>WBMV01006287.1:677095-865911 GCA_013396655.1 Campylorhamphus procurvoides | reverse complement strand
TGCCTTCGACTTCAGAAACAGGCTAAGCTCTTTCTGGGCAGGTCAGCTCCACTGATGTTAGGCAACAGCTGCTGTTGAGCTCTAGAAATTCAGATGGGATAAAAAGTGGATTATCAGACATGGAATAATCATCAAATTGGTTATAAAGCCATTAAAATCTGTGTGCTTGATTTTTAAAGGAGGAGAATTTGACTCAGTTATTCAACTTCCTTCTGGTGTGCGGCTGCTGGTTTTAAAATGCAGCTCTCAAGTTCATCTCTAGTTAAACTTAGCTACAAATATATGGCAGGTAGATAAAAGGTATACTCAGCTTTTTCAAAGGAGTTTTATTTGGGGTGGGAGAATCCGATGAAATTAAAATTATTTATTCCCATACTTATTAGTGTTCCAGTTGTACAGCTGTAGGAACATAATTATCGGATAAAAAAATCTTTGCAAGACCCTGAAACCATACAACAGGGGATGAAATACTAAAAATCCTGCTAAATTATTCTGACCAAATTAAACGCTTAATTCTATATATGTCCTCCCTCTAATGGTTTTTCCTCCCAAAAACTCCCACCGCGAATAGTACATCTGAATTTCTGAGAAAAGAGTAGGCCATTCTGAAAGCTGTTCAGACAGGGAGAGGAGGAATCAAGAAGCTCTGTTGGTCCGTGGCATTCCCTGAAAAGATTTCGACTTTAAACAGAACACACTTTATCCTCCTCTTTACTGGACAAAATCGCTTCAAATACATTGTAAGTATTATATATATTATTTTTGGTTTAGTTATTTGAACAATTCAAACTAGACTACAGTCCTGCAGCTGCTATTAAAGCAAAACCCGTTAGGGGAGGGGACACTTTTCCAGGTGAAAAACTGAGGACAGTCCTGAAAACGAGGATAGAAAGTTTGCTGTGTTGTTTGTAAAAGGATGTTGTTTTACCTCTGAGTGGTGTGTTATTATAAAAATGTGCCTAAGTAATAAAACGAGAACTTCTCAACATGTTCTAGCTGGGCAGATTTGACTTGAAGTCTTTAAAATTGGATAAGACCCCTCTTCCGCTACTGTCCAACCCAAACCATCATATGACCCTATGATTCCATGGGTCTGAGATCCTGTGGTTCTAAAATCAGAGAATTTGGCATGTGTACGGAGCCATGCAGGACATCCACGGCGGGAGGGACACGGTGATAACTGTGGTCTCTGTGTAGGTGAGGAAGGGGAGCTGTGAGCGTGTCCAACCTTAAAAACGAGGTGAGAGCTCCCCTGCTGAAAAGGTACAAACCAGTTCATCCCAATCGGGTATGTGAGGATCGGAGGAACAACTTGCAGTTCTTCTCTGAGCTCCCTCGAGCCATTTCATCTAGGATCATTATTTCCATGAGAGGAAAAAAGAGAAGTTACGAGCTGCATGAATTGCTCCGTTACCTTTTTTTTTTTCTTTTATGTGTGCGTGTGTTTATGTTCTCCAGGCATGCTTAAGGGGGATAATTTTCAGTAAGAAGTGTAGGAACAACGGGAGGAATTTTCAAAAAAAGATCTCTAGTTTTCCCTCTCCGTCTCCGTCCTTTTTTACCTTTTTTTTTACTTTCTTCCCCCCTCTCCCCTCCCCCCCCATTTTTTTTCTTTCCTCGAATGAACACCTAGACTCGCAAACGACCGAGGGTTGGAAATTATTTTGAGTGGTTCAGCCTACAGGGATCATGGGCCTGCAGCCAAAGACACACCTGCAGGAATCAGCAGTGTACTGGAGCAAGTCTGCAACCCGCACTCAGGTGTTATACCCACGGCAGGGATTAGGTATCCCCGTGGTCCTGCAGACACGTCCGTAACCTGCGGAGCACACAGCTCTGCGGCTGTGTGTTGTTAGGGATGGATGTCCGTCGGAAGGGAGTCCGCAAACCAAACGCAAATGAAGAGTTTCCAGCCGCAGACCCTGCTAGGTGAAGAAGTCCCCTCGTCCCGCACTGACAGCTTCCCCCGCCCCAGAACCAGCTGCACGTTGTTTCTTCCCTCCTACTTCCAGAAAAGAATCCACTTTACTCTCCTAGGTAGGTTGCCCAAAGCTGGGACGGGAAGGAGACCAGGACGCAGTGACACACCTCCCAGAGCAGGGAAAACTCTCTTTTCCGTGGGTTGGCAGGAGGCAGTGCCATCCAGAGCAGACACCCGGGCAGTACGATGGAGAACTCCCGCTTCCGCGCCTACACCGGGACTCCCTGCCCACCTCGGCACCGACAGCAAACTTCACCGGAGTAAAACCTCCAGCGTTCGGGAAACAACTACAAACAGCACTTTCCCCCTCCTCGATTCCCTCCGGCCGTTTTCATTGAGACTTAAGTGTTTCTGCCTGTTTTTTCAAGTTGCTCTGAACAGATCGATGCCCATTCCTCTCCTCCTCTGGAGAGATAAATATAATTAAAAAAACCCCAAACCAACAAGCAACAAAAACAAAAACTCAACCCAAAACCCCCCGATACCCAAATACTATGTTATATCTTTTACTATTACCATCATAAATATGATTATTAATAATCACCATTAGCATTATTATTAAAAGAAAGAACAAAGAAATCAACAGACGGAGCGGAGCAGTACCATCTCCCCAGAACGGACGGACATACGGTAGGACGGATAGATGGGAAGAGAGGGTCAGGCTTGGTGAGACCCCTCCGTGCCCCGTTTCTCCCGTTCGGTGGAAGACAACTCAGCGCCAGTCCGTACATGGGGTAGTGCCGGGCCCGGGGCGGCCGAGAGCGGCGGCGGCGACCCCGAGGGTGAGGGAGGGAGGGGCGCGGGGGGACCGACGAGGGACAGTGGGAATCGAGGAGGGATGGGAAGGAAACGCGGAGGGACGGGGGCATCGCGGAGGGATGAGTTGGAATACAGGAGGGACGGGGGGGATCGCGGAGGGAGAAGGGGGTAATTGAGGAGGGAGAAGGGGGGAACTGAGGAGGGGAGAGTGGGATCGCGGAGGGACGGAGGGGATCTCGGTGGGCAGAGGGGGAGCTGAAGAGGGGAGAGGGGGAACTGAGGAGGGAGAGGGGCTGTGATGCGGCGCTGCCTCCCCCTGGCGGCCCCGCGCGGGATCGCCTCGCTCCTCATGCGGGGCTTCGCATCTCCGCATCCTCCCGCTTCCTCGGGCATCTCGCACCGCTGTCCCTGCTGCCTCGGGACCCGAGAAACGGGAAAACATCAGAAACAGGAAGGAAAAATAGCACTGAAATGACAAGGCGCGGAGTCGAGGCGGGAGAGAGCAAGCGCACCCTCACCCTTCCCCGTGTCCGTGCTCTCTAAAATAAAGCAAACATTAGAGTAAGTCCAACAAAGAAAGGAGTCTTCCTGCTTTTTAACGAGATGCTAGAAAGTTGAGAAAATCAACGGGAAACGAGGTGGTGTGTCCGCTGCGGGTCTATCTGGAGCAGCTGGAGGCCAAAGTAAAAAATGGGGAAAAAAGAAAATAGGCAAAGGGTGAGGGAAGGGAAGAGGGGAGGAAGTTGAAGGAAAACACGGTGGAACGAGGCCAAAGAGAGGGAGTGCACTGAGCACGGATGTGGAGGCAGGTGGGTGGCTAAAGAATACATCCATAATGTTAGCATGAAAAATCACTTGCAGTGGGAAAAGAATATCTTTTTTTCCTCAATATGTGTTTGGTGGCGGTTGTGTGGTTTTTATTGTGTTTTGTGGGTTTTTTTGTTTTGTTTTATTTACATATGTATTAAAACTGTATTTTAATAATTTTATTTTATCCTCTGTTAGGGTCAAGCAGCAGTTCTGTCAACTGAGTCAGATGCTCTCTGGTCCTCCCTACTCTGTCCCACACATCCCCAGAGAGGTTCCACTGCTGTTCAAAGAATGAGGTGAGAGTTTGTAGATTTTGGACTCCATATGTGACAGTTCCCTTCCAGAAGCACAGCTTGAGGAGTAAGTTCCCACAGGTGATGCCTTTTGTTATTGGTCACCAATCCTCACTTTTATCAGAAAGCTCGAGAAAAACTAACCTTTGAAGGGAAATCCATGGTTTTTAATGAACATTACGGAGCCAAACAGACTCTCCCCAGTGGCAGAATTTTGCTGCTACTGAGAGTAAAACAACAAGTTTGGGACACTGGCAGAAAATTTCTATTTCGGGTGCCAGCTGACCCATTAAATGCTGCTTTCATTTATGACTGTGATGAAGAATCACAGTCTTGTTTCTGCTGCCAGGCCCTGCTACCTACAAAGCCCTTCTTCTTTGCTTGTGATTACTCACCCCAAAACATAGGAAAAATGTTTTGTTTGGTATTCAGAAACTGACATGCAAAAGGCAAGTGCAATGAAAATAAAACTCTAAATATTTGAAAATCAAATGATCCTTCATTGGCTGAAGATTGTTGTAATTAAGATTAGTTTCTGGGCTAAGCTTTTAATTCAAAGAAATGCATTATGACAGTCTTCCTCTGTGATTTCATGCTTGAAATTTGTTAAATATAATTGTGAGATGTTAGTTACCTCTCCTCAACTCTACCTAAATGACCAGCATATAATTTTGACAAACAGTTAATAAATTAATAAAATGAAATTCACAGTCTGTTCTCTGTTGGACACTTTTGAAAGAGCAAAATCAAAATGAATAGAAGTAAGATGCATTTTTTTTTGTGTTGTGTCCAGAGCAGTAGAGGTAAACATTAGTTGATAGATACCAAAAGGCCTTATTAAGGCTTGGAGCTTCCTACTCTCTCCTTCATTCTTACATCTAGTTTTGAGGATCCTCAGATTTTTCATGTATTTATAGTTTCCTTATAAAACAAACTCTAGACTCCAATATAGACATTCACTTTCTCAGTCAAAGTCACTGCAGCATGTAACAACACCACTGCTATTTTTGTAATGGATTTAATCACTAATCAAATAAATGACTACATTACAAGGGTACAAATATGAAATATCAAAGTTAAATTTATATTTCCTTTTCTTTCCATTCACTTCACTACACATGTCTTGGACTATATAATTTTTAAAAATGTTGAGCAATATTGAGATTATGTATTTTTAAAATTAAAATATAGAGCCAAAGTGTGTTCAGGTTTGCTGCTCCATACAGATGCAATGCCATGATTCTTATGGCATATTGTCACCCTGGGAGGGTCTAATTCACTTTCTGACTTAGAGGCGATCTTATAAGACTCCTGCTCCTCATACTGCAGTGAAGGCTCTTGACTTGGGTCATAAGCAATTACAAGACCTCCACTAGTTTTCTGTAAAGCAAGAAAGGAGCTTCAGTCCTAAAAGTGCAATCCCACAACACTGGATTAGAATTGAGAAGTACAGGCAAACCACAGGTGTAATGATTTCAAAGTTAATACATGCACTTTGCAAACATTTACAAGATTTGAAAATATATGAAGCATGCATTTAAAAATTCAGGTAAAGTATTTTGTGATTTTGTGAAGTGGATAAAAGCAGTAGTTTATCTCTGAGGTTGATCCCCAACTGGAAAGTAAGAATCTGTCAAACAGATTCATAACACCTATTTCAGCTGTGAAGCGATGAATACTTTTTGATAATGGAATTATCTTCAGTGAAAGAAGGAAGAATTTTAGACACAATTAAAATTACATTGTTTTTTCTACTCTCTGATCCTTGGTCCAGTTCAAATTGACAAATATTTGGTAGTCCAGAAATGTGCAATTATTCACTCTCTGGAGTATAAGCTGAATATTCCTTTAAATGTTACTTTTTTGGCCTCACTAGATAAAATAATATCTATTAAATTTCCAGAAGTGATTAAAAGAAACAAATACCTATCCTTTAGAAAATAATGACTTTTTTCTTTCAAAACCCCTATTTTAAAAAAACAAACAGATAATCCTTTCAGTTTCCTAAAAGTGACCACTTGTCTTCTTTTGTCCCTAAAAAACAAATCAGCTTGTAAAACTGGAGAAAAAGAATGTGATTAAGTAAACAACAGGAAATAAAACATAAAACTTTATTTGCAGTTTTTGCTCACAAGTGGGAAAGACCAGACAATCAAATAGTTATGATATTATTAGAAATTTTTCCCAAAGGAGTCATTCAAGTATTACAGTATAGGCAGCACTACTGGAAGACAGTGCTGACTTAAACAGGTTGTTTTGTTACTTATTTAGTAAAAGGAAAAATGAATAAAAGCTACCTTTTGTGCAGATAGGATTTTTTTTTCACGTTCATATACATTTTGTGTTGCATGCATTGTCCTTACAGGGTGACTTTACTATTTTAAAATGAGACTAGGATGAAAAATTGAACTGTTCAAGCATTCCTGAAGAGTCCCTAATTTCTACTTTAAATGGTTTCATTTTCATCAGCAGGACAGTGGTCTCCCTTCCCTGATGAAATTCAGTATCATTACATGATACACCTGTGTGTGGTTTGGAGGGACTGAATGGCAGGGTCTGGTCTCTCTCTGGAATTTTGTGAGTTCCAGCACTGATGGCAACGACAAGGAGGTTTGCTAGCAACACAGACTAAACGAGCTGTGGACACTGACTTCCTTCAGCAACAAAAATCAATGATTCAGCCAAGTTTGTACCACACACTTGTCTCTAATAACTCACAATTACTGATCTGTTCATCACAAATAACGAAGATCACGTCAGGTCTTGGTTTGTTTGCAAACTTGTCCACCGTGCTGCCAAAAGAGAGATATGGCAACCCTTGTTTCCTCCCAATGTCCTTCTATGTTTTCCATTCTTTTCAAACAGTACTGCTTGTTGGATTTTCTGATCAAGATTAACTGTTGATATTTCCCTATAAAACTTTCCTTCCCTCAGCTTATTGTGCTGGTGACAAAGGCAAGATTTCACTACTTCTCACCATATTGTAGCCATTCAACAGCAACAGCAACAACTCTCCCTCCTGAATTGTCCAAACAGTGATTCTCACATTTGCTATTAACTTGTTTGTTTAGGCTTCAGCATGAGATTTCTTTCCCATTGCCCACAGCTTGTCTGGAAGGCAGAGATGACTCAGATTGTGTGTTTCAAATAGACCACAAGCATCTGTCCTCTGATCACCCTTCTTTCCTCTTACATGAAATACTGTCTTTCTTCAGTGAACTGCTCACAACCTCCCTTCTCACCTTCATGCATCCCAACTAATTAAGTTTACATTCATCCTGTCTGCTCTGCTTGGATCTACCTTCAGTTACTGATAAGTTTCTCCTTAAGAATCCTAACACCTCTATTACACACTCCTCAGTCTGTCTCTGTCTTAAATATCGTGTCTTGCCCCCTTTCAAAGTCCCATCTCTGAGGTTGCTACACCCTCTGGCTTGTTCTCACTCAGGGGGCCTTTAGTTAACATTTCTTTCCAGCTACACCCAATCTGATTAACTCTTAGTGCTATGACCATAAGATCATCTTTATGAGCAGGAGGTTTGTAACATCCATAATTCCCAGTACCAGTAAGTTTGGTCTTTCTTTCCCCCAGGAAATTAAATGGGAAAACACTGTTCCCTACTGGTTTCATATATGAGACAAATGGCAATTTTCAGTGATATGTCTATAACAGGATGAAACTCACTGAATTTTGGGCACTAGAGTAATAGAAACAGCACTGTCAGCCCGTGCGTGTTGCCCCCCATTTCTTTTATATTTAAAAAAAATATAAATTTATATAAAAATTTATAAATGTATACAAATAAATTTAGTAAAAATGAAGATGAACAGTTAGACTTTGGCTTTGGATCATAAGACCTAAGACGAACAGAGAAGATAAACCGCACTTCTCATGGTATCACTCTGCATAACCTTGTTTTCCTGTTATAAAGAAGCAGAGGAAGCATATGTACTGTGTTAAAATTGCCACTTTTTGGTAAGGTCACTGAAGGCTCTATAGTAATTTACCTGTTTGAAGAACATGTCAAATTAAAAACTAAGTGTTGTGCATTTGTTTTCTCAAGGAAAATGTACTTGCAGAAGGTAAGTTGGGTGATGCACCTGTGCATTTTTCAGCGTCCTCCAGCTGATGAAAAGCAGGCAGCATCGTGACTACCACCTTTGGAGTGTTAGGCAATGCAAAGAGCCATCTGCTTGTCTTGTCACCAGCTCACTTAACATTATGTTCCAATTCTTCATCTTTTCAATGACTTATTGATGAATGATGCAGTCTCACCTCTTAGGAAGAGCAATAGTCACAGGTACAAAGCCTCTCAGTTTGCTGAACAACAAACCCAGACCACAATCCTGACAGTCAAAATGCAAGCAAAATTGGTGGTTGTTGTATCCAATTGAAACGGCTCAGGACCATTTTTCATATCTTGACTTGTTGTGGATGACAGTTAATTTTCATTTCTCAAAAGGTGTGTATTATTGCCAGTAACAACCTTTTCTCTACTCTACAAAATGCCAAGAACAGTCCTAAATCAGTCATGATAAAGTTTCTGTCTTTATGTGTAGTCCTAATATTTTTTTAACATCATGTTACAAAGACAAATTAAATAATGAATTTATCATCAATCTGACAGAATATAGTGAAAAGACTCATGTAGGATTAATTAAGAAGAAACTGCAGGATACAGCACTGCTAATGTCAAGTAACAGTTTTATGGAAAATTATTTTAATCAAAAAATACATCTTTGATTTTTAGAAGATAACTGGGTTGACTGGTAAAAGTAACTGAAGTTCTGCACAGTGCAATTTGATTTAGCAATACACTAGCACTATCAGGTTATCAATAAAACATATGCTACTATGACTTAGGAACTGGTCAACCCGTAAACCTCAAAAATTGGTGTCAAAACCTCTCAAATGAGTGTTTTTCTGCCAGCATTCTTATTGCTCAATTGATGGCTCTGTTTTTTCCAATATTAAGTATCTGAAACTAAACAAAAAAACCCATACAGCTGGCAGCTGCAGATTAAATAATCTTTGGACAAGAGAGAACTAATGTTAGTTATATGGGAATCTTAGAGTGCATTCTAGTTTTGACTTGGGTCAGTCATTTTCTAGTATGTGCAAGTCAAATGCAAAGTCATGCATCATGGGTCAGTGATTGCAGCCACCTGCAGAGTGGTGCTTCTTTTAAAACACAATAGATTTGTTCAACATCTACAGGCAATTCAGTAGCAATTCTCATCTCGAGATTGCTGAAAAAAAGACTAATCTGTTCTTAAATGGTGATAAAGGACTAATGTGTGCAGGAAGATAATTTTGCATTTTTGCCCAACTCATGATAGTGTTGAAAATAGGATACTCCTTCATGTTCACACATTCTGAGACCCACCTTTAAAAACAAAAAATTGGAAAGCACACTAAAAACTATTTGAATGCTGGGGAAAATAAAAGCCTAAGTCAGGTACATAAGCTTATATTAAAAAAAAAAAAGAAAAAAGTCTTGCTTGCATAATGTAAACAGCTTCACAGGGAGAAATGCACTCAAGGGGTCTTCCTTGAACGAGGGAAAAAATGTAGATGATAAGATTTGTCAGGGGTATTTGCATTTGTCAAGAGCAGGCTCAAGTCTTTAATCAATAGAGGTTGCCACCAGGGCAACCAAAGGGAAACACTAAGCCTTGCTATCCTGCCTGAGAGATGTATTTTGGCAGAAGAATAAGTTCAGTGCAGGATGATGTGAAATTCTACATCACAGAAGACACAGAAAGTCAACTGAGCTATCTCAGGTTCAGTCTGGTTTTCTGACTTGAGGGGATCACTTAAACTATCTAGCTTTAAACAAATTAGAAGGCTATTCCCTGTAGGTACTCAACACTCACTGGAGGGAGACAGAGTCCTCTGTGAGAACATTTAGGGACTGTTTTCAGAAGGAGCCTTTTTTTTTTCCTTTCCAGTTGTACACCATGTCCAGAAAGAGAACTTTTTCCTTATGCTGGTGGTAAGGCAGTGGTGATATTGTGCTTATGTGTGTATATTGCTCCTTGGCAGCTGAAGGCACCTGAAAAGTACTTATGCAGGCAGTGAGGGGAAGAGGACACCCCAAAAATATTGTCCCAAGTGTCCCAGGAAGCAGGGTCTCCAGGAGGAGGATGGATCAGTAGCAGGCAGTATTTGAGGGGCAGTGTCTGCACAGAATCAAACAAAGACTGTATAATTGAAAGATTAAACTGCTCTGCAGCAGATGTCAGCATGAATGACATGGTTATTTGGATGCCAGTTCCACAACATAAATTTCTGGGACAGGAGTGTCAGACTACGAGGCTCAGTTTCATCTGACTCTGTTATTTGGGAGAACTGGTGGTGTTCTGCTGCAGGCAATGGGAGCCAAAGACAGGGAGACGAAGGCTGGCAGCACAGCAAGAATCCAGCTTTTCTTCATCCAAAACCAAGATATAAAACTGCGTTCCTGACAAAGCAAAAATTCCAGCTGCCAAACCACATGTTCCTCTATACAGTAAGGAAAATAAAAACATGCATACATTCACTGACAAAAAATACTGTGTTTCCAATGGTCAGGCAGTCCATAGTTTGGGACTGAGCCCTCAGAGTACCTTGGGCCTGATAACCCCTTCAAGGTCAACAACAGGACCTGGTAGAAGTACTGTCCATGGCTACATCTGACAAGCTGCATGGTAAATAAATGACCTGACAACACCAGCTCTCATCCTACTCTACCTCAGACCCACAGCTCAGGTCCAGGTTCAACAAGGGCCCACAAGGTGGTAAAGAAAATGCTAAAAGATGGTGACAGTAGAAGGAAGGTACCTCTTTAGAGTTTCACTAGACCTTCTTCCTCAAGATGTCTCTTTAATATATGCTACTGCTTTCTGAAATTGGACATGTTTCAAAAGGAGAGTCTTGCCATCTTCTTTTAGATCTTCATCACTCTCTTTCCTTCAATTTTATTAGCATATTTCAGATGACTCAAGCTTCCCAACTTGGATCTATTTTTCAGTGTTACCTCTGTCCTCTTCTTCTCGTATAGAAACTTGTCAAATCCCATTACCTCTCCCTGCACATCAGAGGACAGAGAAAAAATGCAGCTTCAGTACCTGTAATTCAAAACAGTTCTGTTCTGTGTCCCAGCTTTGCCCTGAGGAAATATATACAGCCATATCCTCTCAGGTTTGACTTACAGAGATGATAATTCTGTTTGTTAGCTGCTTGTTCTATTTCATGATCTAAACTAATACAAACAGGTGAACATCTTCATAGACATTCCCTGTGGCTAGCTTTTTTTTTTATATATATATATGGATTGTCTGTTGTGCTGTCTTAAAACTGTGCCTTCACCAGCACTAGAAAGATAAAAGAACAGATAATGATCATAAACTTTTACCTGCTACTGATTTTGTACAAAGGTAGTTTTGTATTAAGCTCATAAAATCTTCTAAACATTTATATTCAAGTTCCATTATTGTGTATCATAAATGAGAAATTTAACTGTAACATGACTGTATTTGTAAGCATAACTATACTCTAAATTAGTCTTATTTAAGTTTAATAAATTATGGAAAATATTGACTAGATAGTGTTTAACTACAAAACCAGATACAATCATGAGTGATCCCCAAAGTCTCTTCAAGAACATCACAAGCTTCTCTGAAGAGAGAAGATAATGACAACACATAAAAAAAAAAAAAAAGCAGAGTTTCCATCTCTACCTTCAGAGACTTAAGGCCAGAAAGAACCATTTGTATGACATAGTCAAATGTCTCTTTTTCCAAGATGTAGAAGTTCACACAGGAACATAATGTGATAAACTATATTTTTACCAAAAGCTTGTGAGCTGAAACCAGCAGCAGCACTAGCAGTTTCTATAGCTACTCTTCCTGATGAGAGCTGCTGTCATGTGTCCATCAAAACAGAGCTGTTAACATAACCACACATAGAGAGAAGCATGTGATTGCTTCAAGCAGCTCTAAACTTAGGGACTGTGGGTCACACAAACAGCGGGTTTGTGTCACAACACTTGTCCTCATCTTCCCCACTTTGTTAAGTGACTGCTCCTGTAGAAGAGAAAGAGCTCCTGCTACTCACCCAGGAGCCAGGAATGAGAGCACTAAGGAGGGATGCAGGTTTAAGCTCCCACCAAGGGGAACAAGCTTTAAAAATTGCTCTTAAACTGCTTTGCCATTTTTTCCTTTGTGAAACCCATGCACCCGGGGCAGGGATTAGAAAACTAAAGGACTGACCCTGCTTTCAGGGCACAGCCTGTAGTAATGGGGTCTGTGCAGCAAAACTGGTGGGTGCATAAGGGACATGCCTGGGTGGTGCAGGCAGCCCACATTTTATCTGCTCTCAGCAATGGTCAGGCAGCTCCCAAGGCTGCTGCTGAACCTTGGGGAACTGCCTCTGAACAGACAAGTCCTGCTCAAGAGCTTGTTGAAGGAAACTGAAGACCTCCAATACCTTTGATGACTTTCATCTTGAAGCATGCACTGCAGATCTGCCTGGGCAGTTCAAGCAGCCTTGTTATAAAGCTATTCACTAACTCTTTGTCCTGGNGTCATTGGTGTGAAGACAGGAGAACTCCCTCATCTCACAGAGTTCCTAAACACCCAGCTTGCAGCCTGAAGGGCCAAGTGTGCCCTGGGCAGCTGCTGCAAATGAGCCACTGTTAGCAGTCTATGAGAAAATGGCATAAAAGGTATAGAATACAAAGCCTTGGCCAAAACCACACAGTGACAAACTGGTCCCGACTACTATAACTAGGACACTCTGTTATTAAAATTTTAATCTCCTACTATTCATAAAAAATTACTTCAGAATTAAAGGAGGACAGGGTATCAGAATCCTGCCTGTCTCTCCATCACCTGAGCATCCAAATGATGCTTTTTTTCTGCTTTGGGCAATGTGAGGACAGGATGGGGTTCTGCAACATACTGTATCCACAGAGAAGAGTTTTGACTGTAAATTAAACCCAGTCCTGCTTAGCCTGTACTCTGGTATAAAAGAGCATTAATCTCAGGGAAATGAAGTCTCCCAGGAGTGAGGCTAAGCCAAGGTACAGCTGTGCAAAGGCTGCATGTCTCTCCTTGGCTAACTATTTTCGTTTACCAGCTCAAAAGTTCCTAACCTGGCATAGTGAGCAAAGCATAGGAATGGGACCACCTGTTGCACCTATACTCCAGAAGTCAGAGGAATTTAGAGGAGGCAGTAGAGAACTATGAGAGCAAAACAGAGTGCTGTTTTTCTTTTGTTTGTTTGTTTTTTTATTATTATTTTTTTGTTTGGGTTTGTTTTTTTTTTTTTTTGGCTGGTTGGTTGGGGGTTTTATGTGGGGTTTTTTGGTTTTGTTTAGTTGCTTGTTTGTTTTTTAATAAGGAACAGGGGAACAGTCTGAGGTTACTGACTGCCTAAGAGCAGGATCAGTAGAAACTCAAATACCTGGGAGATGGAAAAGAAGGGTCTTCCTGAAGCCTAATATCCCATGACTCCAAAAAACATGATAGAAAAACTGTATAGGAGAGAGAGGTACTTCTTATTGGCAAAATTATCTTCCTGATAATCCAGTAGGCTGGAGAAATCTGTTGCCATTCAGAAAGTGGGATGCCAAAAGGGCTGGCTAGTGCCTGTCTCTTCAGCAGCTGTTCATAGAGTACTTGAAGAAGGCTGATCTTAACCCTAGAAGAAAAACTAACCAAGCTCAGTTATGTGGCCTCACCCCTGCTGCCAACATGACTATAGAAGTTTCTCAGAAACAGCAGTTCGTCTGTTTAGTTTTGTCAGAGGAAATGAGTGTAAGTGGGCAGTGCACACTCTCACAGCTGTAAAAGCTTTCATGATCGGAGAGTATATTGGATCAATGTGTCTGTAGGGTCATAGTGTCTACTGAAAAATTATGACTATTTTAAACAAGCTTTGATTGTCTTTCATATAGCCTGATCTTTTCATGCTTGGCAAACAGGCAAAATAGTTATGGTACAAACTAGTTCTTCATAGGATAAATACATTCTTATGTTCTTTCTTTCTTTCAGCTTCTGACTAGGGAAAAGTAATTGATCAGTTAGTAAGGAACCAGACAGTGATTTTACAGCTTAGTACAGAACAACCTTTTTGGTGCAACCTAATAGATACTTTTTTCTCAGCCACAGTAACCTAGAAGCTGGGTCAATATTGTCAAAGAAGTGCGTGATGAGAGGCTGAGCTTTCAGGTGGCACTATCTGAATTTGTCTTATTATGAGCATTCTCACTAGTGTTATCACTCAAGCAAGGTTTTCTTAAAAAGTTAATTCCTAAATGCAAGAAAACTTTTAATAGCAGACTATCAGGTCTGAAGGAGAAGATAATAAATGAGAGTAGGGGAATTAACTTCCTTGTTTCTCTGTACCTTGTAATTTCATTACTTGTCTTGTGCTCCATTCCAGCAGCAATTGATACATCTTGCACTGTACAATCTTCAGACAATTTCCCTCAGCCTCCTAGGAAACAGTTCTTCCCTCCTTTTTAGTATTTTCTGGGTAGGAGATTTCCTGTGGGTACATTATCAGTACTCCATCCCCACTCAGCCTTCACTTATGTCACCCCAGAAACTCTGCTCAGTTTCTCCCAGGAAAGGCTCTGTCTCCCTGTTTTTTGCCTACTTTTTGTTTACTTTGCCTGCCTAAAGTGGTAAGAGTCACATTAAAGCAAACTGTTGGTTTCTCACAGTTCTCCAAACAAAGCACATGGTAAACTGCAAGAAGGTAACACCCTCCCGCCACACAAGGTGTATCACCTGTGGGGTACATGATGCAGAAGCACAAGGGAGAACCCAGTGAAAGAAATAATTTTATACAAGAAAGTTATGTCATGATATAAATAACTTGAAAAGCATTCGAATTATAAGCAGTTAATTATAGTTTCCATGTTTCTTCCTTCAAGACCCCCAGTCGGATGTTACTAAGCCTGGGAGCAAACAGCAACACATCCAAACAGCAACATGTAGACTGCCCACCCACTCTCAACTAAAATTTTCTGATTAAAATTATTTATCTTTATAGAAACATATAATTAATTCTATTTTCTAATATGATAGCATATTCCCTTAAGGTCTGCTAATTTATATAGAAATATTAAAAAAAAAAAGAAACAAACTGGTATCTTGTATGTATGTCATAATTAAAAAAAAAGAAGGAAGAAATCATTATATATGAGCAGAAAGTTGGGATATCATTTTTTGTGAGGAAATATATAAAATAAATCTATACAGAAATGGCATTACATTAAATGTTGCCTCTTTTCTGTCCTCCATCATAAAATGTGCTAGAAGATGGTAAGAAACTCCTGAGAACCAACAGAAAAAGAAAGTCTCATAGTCACGGCTCAGTGCCCAGTCCTACTCCTGGGTCACAACAACTCCATGCAGTGCTGCAGGCTGGGGCAAGAGTGGCTGGAAAACTGTTTGGCAGAAAAGGACCTGGGGGTACTGGCCAACAGCTTTTTGAACATGAGCCAGCATGTGCCCAGGTGGCCAAGAAGACCAAGAACATCCTGGCTTGAATCAACAATCACGTGTCAAGCAGGACCAGAGTAGTGATTGTTCCCCTGTACATGGCACTGCTGAGGCCAGACATTGAGTGCTGCATTCAGTTTTAGGCCCCTCACAACCACAAAGACATTGAGATGCTGGAGCACGTCCAGAGAAGGTCAACAGAGCTCGGGAAGGGTCTAGAGAGTAAACAATATGAAGAAAAGCTGAGGGGGATGGGGTATCAGCCTGGAGAAAAGGAGGCTCAGGGGTGATCTTATCACTCTACAAATACCCGAAAAGAGGTTGTAGCCAAGTGGCGATTGGTCTCTTCTCCCACATGGCAATCAGTAGGACAAGAGGAAATGGCCTCAAGTTGTGCCAGGGGAGTTTTAGGTTGGATAATAGGAAACTTTTTCTCAGCAAAAGGTTTGTCAAGCCCTGGAAAAGCCTGTCTAGGGCACTGGTGAAGTCATCATCCCTGGAGGTATTTGGAAGATGTGTAGATGTGGCACTTGGGGACATGGTTTCATGGTGGACTTGGCAGTGCTGGGTTAAGAACTAAGAACTGGACTTACAATTCCAACCAGGGCACATCTAAGGTAGTACAGCAGAAGGGGGCTAGGGGAAGGAAAGAGATTTTTCTTCTTTTTCTGTTATCCGTAAGGAAGGCAAGAAAGGGATACCTGAATGTCTGCAATGGCATTGCATTCACTGCCTATGCAAGCTGCTGGAACACCAATTTTTCTGTGGCTTTCCTGTGACTACCTTTCCCTAAGACAACAGGGCAGTTGTATCAAAAACTGCTGTTCATCTCAGATTTCTGAGGCAAAAAGAATTTTGTTTCCTCTGAGCCATACTGACATATGTTTAGTCTGTACCTTTCAGTGTCCTGAAAAATGTTTAGAATAGTAAGAACTGAAGAGATGAAATATTAGGCATTTAATACATTGACTGAGGAATTTAATTGCAATATGTATCTAGTATTTAATAGGTAAGAGGCTCATAAAGGCCAGCAGTGGAAAGAAATTTCAATGAAAATCTCAGGAGGTCACTGATAAATACCTTTTACATGTTGGAGGACGAAAAAACCTGCAAATTGTACCAAACAATAATACACTTTACATATATCCACATTTCATCTGAAAATATAGATTGAATCAGCCACAAAAACTTGACTGGAAAAATTTTCTGGAGGCAAAGTATGCACTTCCTCTGCTACACTAAGAAGTTTGCTGATCAGTCATTTTTGTTGTGAAAACCTAGGTTTAAGCCACTCTGTTCTTCCTCTGTCCAGGGTTCTTTAACCTTTAAAAAGGGATTAGAAGTCATTTCACTGGTAACTTTCACTGCTTTGTCTGCAGGTTGATCTGCAACTCTACAAACTACCAACTAATTGTTATTTACACTTGTGAGCAACACCCACACAGCCATGTGAAAAGCTCAATCAGGATTAAGTTTACCCTTCTTTAAATGTAACTTCTGTTTTTTTAACTATTCAAATTTAGAACAGCTGAGATTTCAAACAGATTTTGAAAAGACAGCACTGAAATGATGTTTGCAGACTGTTTTCTTTTCTTGTATGCTTTTCATTTGCCCAGCTGTCTTCTATCTGTCTTCTACCTTGGGACAAAGTCTGTTTTTCTGCAAAAATTAAGTTACTTGGCAGACTGAATCATTAGGCTAATATTTCAGGGGTTTAAACAGCAAAGAAGTTATTGCAGGAGGCTGTGTTTGACAAGGACTCAGCCTCTGCCTCTTCATGTTAAGGTAATACAAGATAGATTTAAAAAAAAATGCTTGTTATATTTATGCTGCGTCTGTCATGAGCATTTCTCATAAGTCGCTACATTACTGTTAGTAAATGTTTTCATGGTTAGACTATAATAAACTTGGCTAGTTCACAGTCTCAGAGATAGAAAAACATTTGAGAAAACTCCTAAAATATCCCAGTCTACATGCAGAAATATTAGAGGCAGTAGAATCATCTGACAGTCTTTGAGTTTGATTCATGTAACATATCTGTGGAATTTTACTCAGGAATTTCAGCCTAGATACACAGAATGGCTAATTCAGCACATCCATTTGCATGCTGGTTTGATGGGCTCCTTGCAAAAGCAGTCTTAAACTCTGACATGGAATATATGCCCTGATAATGTTGTTCTGCGAATTTTTCTGTGTAGCTAGGTACTCTGACAGTAAACAAAGATTTCATTATCTATTGTCTGTGTATTTGCATTTTTTAAATCAAATTTAATGCCTAATTCTGGCATATTTGTATATGCAAGCAATTTTTTTTCATAGTGGGAGCAGTCCTGTTGCATTACCTGGCACTTTGCAGCCAACTACAAATCCATATTTTGAGTAAAGTTCTGGTGTGTGGTTGAACAGCAGGTATGTGAAATTACAGACCCACATTTGCAATCATGTCACCCTTCTGTTTTCACTTCCCATCCCTATACTTACGCACTGATATTTTCTCATTCCTGTATGTGTGCATTAATTCTATCAATCATGCATCCTTAACTGTACCATGTGCCTGTAATTTATGCAGTTATTAATTTTCCTGGCTGTTGTGGAATAAACGGGTGCATGTTTACATTTAAGTCAATTGGGTGTGCCTCACAATATTGAAAAAGCAGCAAATCACAGAATCACTTAGGTTTGAAAAGATCTTAAAAATAATTAAAGTCAACCTTTGGCCAATCACCACCTTCTCAGCTAAATCACAGTACTAAGTGTCATGTCCGGTCTTTCTTGAACACTTATAGGGATGGTGACTCCATCACCTCCCTGGGCAGCCTGTTCCAAAATTTAACAAACCTTTTCATGAAGAAATTCTTCCTAGTGTCCAGTTTGGCTCTCTTGTGACAAGGCTTGAGGCTATGTCCTCTTGCCCTGTCACTAGCTGCCTGGGAGAAGAGATCATTCCCAACCCGGCTACAATCTCCTTTCAGGTAACTGTAGAGAGTGATAAGGTCTCCCTTTGAGCCTTCTTTTTCTTCAGGCTGAAAACTCCACCTCTCTCAACTGCTCCTCATACAATTTATTAGACGATTCGCCAGCTCTGTTGTCCTTCTCTGGACTTGCTCCAGCACCTCAATGTCTTACCTGAATTGAAGGACCCAGAAATGGACACAGCCCTAGAGGTGCAGCCTCACTGGTGCTGAATACAGAGGGACAATCATTTCCCCCGTCCTGCGGGTCACACTACTTCTGATACAAGCCAGGATGCCCTTGGTCTTCTTGGCCACCTGGGCACACTGCTGGCTCATATTCTGCTGGCTGCTGACCAGGACACCCAGGTCTTTTTCTGCCTGACTCCTTTTCAGCCCATAGTGCTGCCTGGGATTGTTGTGATCAAAGTGTATGACTTTGGTCTTGACCTGTTGAACTTCATACTCATCATCTGCCTCAGCCCATTGATTCAGCCTGCCCAGATCCCTCTGTGGAGATTTCCTGCCCTCCAGCAGGTAAACAGTCTCACCCAATTTAATGCTGTACTTGTTGAGGGTGCACTCAGTCCCCTTGTCCACTTCATCAACATTAATAAATATATTAAACAGGACTAGCCCCAACACTGATCCCTGGGGGATACAACTAGTGACCAGCTGCTGGTTCTGGATGTAGAACCATTCACTGCCACTCTCTGTGCCTGTCCATCCAGCTAGTTCTTAATCCAGTGGAAAGTGCACCTGTTCAAGCTGTGGGCTGCCAGCTTTTCCAGGAGAATGCCAGGAGAATGATGGTGTCAAAGGCTCTGCTGAAGTCCAGGTAAGGAATATCCACAGCCTTTCCCTCATCCACTAGGTAGGTCACAAGGTCATAAAAGGACATCAGGTTGGTCAAGCAGGATGTGCCTTTCCTAAACCCACATTGGCTGGGCCTGATCCCCTGGTTGTCCTGTGTGTTCTGTGTGATCACACTCAAGATGTTCCATGACNGTTGAACTTCATACTCATCATCTGCCTCAGCCCATTGATTCAGCCTGCCCAGATCCCTCTGTGGAGATTTCCTGCCCTCCAGCAGGTAAACAGTCTCACCCAATTTAATGCTGTACTTGTTGAGGGTGCACTCAGTCCCCTTGTCCACTTCATCAACATTAATAAATATATTAAACAGGACTAGCCCCAACACTGATCCCTGGGGGATACAACTAGTGACCAGCTGCTGGTTCTGGATGTAGAACCATTCACTGCCACTCTCTGTGCCTGTCCATCCAGCTAGTTCTTAATCCAGTGGAAAGTGCACCTGTTCAAGCTGTGGGCTGCCAGCTTTTCCAGGAGAATGCCAGGAGAATGATGGTGTCAAAGGCTCTGCTGAAGTCCAGGTAAGGAATATCCACAGCCTTTCCCTCATCCACTAGGTAGGTCACAAGGTCATAAAAGGACATCAGGTTGGTCAAGCAGGATGTGCCTTTCCTAAACCCACATTGGCTGGGCCTGATCCCCTGGTTGTCCTGTGTGTTCTGTGTGATCACACTCAAGATGTTCCATGACCTTCCTAGGCACTGAGGTCAGGCTGACAGGATTGTAGTTTTCTGGATCTGCTTTCTGGTGCTTCTTGGGCATGTACATTGCATGGTCTGACATCCAGTCATCTGGGATCTCCCCAGTTACCCAGGACTGATGTTAAATAACAGAGATCAGCTTGGCGAGATCTTCTGCTAGCTCCTTCAGTACCCTTGGATGAATCCCATCCAGTCCCATAGATTTTTGAGTGTTTAAATGGCTCAGCAGGTCGCTAACTACTTCCTCCTGGATTACAGGGGCTCTATTCTGCTCCCCATTCCTGTGTACCAGCTCAGAGAGCTTGTTTCTCTGAGGATAACTGGTCTTACTTTTAAAGACTGAGATAAAGGAGGAATTAAGTACCTCAACCTTTTCCTCATCATTGGTGACGATGTTCCTTCACATGCCCAATAAAGGATGGAGATTTTCATTGGCTATTCTTTTGTTGTTGATATATTTATAAAAAACATTTTTAATATCTTTCAAAGCAGTGACCAGATTGAGTTCTAGTTGAGCTTTTACCTTTCTAATTTTGTCTCTACATGACCTAATGACATCCTTGCATTCTTGTTGAGTTGCCTGACCCTTCTTTCAAAGGTCATAAACTCTTTTTTACCCAGAATTCCTGTGAAAGCAAAGCTGTGCTAATGACATTTTTAGCTCTTGACTGATTGTGCACGCTGAATGCTTCACTTGTATTGTATTAATTTCCAACACTGTAAAATCAGTATGTGTAGTCTGAATGAAAAGGATTTGCAGTGAAAATTAGTATAGTTACATCCTCTGATGTATAGACACAAGAACTGCCGTATGGGATCAGATCAAAAGTGCATTTATCTCATTATCTTCACCCTGACATTGGTCTGTGAGGGATTTTAAGGAGGAAAACATTAACAAAAAAGGCATATGTGAATTGTTCCTTACAATAGGTCTCATTTTTCAAAAATAAACTGTGGAAAATCTTACTTTACTCTAGATGGGAACTGTAAGAGTAATGTTGTGCTTAACAAGACAAATAGAACTATGATCTTTTTATTTATCTAACCCCTTATGAACTTACTCAGGCTGCTTGCTTTCACAATGCTTTATGGCTACAAGTCCCACTACTTAATTACAGATAACAGAATCATCATATGCTCTTGTGAATCTGCTGTATGATAGTTTCTTTGTACATTCCATGCTTTCACTGTTTTTGAGAGAGTGCACATAGTATTTTCCTACAGATCTGCTGTCTTCACGCTACTCACATAAGGATATACTCTTGTTCATTATTGAAAACTCATGTTTTATGTAATTTCTCTTTTTAAGCAAATTTATCCCCAGCTCATCCTGTTATGAATTCTTTTTGAGATGGAGTAATATGTATCAAGGTTTCCCCCTGCAAAAATGCCAGTGCAAATGATGCCATAATGGTATTTTCTAGCTCTCAGTTTCTTAAAAAAATGCTCCCATAGTGTAAAGAGGTGCAGAAAAAATAACTTGGGCCTCTGCCAAGGAGAGATAAATTTACTTTGGATGACTAAGTGCCACACGTATTATATTTTCACAAGCTTATCTGTGAAGTTGCAGAGTGTTGCTTTGATGGCTCTACAATCTCCTCCAAGTTTGTCTCTTAAACTTTGCTGAGTTAAAATTCTTTACCCATAGTCTGAATGCACCACTGTAAATCAGCCTGCATTTCCCTGGATACTGACTATAAACTGAACACACTTATTTCAGGAACCTCTCTTCCAGCTTTCCCAGATTATCTAATATGTGATACAGGAAATTATAACTAAAGAAAGTGATGGCTTTCCTGATAAATGTCAGAGAAAACAAAAAATTTCAAGCACCATTCTTTTGACATAAATTCAGATATTTAGGCCTAGAAAGGCAGAAATTTATGTACTTTTTAGAAAAAAAAACACCTCATTAAATGTCTTCCTTTGTCATGATCTTTTCAGTGGTTCAAAATGCAACCTGGTAAACGAACCAGTTGCATTTCTACTGGCTATTGCTTGTCAATGCTCGGTAGCTAGATTCCAGATTATTTTTCCTTTTTTTTCCTCCTTATAAATTTTACCAATACATTTTGGGATACATTTCTGTACATTCTTGTCACAGGATGCTGTTTTCACTGTGAGGCTGCACAACCTAGCCTGAGCAATCCTTCTAAATACAGAAAATATTTAGCTATATAATGTGCTGTTATAACAAAATCCTGATTTATACCAATTATGAAAACATACTACCTTTAAGTTTTATCACCTTTAAGTTTTTCCTGCACTGTTAAGTCTTCTTTTACACCACTTCTTGTCCTCAGAGAAATGAAACCTGCATAGCTAACAGTGATCAAACACTGCCCTCCAGAAGGAGGTAATATATTTTGTTCTCTAAAAGAACTTAAAGGTCATTGTTCAGGTAAACAGGCAGGTACTTGAAACTGAAAATTCTGATTAAACCACAGACAGAAGGACAGAATCACAAAGACAGGATGGAGGTAGAAAGGACAACTAGAACAGCACACTTTGTAGTTTTCAGAAGCAATATACTCATTTCAAATTCAGCATTCACAGAAGCACCCTCATGTTAGCTTTCAATAACTCTGGCAATCAAGGTGACACAGAATGGAACCAAAACATGTTACAAAATCTGCTCGAAGAGGAGGAAGAACACCTTCAACAGGAGAATGTTACTGTTAGCCAAAATGCCTGAAAACAACAGTGTTAACTTGTGTGTGTTTACACAGACTGCAAAGAAAGCAGTATAGATTTACCTCTTGCAGGTGCTCTGAATACTTAATCTAAAGCACCAAGAGCAGTACATGAGTATAAAATAAATGTACCCCTATAGCTAAGCAGTCCGAGCTTCCCAAAATCAGGGAGTCCAGAATACTGAACCACTTTAGACAGAGCAGGTAAAACCTTGATGCATCAGTAAATTCCCACCAAATGAACGAGGTCAGTAGAGACATGAAAAGTATCTTTTTGCTGCTTATAGATTTAGTGATTTGACTGTTTTAAAATCATTCCTTCTTGCTTCTCCTTGGATTCTCTCACCCCCAATATTTTACCTCTGAAAATTAAGGAATTGTGATTGAGGAAGGGTTAGGTATGAATGAGCTACATACCTAAATCTGTGCTCTCCTTTGTGGGACATATTCAGTAACTGACTCATCACAGTTTTCCAGTTCTACAATGCTATGCTGATTTTTGCTAAAGAAAAAAACTTCATTTTTTTGGGAAAGCAAACAATCTGGATGGAGAATGTACGTAGCTTATTTATCTCAGACTGCACAGTGCACAATTGGTTTTCAGGATGACATATGTGAGCCTAAAGTGAAAAAGATTTTTTAAAGAACTAGTTACCTCCCCACTTCCAATGCAACACAATTTTAAAAATTGTTTATAAATACAATTCACAGAGTTTAAAACAAAGTAAACAGTATGTTTATGATTATCTTTTTTTCTGAAGTAATAAATAACAGAGCAAAGTATAAAAGAGACTCCATTTGCTAAGTAATTCTTTTTCCAATGCAGGTATAATGTTATCAGTAGTAATCACACAGATGATTGATTGCAGGAGGAAGGACTCCCAGATATAAATTTTCTAGGAGTATTACACTTCAGCTGCATTTTCAGAAATATTTTGCTTATCCTTGCCAATGGTGACAAAAAAGTGACTGTCTTGAGAAAAATGTACTATGTAGTAAACCCAAAGACATTTAATCTTAGTTTTAGCATCTAATTGTATATTGTGCCCAACACTGCAATACATTTCCAGAAACATTTCCCTTAAAAGAAATTGTCATGAAAAGGAACAGTTAAATAACAGCACAGCTGTTTTCTTTCATAAACATCTTTAGAAACTAGGCCTTATAATGTTATTTTTGAAATTGCCACATTCACCAACCACCTTAGGTTATTAATAGCTTGCCTGCCTCTGACATGAAAAACACATCTTGTTGAAATAAAGCGATTCTTTTATTCTTAGACTCCAAAACTATAAATAATAGTTAGGAATGAAAAATATTTAAAAAAAATACCAAAACCACCCCAAACCAAAAGCAAAAAACCCAATAAAAAGTACATGGAGGGTAATAGATTAATTCTGACACAGTTCCTATGCAGTTATGTTAGAGAATATAGAAAAAGCACAAATCCAGTGACAACAGATATTGACACAGAACACCGGGATTTTTAGGGCTTTGCGTGGTTCATGTATATCCGGGAGTTTGGGTTCCCGCAGGGTGAATAAGTGCCTGAAAGCCAGGCATTATGTCACTTAGCTCCTCTGCTAGTCAGAGACAGATTCAGATGGCCTCATTCCAAATGACACTGACTCCAGAGCAGCAATGGAGTTTCTCTAAATTGGTGGGGTGATATGCGCTAGAAAAAGGTGATTAGCTTTCAAAGCAAGCACAAGTAATGAGTAGAGGGACCTCGAGGCAGCTGCTGGTAGTTAAAGTGCTGATTCTTTCATGTGTTACAGTTCGAAACAGTGAAAACTGAACACTATTTAAATTAATAAAAAAATGCACCACAGACACCATATCACTAAGAAAGCCAGTAACTTTACTGATTTGTCTGCAAAATACAAATTATACCTTATTTCCAGCAGGAGAATCTTTTGAAATTTTCCCATTTTTGTTCACTACAGACAGCTGAATTAAGTCCCTTGAGATACACAGATGTGGTTTAACTTAGTTATAACATCTTGTCATCTAGTGGCGACAAAGTCCAGCTTATGCCGCTGTGAGCCTCTACTTTAATATTTGTTGCAAATGCTTGTATGCTCCCATTTACAAGCTATTTTGTTATCACCATTGTTTTATGGAAGCAAATCCCCATGAAAGAGAAGAAAAAAAGAAAAAAAAAGGATACAACAAACCATCTGAAGCAATCCAAGTGTAATGCCTGCAGTAACCCAGGTGTGATATTAGTTAATCCACAAAAGACTCTGGTACTGCATTTTTTATATTTAATTTTCTTTTTTTAATGATTTAACTGACCTTTTTTTGAATCAAACTGAGGTACGGATCAGTCTGAGGTATGAGAAGGGAAGGTAGAAATTCAACACCTGATTATGAAAATAATCAAACAGATACTTTTGATGCAGAAAGTGTGTGGCTCAAAGCTTGGATTGCTCCACATCTTTGGTTAAAATATATCAACAAAAGCCTTTTATTACATCTACAGTCTGAAGCATTCTAACAGACACCAATGTTCTATCAGTCCTTCTAGAGATCTGTAGTGGCAGGAAATTAATGCCATATAACTGACGACATCACAGCAGATGGCACAAACAGGAACAGATGAAGTATGCCATGTTTAGGCAACAGCCTTTATTGAGGTTTCAAGTGGCTTTTAAAAAATTACAAAGCATTTACCTTCAAGGAGAAGGAAGAAGGAAAATAAAACAGCTGTTAGACTGAGAGATAAAAGAGGGTATATAGGATAACACATACAATACAAAAGGGTTGACATCCTTGAAAACAGCCTATGAGTTCTTCTATTCTTATGCTAGCTTTACCTGAAAAAGATCTGAGGACAACAGATAGTTTTTATATTATTCATTAAAAATTGCTAAATTCCTCTTCTGGGAGAAAAATATAAGCCATTTTTGTTATAAAACACAACTTTTGAAAGACACGGAAATGACAAAAGCTTTTACTGCGAATGGCTCAATGCATACAATATACATGTTGTGCAGATAGGTTATATCATATAATTGTCACCAGCAATTAAACACTAACTGACAACACCTTTTAATAGGGGTTAGCTTAGCTGTAACAATACTTGCAGTTGTCTAGAATGCCACTTCAGGTGTTTGAACTTACAATTAAGAATGTTGCCTAAAACATCATATAGCATGGGTTAAGGTAAAGTAAATGTTAATACTCTTTCAGGGCTCTGCCCCAAACTCCTTAAATACAAAGGAATCACACGATAAACCCAAATTAGCTTTTCAAATACAATAAATGGTAAGGTACAGATAAAGGAACAAGAAAGGTAGACAGTTATAGTTTACAGAAAGTGACTTCACAATCAAAGTTGTGCTTCTTATCATTAGATCAGTTTGCAAATATGCATTATCCCCCACAATTTTGCCAGTATAAGTTAGTTGCCCTCTGCAGCAGGAACAAGAGGGCTGACTGGCATTGATTTTCACGTGATTCTGTTCTACTCGTGTTTATACAAAAATCACTGTCAGAGTTAATATAAATTGCCCAGGCAATACTTGTCACGCTACTTTCTGCTTAGTTACTTGCAGTAATATATTACACTGCATCTTCATTAAATATGATATCTTTCATTTTTTTTCATGCGTTGCTGAGGCAAATCGCAAGGTAAACTATTAATATGGCTATTCTTCATATATCAATAGACCAAATCCCCTTCCCCACTGACAAGTTTCTACTACAATATCGATAAAGTAGTACTTTTTTCTTGAAATGACAAGGTACATTTGTGATATATTTGCATATTTTTTGACACACCAAAGTTTAAAATTCTCAGAATATGAGTATAGATTCATCTGAAGGTGAAGAAAGTGGTTTCAAAAACAGTTTTTTTGTGTTTTAAAATTAATTATGGGCCCCATTCAACTTTTTTTGGTGTTTTTTTTTCTTTTTGTGTTTTTTTTTTTAATTTTTATTTTTTTTTAACATGCGTATCTTTGTTTACCCTGCAGTTTGCTCCACGAGATAAGATGGACGCATTAGTAGCACAGTATTCTGCTTAAGGAGTTTCCAGATAACACACTAACCCCTGCACGGCTGAGAGTGCCTGTAAGGCAGGCTTCTGTAAAGTCATGATAAGTGAAAAGCCTATGTCCTAATGCACACTGTAGTCTGATCATCATTCTCTACTACAAAGGGGTACACTCTGTCATTGAGCAGTGCACAGCAACTGCACATATAGGTGGGAAAAAGAGTGTGGACTTCCCTTAACAAAGTATTTTGTGTTGACATTTCGCTGTCGCAGCTATATCCTTCATCATAGTGTCAATATATGTAGGCGAGACCTGGAAGGACTCTTGAAAAAAAGGAGAAATATTACAGTTTTACTATGGCACTAATATTTTGCTTAAACACTTTTCCCCTCCAACAGAAAGATTAAACTGAAACACTTGAATATACCATTTTTTTTTCTTTCTAATAAACAAGAGGGACAAAGAGGGACTTGAAGAAAATGACACATTCCCTCTGGTCAAGCTATCTTAGTCAAAGGAACAATATGAGGCTGGACAAAATGTGGATGCCATATGCTGAAGCAAGTCCTGCTCTGGTGCAAACACACAGGCATCGTTGCTCAACAACGTGCCCACTGTGAGATGACGTGACTGCAGCGGTCCATGAGAACCAAGGACCTGATGGCCAACATTGGCTGTGTGAGATCAATTGACTCTGAGTGATCCTTTAACTGATGATCTCTCTAAGAGTTTTATGTCTGTGAGAGAGAGGAGTAATCTTTAAAACAGCCACGTCTGTGCTGATCCCTCCCTTTGCCTCTCCCTGCTGCTTCAGCACATATTCACCTGCACTCACGTAGCTGACAGCCGTTAGAGCTGTACATCCAATTCTGACAGGCAGAATACCAGCTTCATTAATGAGAAAGGGCCAAGTTACGCCACTTTGTCATTTAACCCATGGAAAACTACAAGATACGCAGGACATTAAGTAATAGAAGGGCCCTTAACTTGTTACAATGCACAAAACAGCATGAAAGAACTAATCAGTATATACAATGGACTGCAGTTCACCCAACTGATTGTAAAATGCTGTATTAAAATGATTTAAGTTGTTACACCATGGGTAAAGTCTAACTGTTTACAGATCAGTCTTTCAACAGCTGACTTTGATCTGTAAAATGTATACCCAGTAAAAGAAAACTGAAAGAAAATAGTTAAATGTGCAACTGCACAAATATAATTCCCCACTATTAAGATAACAAAAACTTTTGCTATTACCATAATTATTATATATATTAGAAAGCTATACACAAGCATGTTAATTTCACAGATTTTTTTAAAAGATTCTTAATATTTTATATAATTAGAAATACACATTTCAAAAACAAAACTTCTGCAAAGAGAAAACAGTTATCTTGGTTAGCAAAGCATGGAGTTCCTCAAGGCTTAGGGTAGTGCTTTCTATACAAAAAGTCCTTTTTTGTTTGTTTCTTCAGGACTGTTTAAAAGATTAGCAAAGCTATCAGGGAAAAAAGAACACATTTTGGCTTAAGGAAACTACAAAAGCCACAAATGCTTTGCAAACTCTCTTACTTTTTAATATGAAAATAAGCAAAATGTAATGTACATATTTTTATACTTTTTTTATTTAATAAGTGATGCAGACCCAGAATTTTTAAATTAAATATGTCAGCCCTCGAACTCAACATTTTTACAAGTATGGTCCTCTTTAAATGCTTTTGATCCTTTTTAACTGAGCGCCATACTCTAACAATATGCCTGCATGTTTGTGAGCATTTTCAGTATGTTAGGTGACCCAATCTCTTTCTAGCATCAATTCATGGCCACCCAACTGCTGGGTCTGTCAAAACATCTGTACATTTTCTATATGTTGCATAACAGCTGCTTTCTCTCTCAGTAAAGATCTGCCATTTCTGGCAAATGTTTTCCTTTTGTCTATTTACATGTAAATAACGTTGAACCTGCAACATGACACTATCTATTGTAACATACATTTTGCAAGGGAGCACAACAGTGAAAAGAAGTTAGCCTTAAAATCTAGTTTGTACAAGTGTTCTGTTGTACAACTCAAGTGCTAAGCTTATCTCAGCATTTCTGTTTATCCTTATACTGCATCACTGAGGCAATTTAAAAGTACTTTTACAAAACAGAGTACCTGACTTTTTTTTTTTTCACACACGGCACATATAATGCATATCGACCCCTCCCCCCTCCCCCCATTAAGGTATAGCACACACACACTGCAAGAAAAAAAAAAACCAACTAATAAGTAATAATGTTATCATGTTGCCCATCCTTCAGAGAGCCGCATGCGCTTGACAGAGGGGCTTTCCCTTTCGTCCGGCGAAGGTCTGGTGAGTCCAATGGGGGAGTGGAATTCGTTCCGGTGATCTTCTCGGTCGCTTCCATCATAGGAACTGCTACAGCTGCTCAAACTGTCAACAGGAGATCTCCCCGCCTCATGGCGCGTGTGCTGTGGGTATCTCGATGGTGTGGTGGTACGGTCTCTAGGAGGAGAAACAGGTTCTGACTTGATGTTGAGGCTTTGAGTAGAAGGCAGGGAGAGATTTGTACTCTGAGATAAATGAGTGCTAGTGCAAGCTCTGTAGGAGGAAAGGAAACCCAGTTACAGACGGAGGAGGCATGGAGCCCCCAGATATGCACAAACACTCACACAAAACACCAGTGGAAAGGCTCACACAGGACCAGTGCACAAAGAGAGCACAGGGGCTTGTCGACTGAGCAGAATTCACAGATTCCAGGAGATGAAAGCACCACAATAGATGTGGTTGTCTTAAGGAGGACCCTCAGTCTGAAAGGAGGTCTTGCTTTTAATCTCACTCTCTCCTTTTTTTTTTTTTTTTAAATCAAGTGTCACCACAAATTTGGTGAGGTGAGCCTTTGCACTGTTGGACCACCTGCAGGTTTCTGTGTAACTAATGCTTGTGTGTGTGTATGCACCAGCTGAGATGGGGAGGCATGGACTTTCTGCTGGGATGAACCCAATTAATTTGAACACACCCAACTGCTTTTATTGCTGTTCATTTTGATATGTGACTTCAGATGCAAAACTGAAACAAAAATAAATCCGGCCTGCTACATTTTATACCTTTACCTTTCAGAATAGAGTTGAAATTACCGGACCTAGGACTGACATGAATAAAATAGCATAGGTAGGCAAGGATTGAGATATGTTTTTGTGGTTTAAAACTATGAATCCATAATTCAGTCCAGAACACTTTTGGATAAACTCCCAAAAAGAAGTTGAAAAGTAGTGGAAGATGTCAGAGGACTATACTGTTTGCCTGTAGGAGAGCCAAGCTCAGAGGATACTACTAACAGGTAGACTGCTGTACTGAAACTTTTTAACTTTTGGAAGGAAAGCTGTATAATTATTCTATGGGTTTTTTTCTGTTTGTTTGTTTTTTTGTTTGTGTTTTTTTTTCTCCCTGCGCATTTTTGTGGGCAGGTAATGTCAGAGGAAAGATGAGACAGGCAGGGAGGAGAGTGAATACTGAGAACGTCCTTTAACTCTATGGGAAAAACCAGCTCACTTGCATCTGCACAATATTTTGTACAAAAGCACCACCTCCTGGCAAAACCTGACTTTTCATTACTAAAATAGAGTTCTTGACATGCAGTTCCCATTATGTTCCACTTCACAGACCATTTGCTAGGCTAAAGTTAGCATCTAAATCCAGAGGCACAGTTTCAAAGTTTCTACTCTTGGGTATTTATTTATACAGGGGGAGGAAGGCAGTAGAAGAAACAGACCACTTGGCTTCAGAGGATTTAAAAAGAAAAGGGATATACAGGCATTATAGACACAAAATTGGGATTTGGAAGCAATTTTTAAGTATGTAGAAGCCACATTAAATTTAGATGTGGTCTTTTCATTCATTGAAATGCTCTGTTTTTCTTGATACCTTATCAAGTGAGAGCTGAAATTTACTTAAACAACATTTAATACTGCTTTGATGTAAGACAAAGTGGATTTTTTTTTCTTCTGACAGATTTAAAAATATAACTATATTGCTTCAATATTGAATGATATCAGCCACTTTTATCAGGAATTACAGCAGTGTTTAATAATGAATGGATTTCACTAGAAAACAGAATTTGCTACCTCATTGCTTTTATCTAACCTTCATTCCTACACAGATGGTAGTGCCAAATCTGCAATAAGGCCTTTCATAAGTTACCGAGTTCATGAGCAATAGCAATCACAATAACAAATATAGCTTTTTTTTTTTTTTAAAGAGTACATTTTCTTTGGTTTTGCTTTTTTAAATATTAAATAAAAACATAGAAGAAACTGTAAATATAAGACTTTACCATTCGAACTTGGTGGAATATTCCACTCTTCCTGAAAACTTGTTAAAATAAGTCCAACAAGAATCAAATATAAATATCTGTCTTTTTTGTTTGTTCAATTGGGTTTTCTTTGTTTCTTTGTTTTTTTTGTTGGTTTTGTTTTTTGCTTTTCATTTCCAGTGACTATTTTTCAGTTTCTTAGGAGATCCTAGGACTTCACCTGAGTAAAAAAGCTGTCAGTTTAGCACGTATGATAAGATTACATGTGATTTTAGATGCCAAGCTTATAGCTAAACCTGAAAGTCCCATAATAAAGGATGGTGGAGCCTGGGGATTTGATTTAGAAGTATTTGATTTGAGCAAATGACATGTCACTTTGCAAAGCTGGGGATAACTAAAAAACCCATGCTAGATAAAAATAACCATATTCAGTCAAATTTGTTCACATGGAACACACTTGCATTCTATTGTGTGACACTGCCTGAAGGAAAAAATCTAGAGGGATAAGCTGAATTTTCAATGAAATAGAGACGGTATTGCTGTACTGTAATATTGCCAGTTTAACAGTGTTTCAGAAGTGAGTATGAGAATGCATTTCTATAGACTTTTCTACAGATTCCTTGTGATTCTTTGGCAGGGTTACATAAATACCTGGCATACAAATTCGAGTAAGTTTTATAAATGCTTCAGGTTGATTTGCATTTTGAATGCCTTTTTAAAAAAAAAAATTAAAAACTTTAAGAAGTCATTTTGACATGTTGGGACTGAATTTTTGAGGTTTAAAACAATAGAAATAAATCATAGCAATTATTTTTATTTGCCTTTTTTTGTTTTCTTTTTGAGTATAGCCTTTTTCTGCTGAAATTATTTCTGAATTTTAATATCTATTTATTGGACTGTAATTTATATTACCTCATTAAAATTTTCTGAAATATTTTTCTGAGAATCTCATCTAAGCTAAAATGTTCACTTATAAGGGAAACCTGCTGTTACACATACACGTGAATGGTGAAATAATACATACTTAGATACAGTTCTTTAGACCCAAATTCTAAACAGAAGACTGACCTCTATTTAGAATATACAGTGTATTACTAAAAATGAGAATTCTGCCTGCTACAGAATGATTTAATTTCCTGTATATGTGTGTGAGTGTAGAAACAGCTGTTTGCACTCATATGTATCAACGTGTATTTTACACTATTGCTTCATATAATTATGTGACTTTGGCCCAAGCATGGCCTGTTTTCACTATTTGAAACCTTCACTAAGTTCTCTGGAAAACAAACAAGTTTTGAATATGGAAACTCCACTGAGAAAATAAAGGAAATTACTTCAAAGGTTTGTGTATAATTATGTGCACTCAATAGGTGCTGGGCAGTCCACTCGTGTTGACGTCATCACCTTTTTCCACATATTGTATGAAAATACTTCATTTTATGGGGACAATGAGGAAAATTAATGTTTTATTTTGGCACAGCAGTTCCTGTTGAGATGAGTTTAGTGAAAATGTCACATTTATTTAGATTATGATGGCCACATGGAGAAATGTTGTTTCCTATATATGTTCCACCACAGAACAGCTACACAGCTCTCCTCTTTGGGAGGGGGAGGAGCAAAATAGGGTGCCATGAGCTTGGAAGAGGTTTTGGTCCTCACTGATACCAGTGAGATCATTTCTTTGTGTGCCTCCATCTATTCAAATCTCCAACTGGTGTTGAAGCTCAGCATGCAGGTAGAAGTGGAGGTCTGAGTAGGTGATGAGTGAGAACATGGACATGTACCAGGTAGGATTTTCCAGAGGGAGAAAGTGGTCTGTTGGAGGAAGAAGCAGCCTGACATACCTTTTCTTTTATGTCCACATTTTCTTCTCTAAATTAGCTTACTTCCTCACTGAATTGAATTTTCCCCCATAAATACAAGTAAAGAACCATTGAAAATCCACTGGAAAATTTAGTTGCACAACTTTATATGCTAGTTTGTAGCTAGGAGAGGAGAGAATATTTTTAACTTGCTAGCAATACAACTTTTCTTCCCTTGGTTTTTTCTTTAGGTAGCTTTTTGTGGGTTTTTTTTGTGTTTTTTGTTGTTGTTGTTGTTTGGTTGGTTGGGTTTTTTTAACTATGTTTTTGTCAAAGTAAAAACAGAATAAAATTTCTGTGTCAAGATATTTTGATTACCTCTCACACATTAAGGTTTGTAAAAAGACATTTCTGAACAAATAAGAACATGAAACTGAATCACTGGAACAGCCTATTTCCAATAGCTGAATAAGAATAAAAGGCTCAATCTGAAATATATAAGGTTTTTATTCAAAACAAAGAGATTGGCAGAACTGATACAAATTCATTAAACATGATGCCACTGTATCTAATTTTTCAGTAAAAATGGTTCAGTGGAGAATATTTGTCTGTATCTAGTGATGGTTATTATCTAATAAAAAATAATCACTGCTATGTAATTATCTTGCTATCTAAGGGTCACAGAACAAGTTAACAGCATACATGGATTTAGAAAACTTTTTGTTTGGGTAGGTAGAAATTTTGAGAAACCTCTCTTATGTAAACAGCTATCTATACTGAAGATTCTTCATATGGAATATCACTTCTGTGTTTGCATTCATATTTTGTGAAAGGCAAAATTTCACCTGTGGATGTTACTTTAAGAAGGAAAGATTGTCAGTTGGGCTGGGAAATACGGATATAAGAGAACATATTCCATATAATGGATTTATGCTTAAATAATTTAGCTAATTTATTACATAGCTTGGAGTAGACTTCTGATTATCAGCAATTAATTTCTGTCAGACTTTTGGTACATGTTAAATATACAGTAACCCTTTTTATAAGAGACATTGGAGCAATATTAAGGCCAAATCCCAAAGTCTGTGAGGGAATGATCTTCAGCAAAATTTGTGTGTATTTTTTCCAAACGTAGACCCAGTTAAAAGACCATAAAAATATCATTTGTCTTTTTAACCTGGAAAGTTGCATTGTCTGACTTATTTTAATGTCCCTGTCATATCAAAATAGGCTCTTCATTGTTATGCTGTTCACTACGCTGGGTAAAAGGCCAAAAGTTGCACAGATAGGGAAAATGAACTACTCCCCAGTCATCAAGCACTTGCCCTCAAGTAAACTGGCACTATTATGGCTGCTAATTGCAAAGTCAACATGAATTAAGAGCTAGGTTGCACTCATCTTCTCCAATTATCTTAAAGATGGTTCTGACAATGCTGCTGAAATTGCTGTGGACTTTTCTGCCGAAAGCAGAAAAGCATCTAACACTATCCTATTCTATTACTAACCAGATTCTTCTGTCATGCATTGAGAAAGCAGAATTGGTTTTCACCTTTAGACTTTGATGAAAAACAAAACCTGAAGGAGAACTAGAATGTCTCTTCCACTAACTCACCTGTTTTCTCACAGGTCTTTACTGTTCACAACAAACATCTCACAATTGCCAAGTCTGTTCAGTAGAGGATGTAACTCAGCACAGGGAGCTGTCAAAACTTTTCTAGATGCATTTTCTCAAATATATGAGGATGATTGTAATTTTCTTTGATTTTTCAAATCTTCCTGCAAATTCTAGCTCAGGTTGACAGGGACTGAATATATTCTATATAATTTCTATATAATTTCAAGTTTTCAAATAATCCAAAAGTTAGCACATGCCATTGCATGTAGAACTCAGTAACTAAAATAAAAGCTTGTGGTTTTCTGCAGAGATAGAAGACTTCTCCAAAACTGTCAGTGAAGGAGCTTTCATAGCTGAATTCATTTACAAATCACTGAAAGAATAATAATAAAAGTAGCAACTCAGAATGTATTCGACAGACACAGCCATTACACTTTGACATTATGTGATATGAATTAGAAACAGATCACAATATGTGACATATCTGAAAAGGCATGTAGTTAGTTTAGGATTTAATTTATACTTTTTCTGGTTAACCAAATAGCCTTATTTTATTCTTAGGTATGCCACTGAAAACAGTCAGGTCATTGTAAGTTTGTACATTGATACCTAACATGTGAGCTTTCAATTTATTTGATAATTTATGTTTTTAGTTGATCAGTTACTCTGAATGCTGCCCCAGAAACAGTGCAAACCCAAAAAGAAACTGGAAATGTACGAGAAAGATATTAAGATTACTTTTTTCCTAGCACAGAAACTATTTCAATTGTATGTTTTTATATGATTAGTATCTATTTATACTTATTTACACAGAAATGAGGTTTAAAAATTTTGTTTCCCTTGAAACATTTGTATGACTTCAAAGCCCAAATTGTCTGTACATTGTAAAGACATTAAAATAAGTTATAAAAAGTGGTCAGATAAGTTAAAAGGAGAATTTTGAAGTTTAAATCACATTTATAGTAATAAATAGTTCCTTACTATGGCAACTAACTTGGAAAAAAAAATGTATATGTGCAACACTTCTCTCTGGGAAAAAAAAAATCTTTTCAAGTGCATCTAAATTAAGTTACCCCTCATAAGTACGCTCCAGCCGTTTTCAGCTTCTATTGTTATAACTAAAACTTTTAAAATTCAAACAAGTCTACCCTTACCTTAAGCTGTGTGTGCCACACTGGCATGTGCCTACAATCTTGCACAATATAAACTGCAGATACCAGAATTTTTGGGAAAAAACCCCACCAAAACCGAACAACAAAAAAAAAAAACCGTTCAGTTCTATGATCCAAGAGGTTGCATGTTCATGAATGCATCAGGTGAGCTTCCTCTGTGAATTTTCACACTTCTAAAGATGCTGAAATGATCGCGCAGTGCTCCTCCAAAACTGGAATAAATGTCTCAAAAGTAGCCACTAGAGGGCAGGAATACCGGTCCTCCTCAAACTAGCACATCACAATGACTTTTGTGGGTTCACAGTTCTTGGGATTAATTATGCTATTTTCTCATGAAAAATAATTAAAAAAAAAGTAAACTTGAATGTCAGAGATCAGCAGAAGGGAACATGTGATTATCAGATAAGGTTAAGGTTTAATCTTAGGTAAAAAAAAATGCAACTCCTAATGAAAAGTATTTAGAAAAAAATCAAATTTTCTGTAAATGTTTGTGCTACAGTAACTGGAAATAAAAAGCATAAATAGTAAAATATAGCAACAGTAAAAATGGTGTTTAGCTTGGTTTTAATAGTGAACTAAAATGTTATTTAAAGGAATAAAAACTAAAACATAAGGAACACACTAGTGAGAAAATGCCATGGACACACAATATTTTGCTGTAGCTACCTAGTGAACTTTCCATGAAATATGTAGTTCCAGTTTTGCAAAATGGAATTCTTACACAGAATAAATATGTGTTGATATGTTTTCTTGACATATTTCACATTTGGAATTACTGGGGAGACTGAAGTCAGTCTAGGACAGTAAAATACAGAAAACACTGCTTACCCCAATTGACTGAGGGCAGATGGTGGCATGTTATGTAGGTGTTGCTGTTGCCAGCCAGTCACAGAACCAAGATGAAGAGCACTGGCTGTATTAAACCCAGAGAGAGATGATATATCTGCACTACTTAGAGAATATTCTAGATTTGAAAACAGAAAGACAATAATTAAGAAAGAATTAAAGAGGAAGCAATTAAACAACAACTAGCATAATAATCTTTGCATGTCACTTTATAAGCCTTTTAATTTTAATTACACCAATCACATTAAGTTGCAGCAGAAAAAGTAAACCTTCCTCTTCCCTCAACTCATTAACTTGGGAGCAAATAATGCACTAATAATTACCCTGTAAGTTAGCAGGGCTTTACTGGGTGTGGAAGATTCAAAGCATACATGAGTATATATCCACCATAACTACAGATACAGTCTTAGAAAGACTTTAAAAACACAATATTTTGGTTACACTCTGCCTTGCAGAACCCAGCAGGCAGCCTGTTTCTGAACAAGACATGTCTTCTCTAAGAGCACTGGATCTCTGTGTGTCAGCATGCTCTGTACAGCAGCAGTGCACAACATGAAGTGGAAAGGATCTCTTGAGGCTTAATTTCTATGCCCTACCAGGTAACTGTGATAACCCACAAAGTTACCTGAATCTGATGTGGAGGCAGAGGAGCTGCTCATTCCACTACCCTCGTGACTTTAGGACGCACTCAAGCACATGAAGACTAAGAACTGTCTTTAAAGTTAATTTTTTTTTTTTAAATTAAAGGCAATGAAAAAAAGCTACCAAATCACTCTCCCATTCAAACAAGACAGCTGACTTTAAAATAGATGTGTCTGAAGTTAGTGACAGGTACAGAATAAGCAAATGTAGTGCAAAAGCATATCAGCTATGAATTTTTCAGTTTCTCCCAAGGAATATTAACTAATTCATTAGTACTGAGATAGACACTTGTCAGCATCTTGCTCCCTCCCCCATCCTTTGCATCCTGCACCCATACTTACCAGTACCATATGTTGTTGAGATTGCTGATGGGTATCCTCCCATCCCTTGCCCTGGTAGAGTAGGAGTTGCTACGGAAACCACTGGAGTAGCCAATGACTGAGCAGACTGGGAGTTATTTATCCTTTGATTCTTTTAAAGTAAGTAAAATAAACATATTATTGACTAGTTTTAAGGCAGTTGAGCATATTTGTTTTCTGGGTATGTTTTGTGCATGAGAAATACAGGCTGATACAAATTTCTAGAAATTAATCATTTAACATGTGGCTTTGATGAACTGCCAAGCCTTCAAGAGACCAGTTGTCACCATAGTAACACATTACATCAGTATCTCCTAGGTAACTGAACTAGTAAGATTGCCTTTATTGTGAGTAGAAGAACAGATCATGTGAAAAACTTATGAAATATATAAGCTCTATTCCCATTGTTTTCCTTTTCATTCAAATGAAAAAAACAAACCCACAAACAACAACAAAACCCACAAAGCAAAAATGTGAGAGAGAAAAAACCCCAAACCAGTCCTACTGGATTTTGAAAGTGAGGGACACCCCCAGCCTGCTGAACACTGAACATTTACCAGCAGATGGTGCTCTGACTACTTCAGAGTAGTTTTTGTGTCATAAAAAACCTTCAAGGCTATCAGGCAGCACAGCAGTTGCACACTTATCTTTAACTCCAGGGCACTACAGGTTGCACTGTAAAAATTTCACTAGAGAACTCTAATTTTGGGAGTGGCAGGATGAAATGACCAGAGACCCACCATGAGGCTGCATCACCTTCAACAACACAAGTGTCTGTGCTCTCAAAGCGCCAGTAACAAGAAAGCTTCATTCTGGTAGGCATAATTTGAACATGTGCAACAACTGCACCTGGGCTTCTGTACTTCTGTACTTTTGTATTTGAAAAATTCCTATAACCTTTTTTGTTCACAATATAGCTATTTTAGTAGTGTTTTCCATTTTATTTCAACTGACATTTCACTTATATAATGAAAAATAACTGATTTTCTTTTCCTTGTTATTAAAATGAACATCATTACCACTTACCAGAAGCAGATCAACATCCTCAGACTGATTGCATAGGAAAGGAGTGTTAGAAATTAGTGAACATAAATATTTACCAGGATGCAGGCTTCTAGCTTAGGGAATAATTTCTTCTGATAGGGACAGCAAATTAAACACTTTCTGACCATAGTTTGAAAAAATAGCATCTCATAGATTTCTTATTTGTCCATCTAATGGAATGTTTGTCTCAATTGTAGGGGCAATATATCCAGATGTCAGTGTAAGACTTTCTCTAAAAGTTCATTGCTTCTTCCACAGCCCCATTGGTTGCAGACTGTCTTGTTACATCAGACCATTTCCAGAATTCCTTGGAAAATATCGGTTTTAAGGGCCTTGAAATAAATAATTTCATGCAGACAGCTAATCACTGCCTTGGTTGACTTTTGAGTATTGCCCTGTAGGAGTATTTGGTATGTACTCACTTAGAAGGCAGCATTGTTTTTGGGGGGTTTTAGTTTGATGGTCAATTTAATTTTCATCAAGCTCAAGTTCTAACCTGGAAGTAGTTTTAATAATGTCTGTTGCATAATGGAAAACTGCATTTATATTGTCACTTAAATTTATCATCAAGATACTTTTTAGATTAAGTTCACTTTTAATGTTAAATCACTCACAAAAGATTTACTTTACTAACCAGCTTTTGGAAAGACATGCACATGAATCTTCCCAATTCAAGTTTCTAGCATAATATCTTGCTTAAATTTCAGTAATCCTGGCAGGACATACTGACATTTCATACTTTTTCTTTTTCGCTTTCTCTGTCTAATTATTACCTCTTATCATTACAAAATTTGGTGCTTAAAGTGATAGAGCTCAAATTAATTTATTTGCAGTAATATGCCATCTGCTGAGAGTCTGTGTGGTTAAATATTTAAGAAAAACATAATAGGTTAGGAATACTCAGAGTTAAGTTTACCCTTTATAACAAATCCAGGAAAGGCTTTTTCAGCTACTAGGAAAGAGACTGCAGAAGTTTAGACTGTGCAGGACACAGTTCCTATTTTGCAACTAACAGAAAAAAGGGAGGAAGTAAATATGACTTCAAAAAAACAATCACAGAGGCTCAGCCTACATCCTCAGTTCGATGTCAAGCTTTAAGGTTAGACAGAATGACCAAACAAGCAAGAATTTAATTGCTTGATCCAGCCTTGAAATTCCCAAGTGACTCTTATCTGAAGGAGATAAAAAGAAAAGCTTTGAAAATGCATTACCACCGATGGCATGGTATTCTTGCTGCCAGGTGGAATAAGCACACGGAGATCTGGTTTACGGTTGTTCATTCCCAAATTCATTGGAGGTGGAGATTTTGCTTGCATATTCTTGTTCAAGTTGCCAGGTGAGACCAGCAGACCTGGTGAGTTGCGGGGGTTGCCATATCCATTTCCTGTTTAGGAGAAAAAAAAGAGAAAAAAAAAAAAAGAAGACAAAATAAGGAGAGAGAAGTTTGATAAACTCCACTGTATTTCTTAAGCCTCAGCATTAAGAATGTGAAATAAAAAACTCATGGTAAATACCTATGTCATGCATCTTTACAGGAAAATGCAACACATGCCATATTTGGAACAACTAGTCTTCAAATGCTTTCTCTCAAGGCTGCTGACATCTCAACAATGTTTTGAAATTAACATGTTTATATGACTCTGTTTAGAGCACTGTGGTATATAACACAATATACTGTGCCCTCATAGCAACCAATATTTGATATTTGCCTTACAAGAGAATCAGGGAAGTCAGATAATTTAAGGGCTTAAAAATGTCAAAGCTATTCCATGTTTTCTCGACAGCTACAGAGGAACATGCCTTTCCTGAGTCAGCCTTTTGCAGGTCATGATTTTGTTTTGATTTTAAACAAAGGATGAGTACAGCACTGCTATAATTTCCAGAAAAGGCAGGGCGAGGAATAGTAGGATTCGTAAATGCTTTTGGCCCTCTTTCACTGAACTTTTTGGACCTGATTCTGTCAACGCTAAAGTCAATGGGAGCAAGATCATAACTTTATTTGGAAAATACCACCATATCTTTCATCTTCATCTCTCTGCTACAGGCCCAGGAACAATTCTGACAAGCAAATTTTTCATTTGCCTATTTCAGAAAAGGGTTTCCTTCTCTCACCACATAGTACTGACAACTCTATATTCATAAGGTTACTGACCTACTATTCCACTAAAAATGAGAACTTCCTATTTCACCTGCCTGATTTCACCTCTTACCCTCACAAAGTCTAGGGAAAAGATGACTTTTTAGTCTAACCTTGAAATTCTGCTTGGACAGTCTCAAGAGAAGTACAGAAACGGCCGCGACATAGAGAGCATGAAAACTAGTACAGAAGTAGAAAACTTTAATGGATAAATACCAAGGAAAAATATACTATGGAAGACTTTCTGTTCTGTGCTCAGCTTTTGCTCCTGAGCTGTGACACACAACCTAGAATTTGTGTGAGAAGATGAGCTAGTGGGAGTGGCAGAGCCCTGTGGGTCAGAAACCCTGGACCTTCAAATTTTCTTTGCAGTCCCAAAGTTTGTGAAAAACACAGTATGTCACTTCCACTCTCCTCCCCACACCCTATGAAATGGGGTTTGCAGCCCTAAAGGACATAAATGAATTATGAAACTAAATCTGATAATGTCTATGAGGTGGGCATAAAAATGAGAGTACAAGAGAGTGATTTGCTTTTCTGGTTAGGATAATTAAGTGTGTCCAAGCATGACTAAGATTAAATTGTGTTTTAATCCTCAAGCACATCAGTTAATTGTATTTATCAGATCAGCAAATGCACTGAAATAAAATTTATCAAAGGCTATTAAATACAAACCCACAACTTCAGGCTCTGGAAGACCCTGAACTATAAACACTAGGCTTGGGACACAGGAAAATCATCAAACAGTGCTTGATTTCTGTATTTGTGAGGTATCTTCTGTAACTGGTCTGGCCTGGCTTGTTTATTCTCATGTTTTTTTATTATCATGGTCTCCTAGGCCTTTGCAAAAAGATGTAAACTTAAAAGTATTTAGATCACTTCAGAGATTTTGTGTTAAAATATTTTTCACAGTTAATCCTGTTATTTCCTTACTATCTTACAGTTAGTAAGATGAAATATTAATGAAAACAAGTGTATTTTACATTTATCAAGCTAAACCAGTAAAACGTTGTCAAGAATTTTCCTTTTTGTGTCAGCAGTTTTTTTTTTTTTAAATGGACAATGCTCTCAACATGGATTTGCTATGTATTATGGTCTAATTAATACTATGGTTACTAGAGACAGTGAAATTAGAAGGCACAATATTTTCTGCTGGAAACCACAGTGCCTTTCAAAAGTTCATGTTTTACAAACTGAATACTGAAAAAGTAATGCACGGAGAAGTGATCAACAGAGGGAACTGAAGTAAAGGTAGAATTTCTCTGATGTTGGTTTCATACAGGAGATATTTTACCAGCATGACATAAAACTGCTTGTGAAATCTGTTGTATGACAAGGATTTGTTCAGAATGACAATGAGAGTCTTTGAAGCAGATATATATCAAAACAGAGTACACTACTCTATATGTTTCTAATTGTGATTTTTGAAGAATAAAACCCCTTACAAGAGAGAAATCACATTTTTTAATATAAGATTTACTTAATTCATTATTAAACATTAAGAATGATACTGTATAAATCTTAACTCTTCAGAAACTTTCATCTGACCTTTATATTATTTAGCAACTGATGTCAAATAATTTGAAGAGTGATTAGATTTCCTATATTCATATTTTAAAAACATCAAATTCATGCTAAGAACTACTGCAGTCTTCTCTTTAGCAGGGGATTTCTGCTGTTCATGGCATATTATGCCAGCTAGCATTTTGGAGCCATGTAATAACCATTCCTCATTCCAGCCACCAAATTGTTATTCTTTCGGTATAATGAGGATTCAGGAATGTAAGACTGTGGACCTTAAACCAATGATACAGAAACCCATCATTTGGAAATCAATGATGAATGCATGCATGCGGTTTACAGTTAAGAAGAGTCTGCATTTAAACCAGCTCTTTAAACTGTATCCTTTTAACTCAAGAGGGCTGTGGCCTGCTCTGAGGCAGCTGTCCCACCTTCAGATAAATCCACCAAAGAGAATGGCCTCATTTACATTTAGAGGCAAAAAAAATGTATAAGACTTCTAATGTACAAATTAAACCTTCCTTCATGCTATACTTTAAAATTACACTCTGCCTGGACAATTATCAATTTAGATGTGACTGTATGCAGAACATCGCATTCCACTATCCACTTGAAAGCGCAAAAATTATATGTCGTGTATGAATGGATTTCCTGATTATAGATTATAAGAAAATGAAAACCAGATGGATTTTAGAGCAAGTTGGCTTTACATTTTTATTTTGTTAAAAGCCATATTTTTGCTGGAATAGAACGTTTTTAAACAGTATGAATATATTCTGTAGTGCATAATGAAAATAAAAACAAGTTTTAAAGGGCATATGTCAGAATTTGTAAATTTACAGTATTTTCAATTCAATAAGTTTTCAGAGAAAATAATTTTTTCTTGTATTGTTTGTTATATTGACTTGAAAGTAAAAACATTTTACACAGAAGAGAGTTTGTTTCTTGAAAGAGCTAGTGGAGCAGCACGTGTCAAGAAATGCAGTTCCAGACCTTGTATTTGGATTAATCGCAGACTATAAGGACAAATTACTTCTGAGCACAGAATGCTCTTCTTGGTCATGCTCCCACATTCTGCATTTAAGTACAAGTGCCACGGATTTTAGAAGGAATTCTATTCAAGTACAAACTGCATGATTAATTCCTGCAGTATCACTTTTCAAAAACATCCAGAAAACTTATTTTTGTGCAACAGGAGTTATTCAACCAAGAAGAATTATTAAAAAAAAAGAGTGTAAATAGTCATGGAAAACTAAAATTTTAACTGTTATAAGTTCATGTAATACTATCTTAAATAGTCACTTCCATATTTTAAGAATTTAAAGATACCAGAAGAGCACAAATTTACTCAGGACAGGACAGAGAACAAAATTTACTTCTCTCCTTTCACTCACCGTTACTAGCACCTGTACCTGATAAAGAGTTTTGGTCACTGTTTTACAGGGCTTCCAAAGTGGCTACAATTCTTGTTATTCTAAGAGTTAGGACAGCAGTTCCGTACTGAGCATTTAAACCAGGAAACTCTCCACGTATTAAGGTACCACAAATGAGGAAAGAACAATTTTTTTCAACATATATCTACATTCTTGAACAGTGTTTTAATAATTCAAAGTTTTTAGGTCTTGAGAAATTGGAAAATTTTTATATTATGATTTCTTGAACTTTTGAACCTATCATGTCCCTACTTTTATTTTGCAGAAACATAGGCATTTGGAAGAATAGGAGGAGAATGAGGGCAAAACTATCTCAACAACTCTCTGTTAGTTTTAGAACTAACCATTCAGAAATAATGTTAATAAGACGATGGAGGTTTCTACAGCAATATAAGACTAAGCTGTCTAAGTCATCCATTCTTGTCATGCAGGTTGCATAACTGTCCATGGGAACTTCTTGCTCTTTAAGCCTAAAGAGATGTAAAGGGCTCTAATGGCATTATTGTCATTCTGTGTGGGAAAAAGTCAGTATTTTGGAACTACTAAAATACTTCTATCACTGTAAGCAATTTAAATGTACATGCCACCTGTACTGGGACTGCACAAGACTAAAGGCCAGACTGTGCATCCCATTTAATTATTCTGGGTGAGTTCTTATTTTGGAAATCTGGCAAATCTCCAGTGCTTCCACTGAAGCTGAGGTGAAGGGTCTCTTCAAATTTTCCAAGAAAAACTGTGTGTATGATCTCCTTATATTCGTACTATATTATGAAGAAAGTGACTTCTCTGTTCTGTGGCTCACATTATTCAGTTTTACTTTATCCCTTTGCTGGTTCAAGTACTCAAGCACAGATGCTGCATATTGAGACAGCATGTGTCTTACTGCTAAATGTCATGTTTAGTGTCATTATTAGTCCTCTAACCAGCCTAATGGTTTGCCTCACCAGATGCCCATCCTGCTCCATCCACATTCCCCTGGAGGTGCCTGATGCCTGGGTCTGGATCTGCCCTGGGCTGCACTCTTACTGGTCCTGCTCCCTGGCTGAGGCAGCAAGATGCGTCCTGGTTGTGAAGTCCAGCTCTGCATCCCCAGGAACCTCTGCTGTTCCAAGTCTCCAGCTACCCCCTGACCCCAGCATGTCCTGGTGGCATGCTCCCCATGCAAGAATTAAACCCCAACTCTCATTATAAAATCTTCATATTGAGTACTGCCAGCTGCCTTAGTGAACTGTATACATGGATGAGGTAGTCAAAATTATTTCTAATCCATATGTGAGGGCATATAAAAACTGGACACATCCTCACAATCTACTGTATGTGGAGGATGTGCTTGTGCACATAATTATTGCTGCAAAAGGACACATTTATTCCGTACTGCAGCAACTGGGCTTAGATTTTCTACTGGGCAGGAATGATGCTCCTCAGGCAGAGGCTGAAAGTAGGAATGGCTCTTTGGCCACATGACAATGCAAAACATACTGCAAAACACATTGCTGAAAATCTAAGGGTATATCATTAATCTAGGAGGCTAGAAATTGGAGGTTATTTTTCATCTGAATGGAGAAATAGACGAGTTTATTTATATGTAGGATGAAAGACCATGAGAACATAAACCTGACTTGTGCATCATAGACTCTACACCTCATGCAAATATGTTACTGCTGAGTCAAATGCATGGCAAGCTAACCTGAACACCAACACTGCAGTTATGTTTTATTGCTATAATAAGAGCTGTATTTAAATGTTTCTAAATTAGTTCTTGTACTAAGTATTCTCCCACTTTAGGAGTTCACACCTTAATAAAATAAACGTAAAGGTGGCACCTGACTGTCTTGAATTAGCCTGTGGCTACCCACACAAGGAACTGTGAGAAACTCTTCAAAACATTTCTCATTTCAGTTAGTCTTCCTAAGTGGCAGGCAGATATTTCAGCATATCCATGGACTTCCTCCTTGCAGCCTTTGGAACAGGGATGTATGTCATAGGCACAGAAGGTCTTGGCAAATTATACACTCAGAGAAGGGGAAATGCTCTTTCTTCTTCAAAGATGACCATCCTTATTCCATTTTTTTTTTGTCTCAACAAGAGCAATAGATGATTCAAGTCCAAGTCCTGTTTGCGTTGTTTAATCTTGCAGTACAGTTACTGTTGTCAATGTGCTTAAATATAATGTCCAATCATGGTATTGGACATCATAGTACTATTTGCTTTCATAATTCTTTAATGCCACTTCATTTCAGGAATCTCAGATCATACAGTTTTCGTGTAAAGACACTACCTTTCCTGCATCTTTACTTCTGATTGCATTAATTTATTTCCACTTCCACAGCACTATTTTCTTCTATCACCATTATTTATCAACAACTGTGCTCATCTCAGAACCCATGTATTTTACATTATCTTGTTTGGCTTGAAGCTTCACCTAGCCAGCACAGTAACTAAGTTGTAATTATTGAGAAAAATCACTTAAAGGACTTACATAGTGGTCTCAGTTTTGTGCTTTATAAATATTACATGTCTGTAGTTTAAACCTGTGGGCTCTGCACAGTGAGCAATAGGAATATACTGAATATAATCGTGTTACTTTTGTAAGGTCCAAATAAAATTTCAGAGATAAGAGTACTTTACAAGCGCTATACCAGGGTAAAACAACTATCTTGCCCCTGCCACTGGTGTTGTATCTGGTACCATGAAGATCTGGCACAGTGCCATGTCCCAAACCCTGTGTAGTGCTCTCTTTTCATCCACTGCTCACATCTGTAAATGTTATTCCATGCTCTGAACTAGTAATGCACTGGTATTCCACACTAAGGTTTAATCTTGTAGGAGAAGCCAATGCCAAATATTGAGGGTGGTTTTCCACAGTCATCTGAAACTGAGCTTTCATCACAGCTTTTCCAACAATCTTGCAGTTACTGGCATTGGCATCATCTCATAAAATGTGCACAATTCATATCTGGTCTTCCCCTATCTGAGATAACCCCTGCTCCAAAACATGTTGTCAGGACTTAGTTGTCCCCTTGTAAATATGCTAGCTGAAAAGAAGTTCCATTCTAGTTCTGATTATGCAAAAAATAAACTCCTTTTTTTTTCTTTTTAACATGAATTGTTTCAGCATTAGAATAATTGAAAAAAACCCAAAACACAGATAGTGACTTATGTCAGAAAGGAAACTACATTGCTGAAAAATATAATATTTGCTGAAGATATATAGGAGAAAAAATACAAGCCTGCAAAGAACAGAGTACTTTTCTCTTCTGATGGCCTGCAAGAGACTTTGATAAATCATGTCATAGAATCACAGAATGTTTTGGATTGGAAGGGGTTTTAAAGATCACCTAGTTACAAACTTCCTGCTATGGGCAGGGATACTATTCACTAGAAGTTGCCTAAAGCCCCATCCAACGTGACCTTGAACACTTACAGGGATGGGGAATCCGCAGCTTCTCACAAAAACCTGTGATAGTACCTTACCACCCTCACAGTCAAGAATCTCTTCCTAATACCTAATCTAAACCCGACCTCTTTCAGTTTAAAGCCGTAACCTCTTTGTCAATCATCTACTTTTTACAGATTATTTGCTGATATAATTTCCTTTTTGGGCTGTTTCAAATCAATTATCATTTTGAGAAAACTGCTTTTTCAGTGAAAAGTATTTCAAGATGAGAATAATCCCAATCATAAACAGAAGACCTTATTTCAAAACGTATTTTCTTGCTTCACCAAAGAAGTTTTAGGAATACTTGTTAGCATTTTTTTTTTTAGAGCAGATATGCAGATAAAAATAAAGTGTTCTGCACACATATAATACTACCTAGATTTGGGTTGAAATTTAAACATGCATAGAAAAGACCAGTAACTAACCCAGCCCTGTCTCCTCTGCCTTTTATTACTTGGAAGACTGCTCCTACTGTTAACAAAGGAAAAATCAGCTCATAAGAGATTTGGAAAACCAATGGAATGTATGGATTCAATATCTTAATTGAGGAATCATGTCAAAAGTTAAAAAGCAGGGGTTATGTTAACCTAATACTGTCAGGAACTTCCATGTGTGGCTGCAGCCACAGCTTCCAGAGGTTAAAAGCATTTCTTGATTTCTTTCTCACAGCAATGTCATTGCTGCATTCCAGATCCAGGAGACATTAACTATCCCTTTCAGGTTTCAAGACAGGCCTGAAATTCACATGTTTGCTAATTTGCAATGCCTACTTCTATTTTCTTAATTTGAATGAGAATGTGGATTGCAGTGTGCAACAGAAGACAGTGCAGTGTCTTAGTGAGCAAGAATGCACAGACAGAAAAAACAGTGAAATCCCTGTCTGCATTTAAGGAATGCATAAAATTCCCACAGACTTCACTTGGAAAAGGATTTTATCTAAAGAACTCAAATTAGACTTGAGGAACATTTGGAACTTCTTGTCATAAAGGAAGTCAATCATGCCTGTCTTAAAAATCCCACTTAAAAAGAATCAGTTTGTATGACTCACTTAATTGTTCATTACATGTGAACTTAGGGCTTCTCCTTTTCAATCCTTTCAAGCTGCCTTTTTATAAATACAAATATTGAGACACTGTTGATTAGAACAATGAAGAGACAGAGAATAACTAAATAAATTACTAAGTCAACACTTACAAAGCTGGTGGAAACTTAATAAAGGCCAAATTTTTACAGATTTTCATTGATGCCTTCTGAGAATGAGCTTGTGTGGATCTCTTCTTTGGTCACATAACCATCCAATCCTTGGATATGACACCCACTCTGAGATTTTCTATTTTATTTTAATTTTTACACGAACAGCAGCATCTGTAATTTCAGACTTATTCTCAAAGTTTAATGTGATTCTGATATGTATGAAAAGAGCCTCAATATGATGTATAAAACAGTTGTTTAGGGCAGAAATAGGAAGCAAATTTGGAAAGGCCTGTGTTGGCTACCTACATAGCTACCTACATAGCTAACTGTATGTGGGGACTGTTGGATAGACCATTTTCTTCATACTATGTATTATACCTATCAAACCAGTTCTATTGTTCTTCCTGCTTTATCAAAATCTCCTACCTGTTGGTAGTTCCCTTAAAACACTGAAGAAAAAGAAGTGTATATATATATATATACACACACTCCTTATATGAAGGAAAGCTTGGAAAAGGAACACTTAATGGCATAACAAGTGGAAAAAAAAGAGGGCTGTTATGTTTTCCATTTTTTTATTCCCCTCCATGGTTTAAGTCAACCTGTCAATTTATGAATTCTTTTTGTTTTGACTTGGCACTATTGCATCACAAACTCTTTTATGAATGACTGAGTGTTCTTTTGGACTGTAAGCTTCCTTGGACAGGAACTATTGTTTACTATGCTGCCGTACCACATCTTGCCCAATCTTTGGATCATATGTCTGTGGGCTACTGCACTCATCAACTAATAAGGGATGGGAACAACTTAGGCTCTCCCTGGCAAACTCAGTCCTAGCAGGTTGCCCATAAAGTGTGGTTTGAGAATCATTGTTCCAAGCTCACTTTTTTTATTTAACAAATTCCACACTTTTAGCCTGAGAATTACCTTCTCTTAACTATGCCAAGCATGATTTCAGGGCACAGTGGAGAATACTTACTTAATCTTTTAATTTTTTTAAAAAAGAAATTAATATTAGTTTTCTTATTTATAGTTTCAAAAGTCATTAATGAAGCTAGACAACTTTAGAATCCTTGCTTATTTTTGGTACTGATTATTGGCTTATTGGGGCAGATTGCTTCTTTTTAGTAAACCACTCTTTTTTGAGAAGATACCATCCAGATCCTCTCTGCCCTGAAGGCTTATAAGTACAAACCTGCTACTATTACATATATTCCCGTGTGTCTTGACATACTAGTAGAATATATAATACCTTCACCCACAATCAGTACACAACCAAGAAAATCAAAAAGAGAAGGAAAACACTGGAAAATTGTGATACTGGCTGACATTTAGGATCTCAGCCCTCAGAAGATGAGAAGGCAATTGTTAGTCTGTGGTTAATTTCCATAAGGAATGACTAGCTGCTGATTTATAGGTAAATACAGGATTCACTTATTAAAGAGACAGGGGATGAATTTTTCAAAAGGCATTGATGATCTTTTCAGTTTCTAATGATTTTTAAGAATGTACTTAAAGGTAGTTTGAGGATGTCAGGTTAAAAGAGAGCAAGCACATAGTTTATCTGGCAACATTTGTATAGTCCCAAGTCCTTTTGAATAACTTGCTCCTTTAGTTTAATATTGATATCAAGATGAAGGTGATAGAGAAATCAAATAGGGAAACAAACCAAAAAAAACCCCAGATATATACAGTTAAAGTAAATATATATTTTATTATACCCACCCTGTATTTAAAACTTGAGATGGAATTTTACTTTTGATTTTATTATTTATAGTTTTTTTAATCATACAGTAATCCTGTCTATTTAGGTGGGCTCATTCAATTAAAAAAAAAAAAACAAAACAACACCAAAACCAACCAAACAAAAAAACTTAATTACATAATACAAAATGTCTTAATCTGAAAACATATAAAAATGAAAAATAGTATTCAATCTAAAAATGGAATTCAGTTTGAAAATTGAAACTTCGAAGGAGAGATGTAAAGAAAGACATCTTCCAATACTGTTCTATTTTAAAACTTTTGAAGTATTTTATAAATTTAATCTTTTATCAAACTTTCAACATAAATAATGAGCCACTGAACAAACACCAAGTTCAGATAACTTACATAACTAAAACTTAATCGACATTGTTTATTTCTGGTCAAGATACTGTTAAGTCATTTTGTTAAAGACTACACTCTAGAAAGTAAAAGAACTTCATGTAGTCTAGTATGTAAACAGGTAAATATATCAGTCTTTATATTATTTGTGGGGTAGGCTAACATGAGTTTAGAGCATGCCAGTTTCCACCCGAAAAGTTCTTTTTCTCTCTTTCAATCAAAAGCCTCTGGTTTGAGAGCATAGTGCCAAAGACATTGCTGTGTTTATAGTTTAGCAATGAAAATAAATGTGAAGTTCACTCTGATTTTGTTGGCAGTTGCTACTATCACATGGTAGAAACTATTCAATCACTATTGGGATAAGAACAAATTTACTCTAACAAACCTGAGATACCCTTGGTTCAACTTAAAAATACCACCAATGGTAATTGGTTGTGTAAGATAATAAAGAAGTAGTCAGCTTTTTAAGTTCTATTTGTGTCTTGGGTTGACTATCAAGGTAAATTGTGGGGGATTCCAGGGTTACTACTTGAAATAATCCATACCAGTGAAATAATATACTTCAAAACATGGGCTTAAATAATGTTTTCCCATTTCTGATATTGCAGTTATAATGCAATTTGTTATAATGTAATTTGTTGAAACAGTGAAGAAACTGAGGCCTGGTGTTAGTAATAAAAAGTAGTTTCATTTTAAAATGGCAGAAATGAAACTGCTTAGACTCTTCTTCTTGGAGTGTATTATTTTGAATATATGCTATTTTTCGACACTGGAAAAATGCAAATTCATAGTGTTCTAATTTGTCCAGAAATATGTACCCAAACAGATTAAGCTACATGACCATGGTACCAGCTTCTAAGATGCCAAATAGGAAAAAACACAGAAGTCTCTGTTTCTTGTGGAAAGAGATGAACAAAGAGAACTTTTGATGTTTATTCTTCTGCACTCTAAAGAAAGAGGACTGTCCAAAACAGTGCCATTGTAGAATGATGCAACTAAGACAGAGGATTCAACCTTATAGTGACCTTTCCATTTTCCTTCAGCCCTGTATCAAATTCTTCCTACTGTTCTGCATTGAAGAGATTTAGAAAACTCTTCTTTAATGGTGTTTAAAGCTCTTATTGCCAGATAAAGAACAAAGACTATTCATGTGATTAAATATTTATGAAGCATTCCTAGCAACATCCCTTGTATATATGTCCCTCAAATCAATTGCCTACTCCAGAGTTACGTTGCTTGAGAGCTTAATGCATAACACTGTGCACCGGAAACTCAAATCCTTAATTTGTGAGTAAATAATCAAGCTATCTGCCTCCCTATGCTTATATATGCTTTTAATATATTTCCAAGGGGAAAAAATATATATTTAGAAAGAATATAAATTTTCAACTGGAGCATTGATATACAGATTTTATTAAGCACAAGGATTATTAAGACAAATGCACATGTAGAGGAACTTTAATTTTAGTATGTGCTTCTTTTAAAAGAAAACATTGCCTTCATTACTAATTGCTTTCCAGGGTCTGTTTAAAGGAACGGCGATGATATTTCTAAATGAGCCAGAAGAGGGAGCCCCTTAATAGGGCGATGAGTTCCTATCCTAGTCCCTCTGCGCCCGTTCCTGAAGCTTCTGCTCGATCATAGAAGAAAGACGAATTGCGAACACAGCCAGAACGAATCTTCTTTTAGCTGTGTTTAGCAGGCTAACGGGAGACAATGAACAAATCTATAATTTTCTATCATGCTTTCTCTTTTTAGGGAAGAAAGGCGACTAATAGCAAAGTTCCTGTAGCCTGCCTTTCCTACTCCTAAATTAATACAAAATGACCCCTCAGAGCTTTAGCATGCGTTCAAAGTGCCTTACTCATACAGTGCTCTGCAGTTAAAATTTTACTGTGGATGCATCATACAAACATCTGTGACTCATCTATGCATGAAGATAAAAGAAGGGTGGGGCTTGAGGAGAGCCAAGGGAGAAAAAAAATCACTATATCCAAAATTTCTTTATAAATAATTTTAAGAGACAGTGTTGGAATTGCCACATATATTAGCTTTGGCTTATAGTGCACTAAACTGATCTGCCAACTATTTTTCCATACAGTTCTCTTTGAGAGCAGTTAACCCAGGAAAACTGAATGTTTTACAACTCATCTTGTTTTCTTTGAACATACTTCTAAAAGTGCAAAAATAATCTTCCCATTGTATTTTGTAATCTGTATTTGTCATAATGCAACACTGCTGACTTTGTTAACAAACCACTGAGTTTACTGAGCAAAGGGGACTACTCTGGCAACATCGATTTGATAACACAGGCCTTAGCAAGTGCAGTTCTTAACTAGTTCTGTGAGAGCAGGACTGAATGGGCTAATCTTTTTCTCTGCTTGGGTATTTTGAAAATCTTTTTCCTGTTGTGTACCAAAGCACTTAAGTAAATACATAAAACTAAGCTTAAGTTAATTACTAATTATTTAAGTAAATGCTAACATATTTTGCTGACTAGCAATGGTCTTAGAGCAAGGACTTGAAAACAAATCTGCACGCAGTACATTTAAGTCTAAGAAGAGACTCAATACTGAAATCTTGACTCAAGCTTAAATTCATAAAATGAAACCCCAATTCCACCAAACTCCATTGAAAAACTCTCTGTGGCTCAAAATGGATCAGGGTTTCTGACACTGACTCCACTGGGAATTTTACTGCAACAGGGCTATGCAATGCACCCAGAAGTTTTTATGGAAAGGCTAATGTGAAGGAAACCAGATACTCGTTTCTGTGGAATTTGTTGAGGTGCAAGATTTTTGATACTGCTGGAAAACAAGCCTCTTTCTCCTAATAAGAGAAATACAAGTGTCAACTCCCCACCACCTAGCTGGGGGAATTAAACCCCTGCCGATCAATTTCTAATATCTCGCCTTCAATATGGAGCTATTTTAGGACTCAGCCTTTGAAGTAAGTCCTTTATTCACTTAGAAAAACAAATATAAATTCTTTTCTTTTTACCTGCACTGGTGCCTGCACCGGTTGTGAGGTCCCCACCCATCAGGCCACCTAGGCAGTTGAAATGAAATACTATAAATGAGTGCAATGTATTATAACACAGAAACATTCAAAACATTTTCTCTAGCTTCAAGCAATCTGCTCCAATACCCACCACTTCTTTCCTCTGACTTCAACAGGCATTTAATTAGGCTCATAGTAATAGAAGCATAATGTTTAATGCTACCTGTATGAGATACTTGCATTAAAAGCAGAAACAAAAATATGTAGTACAGAAAATTTATTTTTTTTATTATTTTTATACTCCCACAGCATATCAAAAATTGTGTTTGAAAGTTACATATTTGAAAGTCTTTAATTTGAAATCTCTCTTTAGTTGAATGTTAGTCAGAAAAGCAAAGGTTTTCACATGGGATTGAGAGGAAGAGGCTGAAGGTTTCTGGACAAGAACGTAGCTCAGTATATATATATATGTATATATACACACACACACATATATATATATATATATATATATTTACACAGTTTTTAATTTCCTTGACCTTTCACAGACATTCACACTAAGGGTTTTTAAAACCTCTTTGCACTTGGGGACCTCAAATGGTCCTTTGAACCTGATATTCTTAAGGATCCTGATGTTACTGCAGCCAGACAGATTGAAACAACTTAATCCCCATTTATCCTGTTCAAAGGTGAGCCCTCATCCTCACCAGAACAAAGCACAACCCCTTCCTATAAAAGGCACTCAAGTACTGAGCTCATATAACATAACCCACCAAGCAACTTGTGAATGAATAAATAATAATAAATTCTGCTTTTAGCCTCTAGACTGATTTTTTAAGAAAAATGTGTCTTAATTTACTTGCTTCAACTCATTTGCATTGGCTAAATTTTCTTCCCTGCCCCCTTGAGCTTTATGGTATAGTGAGTTCTTGTATGAATTAAGTGGATAAGCTGCCTTTTTATGAAACAAGAAGTTGTCTGCCCTTTTATCCTTTATTGACTTACTTTAATCTTAGTCAATATTCAGCTTTTTCTAGAACCCTTTTTTTTTTTTTTTTCAATTTTCTAAATTGGAAGTAGAAACCCCTTTGGCGCTTCTTTTGATTTTTCAACACAGGAATCTTGGACAAACTGTTATAACTGGTAAAAACAGTTTCTTGTTTCTCAGAGTACAGTTTAAAGTGAGCAAGTGAGCCAGGGCATGCAAGCAGCTGATAATAGCGCATTTGAAGGGATGGGATTGAACAGAGCCTACCTGTGTTACCTGCACTCGGAGGCCGATGTGTCACGCCAGGAGACATGCTATTTCGTTGCAAAGAAGGATGAGCCAGAGGCAAAAGGTTGGGGTTTCCCAGTGAGCTGACTGGGTTACTGTATACCAAACTGTTGTGGTTGGACACTGGGATAGAAACTGGCATTTCAAAGTTTGGTGGTGGAACAGCCTGTACAAGCAAAAAAGGAAAACAAAGACAAGAATAGTAAAGAAGCACAACAGCCTTCAAGTACAGTTATTCTATATTTAGTTCAAATACTTTGTAGTTGGTGGCTAAAGCATTTAAGCTCACCTCCTTCCTCCAAAACTCAAGAGAGGAGTTTCAAAAGAACTCCTAAGGCTTTTAAATACGATTTTTCAAATCATGATCACATCTGTCTTTAAAGCAGCTTGCACATTTACTTTGTAAGAACTGGAAAGGTCTTTTTTTTCCCTTTTTTTTTTCTTTTTATTTTTTCCCCTCTTTTCTTGTTAAAACAAACCTCTGCTTTATGCAGTTTAATTTTCTTATTCTTTCATTCTGTGAAGTCATAATTGTTCACTTGTAATACCTTAATCTAGTGTCATAGATGACTGCAAGATCAAAGGTACATGAGTATGACGACTTCATTGCATGGGAAAAATTAGAAGGGGTGGAATTCAAAAGGGAAGGCTTTAATTTCAGTGTATGTTGCTTTAGCAACTGGTATGATCTCAAATCACGTCAAAAACACCAACACAGTAAATTGCTTTTTTTAAAGCTTCTATCTTAACTTGGAGTGGCTTATAAGAAACAAAGTTCCAATCGGGGACAGCTAACAAATACAAGAACTTCAGATACACACCAGTCCTTGAGGTCATTGTTGTTTGTGTGTTTGTTTTTATTTTTCTGTTTGTTTGGGGTTTTGTTGTTGTTTTCCTTTTTTTTTTTTGGTAGGGAGGAGGTGTTTACTGATGCCATTTCAATATACTGTTTTCAAACTTTAAGGCACGATCATCCCCTGAGCCACTTCCCTTTGCAAAAATCCCTTTCAAAAAATGAACCAAATAATATACCACTCTGACAGAGGGTAAGAGGAGATCCAATATCTAATTCTCATTACGCTCTGAGAAAGCCCAACTCAGCTTTTCTTGGCTACTGTATGAGTTTTTCAGTCAGCTGGGCTTTTCTTGGGTAGTGGTTGTTTGAATTTCTATAAAATTTATAACTATGTTAGAAATCCACATTTAATTTACTTGTTTTTAAAATAATTAATTTCTTGCCTTTTTGATGAGAAAATCTTTTTCAGAATTACCTGACAACAGTTTAAATATTCAATACCTGAATGCAAACTAAGTGTCCCTCAATTAGCCATTTATAAAACTTAAAAGCTGCAAGAGATTAAACACATCCAAAAATTCTTTAAAGTAGGCTTGTAACGTATTCTGGGGGAGGAAATCAGAGGTTTTAATGTTGTTATTGGCAGCTGATAGTACTGGTAAGTCTTCAAGGACCTAGAGGAGAGCTGGACACATCAGTTGCTTGTAAGGCACCCTGACCTTGTACCACCCACACATCCCTTCTCTGCCTGGAACTGTTGGCTGTGCCCTGTGTGTTACAGCACTAGCCATCAAATTACAGTTATCAAGGTTGGCTGGCTGTGTATTTTTTTTTTTTAAGCTCTCCCCTTTCTAGAAGCAGACGAAATTTTGCTCTAAATATAGCGGAATCATTGTGCTTAACCACTGAAACACTGAGCAAGATTTTAGTTCAGGGTATAATGGGAAGGATACATTACGCAAATGCCTTGGGAATTATTTCAAGGTGTTAATTTAGCTCTGATAGCCTCTATGTAGCCTGTGGCCTGATTTTTGTGAGAGATGGCCATAGCAACAGTGCTTGAGTAGATGGACCTGCTGGCATTGCTCGCTAGCCTGGGAAATGCATGTTGGAACTTGCTTCCCTCTGCTGAAGCTGAATGCACTCCAAGGGCTATATTTTCCATAGAGCTAATTGGTTTAAGTAGAGATGGGAAATGAAGGTGAAGTGTTTTGAGAATCCACATGTTCTACATCAGATGTAAGAATCTACATGCAATCTATACGTTCATCACTGAGTCTAGGCTCCTTGGAAGTAGGTTTATACACCATAATCTGAAGCACTTTATCAGCTGAAGCTGATGTTTTGAAGGAAGACACTCCTTTCACTGGCCACAGAAGGACCCAGGATGTTCCTAAATTTTATGTTAAGTCAGAAGCATGTGACTGCTCCTGGAGTTCAAAGTTAGCTGCTGCTGCTGGTCACTTTGACTGTCTGTCACCCACTGGACAGTACTTTGCACGTCTTCTTCACTGGTGACGTGAGAGCTGTGGAACCTGCTCCCTGAGCCCAGGTAGAGACTATTATTGCCTCTATTTTCTAAGCATCTTCTTCTTATCCAAATTTCTGTTCAGTTATCTAAGCTAAAACACTGGTATAAATGCAAACCTGAAAATCTTGCTAGACCCCAGAAAGCCTATCTGCTTTCATCATTATGTTCTTCCTTCCATGTACAAATCAAATGCTTCAAGAGTCAGATTCTTCTTTTCCTACAGCACAAAAGAGCTCCAGTCTTGGTTGCTCTTGGGGCTGTCAGTCTTGCTAGTCATGTGAACAATTACTTAGTTTTTATTTTGTAATTTTAATTATTTTTTTAAGCGAGTTGAATGTTTCCTAACCTCTGTAGTAATGGTTTCATTTTTACCTGCTGTCTGGATCTACTTACATCCATTTACAGAGCACTTCATAGGCAATTTGATAAGCACAAAGTCATTTTACTCTTCAATTTGCAACACAACATACACTATATCTGGAATACAGTAGTTTTTATTTCTTCTCCTCCGCAGTCAAAAGTTAGAGGAGTTGGACTGGATAAACACCAGTATTAAACAGCAAGCCTCTAGCTTACTAGTTTGCTCTGTTTGTCCAAATTTATTACAGTCTTATAAATCCTTCACCAAGAACTGCAACCTTCTGCAGATTCCCTAGTCATTCCTGGTAGTAGGTCACAGGGCATATCAATTCCAGCTAGTCCTGATGGACATTGAAGCTTCTGATACACTTGTGTAATATCTATATTAGTAGGAACTAGTGAGGAACTGAGGCCATCTGAGGCCACAGAACAGTCCATGTCCATACCATTATGCTTATTCAACCTCAAAAAAATCATGACTACACATAAACTGACAACTGTGAATTGTTCCTGGCCTGGGCTAAAAACCAAACAGAGCTAAAAAATTGTCTGAGAGAACGTTATTTGGCCAGTGCCAAAAGCATACCAGGGACAGTTCAAAGAATTCAGCTCAGAGATGAGTACCTGCCATTGCCTCAGTATGTTCTCTGGTGTTTGCGAATTTTCTGACACAGACAAAGGCTGACTATAATGTGTGTGCAGTTTGCCATGTTTTGTCTTTTTTTCCCCCTCCCTCTGTCTTTTCTCCTTTGGACACAGCTGCCAAAGAGGGCACATGGCTCACTGGAGACAACACCACACTCTGTTAGATGTGCACACCATGAGCTGTGGTATATGGTGCAAAGCAAAGTGTTGGACACTCAAACCCCTTGGAAATTAAGGGACCAAACACTATGTGTTAAATATTAGTTTTATCCTTTCCATGTTCAACCAGGCCTTCATTTATTTAGAGACAGAGATACTTATAGCTCCCTTCTAGTGGACTATTTATGTCTCCTCTGCTTTCATCACTCTTATGAAAACTGCAAATAAATGTCTAATTATTATCAGATGTTTAGAACAATATAAATACTTATACTTGGAAAATTATCTGAGGAAACATTATTGGCCATTGCTGTTAGGAGCAAAAGCCAATGTTGTTTTCATTTGGCAACAGCTTTACTATGTTATAAGACGAGGCGTAGGCAATGCATTGTTTTATACATTTTGTATGTAGCGATTTAGGGACTTGGTGACATTTTGTTTAATTTTGCTTTCTTCCTCCTAACTTTCTTGGTTACCTCTGAGGATGGAAAGTAAACGAATATAACTTCCCTGACTAGGTTATGCTGATTTGTACAGTTAAGGGCATTATTGCATAGAATATGCAATATTTATATATAAAAGCAGATAGTCACAAATTTCCATTATGTACTAGTTGTGAGCTCCATCTTGCCCATTACATCTTGGTTTATGCCATGAGAAGGCGTTCCTGTGGCATTAGGGCAAAATATCTACTGATACTTTTTGCAGTTAGCAGATTGGTGGAGACACAAACCTTGAGCTCTTGCATGTGAGGTGTTCAGAGGAAGGATATTCTGTTTTACATGAAAAAAAGAAAGCTAACATTTTGCGGTTCTATCTATCTGAAACGTCTCTGAAGTAATTTCACCAGAAGATTAACACGCTGTACCTTGTAACTTCCCTGAAAGGTAGGAAGTTACATTATACCCTAAACCATCAAGTTAATTGCTGAAGTAGGACTGTATTTGATATCAAAAGGTTAAATAAAATGAAAGCAACCGGAGGGAAATTCCATTAATTTTGGGAAGACAAAATTGGTTTGCCATGTTCAGATTAATTGTGTTGTTCCTAATTTCTAGAAATTTCCTGCTTTTATAAAGACAGTTTTCCCAAATGCGTATGGAGGTAAAGAAAGTGATAGATCTCACTACTACAGGAATGAGAGTTTTTTCCAAGTTTTGGTTCTTTTTCATATCTTAAGATTTCAGATGTTTGTAACACGTGCTACTTTGTTGGAACAAAAACAGAGTTAGAATGAGATAAACAGCGGTTCTGAATGATCATCTCAAACACATTTTTAAGGTGAAAAAGTAGCTTGGTGAAAATTCTATCTGTTTGTTTTGAAAAAGGCAAAAGTCAGCCTTGAAAGACGAAAGGAATGGAAGAATGGCAATTGGTGAGATTTGGACATGGAAAAGAGTTAAGCATTCTGGTTTATAACAGTCTCCCTAAATGCTGCAGTCATCATTTGTAAAACTGAGTTCCATCCTGAGAAACCAAATTCATGGTGACAGTTTTAGAGCTTTTTGCTCTGAGAAAACCAGCTTTACAAAAGAAGCAAATAAAAACAGAGGTAAAAAAGATGCAATATATGTGTCTTCCTCCCTGATATTTCATATACACATTGGACACCCTTAACCTGTAATTCCAAATTTTAATTTGGTGCTATTCTAATATCTGGGAAATTATTATTTAATATTTCTCTTTTTTTCAAAATATATTTGTCATAATGTGAGAATTTCTTTAAATTTTAATTACCTTCAGGAAAAATCTGTCTGCTGAGAGTTAATGGAAAGAACATGTTCACTGCATGAGACAGAATCTGAGCATCTGTAAGAGGAATCCTCATCTTAGGTATCAGAGTCTGTATGTGCAATTCATTAGCACTAGAGAAGACACTTTGCTCATACAGATAACCTTTTTGGTAGCTAGCCATGCAACCTTCATATGGGTTGAACACATACAAATAATCTCTTCTCTTATAGAAACAAGCAGTTACTGTTCAAATTCAAATGCTTCTTTGGACCTGGGCAAATCTTTGGTTTCCTGCTCTGTCTTCTACACACATTTGGAAGATCGACCAAATATAACCTTCAAATTTCCTTATTCTTTTTGGTGGCTTTATAAATCTAATATCAAACATAATTACAAAGTATTCATCCTTTGTATGTCTTGTGCAAATGAAATAGCACATGCAGAGTTATTTCTCTTAGATATCTGGCAAGGCATATGACTGTTAGAAATTTTGACTCGGTTAAAACAAAATTTAGCTCATGTTAAAGCATTAAAGAAATGCTGATGAGTTCAAAGCAAATTCTCTGATAAAGCTGTAAAATCACCCCAACACACAAACATGTCTGAATCCTGCCATTAGGCTCTCATGCAGTTTGTTTCTCTGCAGCGAGCAAGTAGCTGTAACCCTTCAGTACTGCAATTGAGTTTAGCAGAGACACTTGAGAACTGAAGTGACACGCACAAAACACATTAATTACTACATTTGAAGGAAATTCAGTTCTACATAACTTTTTCTATATCACCACAGAAAGTGTTCTGTGGGTTTGTTAGCCTGTCCACAAAGAAAGATTTCCATTGTTATTTTTTAGGTGTAATTTGGGCAAGTGATGTGGTAAAACAGTTCTGTAAATCAAGTGAATATAATGCATATATGTATATTTCACTTCCTTCTGTAGGTTTCACCCATAATAGGCTTTATCTGTGTGTCAGAGGTAGACACTTGGAAGAAAAATATGTTGTGTGAAATTTTCTGACCACAGTGTTTAATTATATATTTGGCTATGAAAGCCTGTTTCTAGTTGAAATGTTTACTTTAAGAAGCCAGAACTGAAAGGGTTATGGTTTGTTACTGCAGCAGGTATCAGCAGACAGCCATCTAACCTTTGGTACTTACAGGTATTTTATGGCTCTTGATCATATTATCAAATTCTTCATTAATTTTTTTGTATTTTTCTTCAGTGCGTGGGGTGAGAGCGTAAGAGGAGTCAGGATCAGGGCTTTCACAACCTTTGTTTTCTTTCTTGTTCAATGCCTGCCAGGTTCAGAGAAATATCAGAAAGTAAAAAAAATGAAAGGAAGCTCAGAGTACTTACACATAATCTTTGCCTGCTGATCATTAGATCAATATCTTCATTAATTTTTCTGTACTTGTCCTCAGACTCAGGGCTGTGACCTACTGAATCGTCTGCATCGGGGTCTGGACTGTCACAGCCATTAAGTCCTTTCTTTCTCAATGTCTGAAATACATAATTTGGAAAGTTCAATCCTTGACACAGGCTGCAAGAAAGACTCAGTAGTGTTAAAGAAACACAAACTGCTCATCAGAGGAAAGTTTTACATTGCTTTAAGGAAAGGAAGTGATTAGCAATCCACCACACTGATGCTGTAGGTCTCCAATTATGAGTGGCAAGTGAGAAACATACAGACCTCTTCCTTCTGAAGCTGGAAAGGGTTAATCTACACACCCAGAATGCAATTTATTTTAACATGAAACAGACTTAACATATTTATCCATTTGAAGTGAATGAGAAGTAAAAGCAAAGGACACATACTGCTTGCAGTGTAATACACTGGTGTTTTCTTTTTCTTTAAAGAAAGATACAGAAAGAAGAAATGGAAACAAACAAAACAACCCCAAAAAACCCCCAACCTACAAGAAACTTAGGAATTTCTTTACAGAATAAGAAGGATTATCTAAACTGAATTCAAGCGATGACATTAGCAACACCGTTCATAAATGTATGCATTTGACAGGACAAGAGCGAGGACAGAGTTGATAATATGGCTGTGAAATACCTATTAAGAGCTTCTAGACAAGGTGTTTACTTTTTATTGACTAATTTACAGAACTACAAATGCACAGGACTGAAGTTATGCACAGGAAAAATCACTGCTAAATCAGGTGCTTAGTGAAAACTCAAACTAGAAGAATTCCAAGTTCAGCAAATCAAATGAACCCTCACAACCATGATTATCATCACCAAGATAAATAACAGAGATGAAAAAGCTTAAAACCAGAATGAAATCAGTAGCTAATAGTTCAGAATGGTTACCTGACTTCAAATAGGTTTTAAGTGATCTACCTTGACAAATTACCGACAAACAGTCATAGGCTACGTTAAGGTAAAAGAATATGAGAAGAGGGTGTGTACTCCCTATTTATAAGCAATAATACATAAAGCCAATATTTTCAAGATTTATCAAACTTAGCTTCAATAATGTTTGACTCAAAAACTCTTCAAAGTCCATTTGGCTGTCTACAAACTTTATTGGTCAGCTTGCAGTGCATTCTGAGTTCAAACGTGGCTATAAGCAAGCTCAGTTTTAATAAAAAGGTCATATAACATAAAATGTTTATTACTAAGTGGCTATGCTTATGCTGTTAGTGTGAAATACTTTGGTTTCTTTCTGCCTTCTCAGAATGGTTGCTTCCCATCAAAGCTTTTGTTCCTTTGGGCATAGTACATTTCCTAATTATTTTCTGTATGGCAATGTTCAGTTTACTACTGTTAATGCCCTCAATTATTATAATGTCATTCCTTGTTTCCATGTTATAATATTTATTAATTAAAACCCTCTGAATCTCACATTTTCATCAACTAAGCAAAGTGAAGGTGATCACTAAGAGATCTGAGCCTTCCAATTTCCCATTGTAGAATTCTGAAACAGATTTAGGTATTGGTGCAAGGCTGGCCCAGTGTAGATCATTCTTTTCAAACTTCGTATCTGTAGAAACTGGAAGTCTAATCCCATGAGTTACTTCTGCCACACCAACAAAAATATAATCCATTGGAATAAAGTCTTAAAATCCTAAAACAACCTGAACAATTCTCTACACCTTTTTTCTGCTCCTTCTTATCTCTCTTTTATCTTTTAAATGTTAAATGTTCTGTTAGCAGAATAGAAATAATCATGCAGAGTTTCTACTGCTACTAGTTTAAACCAAGTCAGTTAGAAAAGAGGAGTTTGCAGTTTGCTGTTGTTTAATAGATTTAATAGACACAAAATGATATATTAAAAGAAAATGTCTCCTTTATATCTGAATAGTAATGTCAATTAATATTCCTCTCTTCATAGAAGTACAAAACAGTCATCCTCTGAATACATAAAATATTCTGTTTCAAGATTAGATCAAGCTGCCCAGACATGAAACCAGGATCAGCACTATTGGAACCATTTCCTGAGCTCATCTGATTCACTGATGCAGTCCTGCTGATTCCCATGGAGTCTCTGAGGACTGATGAGAACGTGAGCTGGCCTGGACAGCATCCTCAGCTCCTTTGAGCCTCCTTTTGAGGCTTGGAGATGACAGTTCAGCTCCTCTATTTACAAATGGCAAGGACCTCTTTCTTTTTTTTTTTTCCCTCAGAGGTCAGCACAACTTCAACCGAATGGGCATAAGTGAGGGAAAGAAGCTGCCCAATCATCATCCTACTAGACAATCAAGACAAAAAGCAATATGAAAGGACAAGAAGGTGAATGCTTTGCAGCGTATTTGAATCTTCTCCCCTCCCATAATTCCCAAATCCTTGTCTGCCACATTCACAGGACCGTGTCTGGGTGAAAGCAGATGCATCTTGTCCTCAGCATACTCACAATGCCCTAAGGGTCTGTGAATGTCTACTTAGCACTCAGTGAAACAGTCACTACTGTGGTTTGTAGAGCTTCAGGGATGTACTTCATATTTCAGGTGTTCAGAAGAGGAAAGGTAATGTAAGCCAACATATGTCTTGCAACAGTCTCCAAAGAGACCACATTTCCTCCCAACATAGAAACATTGTTATTTTCATACATATTTATTTTTATATTATTTTCGTACTCTTAAAAAGCAGGTTGCTGACACGCCAGTCAGAGAAGAAGCACTCTTTATTTTCACCAGAAAAGCCAAAGACCAAATTTAGTAAAAACATTTTGGTATTTGACTCAAAACTGACTTTAGGCCTAAAGAGTAGAGGCAAACCTTTCCACTGCAAAACCCATCAGTCTAGTATGTTTTGCTGGTACCTTGGCTGATGTAGCAAATCAAGATCAGAAATGCAGTGCACTTGTTCCCTGTGCACCACACCTCAAAACCAAACCAAACCCAAACAAAACATCAAAAAATCAAACCCAAAACCCCCAACTCACACCAATCAACAACAAACTAATCCCAAACAAAAACAAGAACATGTTTCAATGAGCTGGGGGAAAATGAGGCAACAGAAATTTCCACATGTGTGCTGGAACCAGAAGCACAGCTCCTAGCTTTGTGAGTGCTGGAACCAATGCCTTGTTCATGTGAGTTGAATTTTGGGGTAAAGTACAATATGCAGAGATGTCCTGTGGCAGTGTCTCCAGGGACTTCTCTTGCCACCTCCCCATCCTTCTGCTGAGCCTTTGTTGCTTCTGTCTATAAAGACTCATGCTGCAATGTTTCCTTAAGCTGGGACTCTTCTGGAATTAATTTCTTGTTTTCTTTTTTTTTTTTTTTTGCACAAGCACATATAATTTTCATGAAACTTGTTGGAACTGCATTGCCACTGAGACCACTCACTATGCACTAGATTTGCTTGGCATTGAATAAAAAAATGAAAAAGTAAGGGAAAAGACAGAAGAACAGGTTGACAGACTACACAGGGACAGGAACATATATCACAGTCCTCCTCTGGAGAGGAGAGGAGGCTGGAAGTGATATACATACCATCTGCAATAAGGTACTGAGAGGAATTCAGGACAGGAATAATGATCCTGAATGTCTTAGCATTATATCTGTCTTCTCAACATGCAGGCTACAGTTCTCCCTATTTTATTGCTTTGTTATTTTACTCTCCTCCACATCATTAAGTACCACATTAAACCTCCTATTTTTACCTTGATATTTTTCTTTAATTGTTGTGCTTTAACATAAGAGAGGTTGGTAAAGCACCACTAAAATTTGCACTGACCAATATCAAACTGTTTCATCGTTATTCACAAACTCTCTGGATTTAATATCAATCTTTCCTCTTCTCCTCTATTCTCTGTCACCTCTTGAAAGGAGAAGGTGGATCTGGAGTCTTTGACCCAGTCTTGCAGAGATTTCGACACCATTTCTCTTACGATGTTAAGTTGTCAGCCTCTTGCAAACCCTGGAATATAGCCAGATCTCTCACATCCTCCTGGAGATTATCTAGTTTCCAAAGATTTAATGGCTATTCATGGAATTTTTAAGAGGATAAAATTACACAATTGTATAGTGCATTGCATTCTAGAGAACCTCAATCCAGATTTCAGTTATTTTTAAAGAAAATAAGCCACTTTTCAACTATGGAAGCTCTACTTCTTCTAAGCAATTACACAAGTAATTATATTGGACTCCAATAACCTAAAATCAGCCAAGACATTTGAAAAACAAAATGGTTAAAGGAAAACAACCTTTGGCTGAAATTTCATGTGCCAGCAATTTAGCCTAAATCCTACTCTGTAAATTTCAGAGGAGAAGTGCTGACTTAGTGACACACTGGCTGCTGTAAAATGAAGTATAAACAACTATTTACAGTCATTTAGTGCAAAATTTATCATCACTACAGAAGCACAAAAGAAAACATGACACTTAGAGCCAGGTTTGATTTTATCAAGGAAATGGAAATCATCACAATTTTAAGTCTTTTGAGAAAGAAAAGTCTTTAATTTTCCTAATCTAGTCTCTGTTTCTGAGTTTTATCCTTTTTTTAGCATTTCTTTAACAGAATGAGTGGAGAAGGTTAGAAATTATTTTCTTTTTTTTTTCATCTTAACATTTAGTTTGTTCATCTTTCTTCTTAATGGGTTCATCTGCTCTGGAACTGCTCCTCACAGCACTCCAGGGCTTGGAAATGCTCACAGTATAGCTGCCAAATTAAAAAGACCAGGTTGGTTGACGAGGTTCCCAAAAGGTTCAGACCCGCCCACTCTGTTCCATTTTGATATCCTTTGGAACAAAGACCTAACTATTGTAAGGTTAATCACTATCTTCATTTGTGTAATGAAAAGTGTGATCTCACTGGGTCTTCAACTGTAATCAAACTTTACAGTATGGAAAAATTCAGAATTACAGGTCTACTTCTACAAATTCCCATATCTGATATGTTGCCTAGAAGCCACCACAATGATCTCTAACTGACAGACCCACTAGTGACCATGATGATCCATAGGATTGCTATTTGGTAAATTATATTCCATTGTCAGAAGACAAAAACCTCAAGTGCCTTCCTTTTTCAATATCACTTTTTTTTCCTTTTAGCCACAATTGAAAAATGGTTTTGTCTCTTTTTTATTTTTCTCACTGGAACCACGTATCTACATGGCAAGACAGACAATTGGCAATTACAAGGGAATGATATGCTATTGTATTCAACTGCTTTATTAGTTATAGTCATTCTATGATTCCAAAGAACACAGCCAAATTTATGGAGGTCCCCCAAAACAGCAGAAAATATTTAGATCATGGGCGTGATTCATTTAAACATCAGTTTGATCTCTGTGCAACAGCAATATTAAAGTTAGAAAGTGTTGAGTGAAGACAACTTTCCCTTTCAGTTATATAATGATGAAATTTTATGATGAAATTGCATGATACAATGTATGGTGCAATCAAGTAATGAAAGGTTCTACTGAAATGAAAAACATAGAGGAAGAGATAGGTTGCTATGGGAACCACCCATCTAAATTCCCTGACTTATGTGTAACTAAAATCTGAAATTTTATGCTACATTAATGTAGAATTCTTAATTTTTTACATTTAATAATGAACATAAGCTAGGTCTGGTACTAATGTGCTTTTAATTGTATGTTTAGGAGAATCAGATAAAACATTATTATATTTATGTTATCTAACAAACTCCACACACAAAAATTGCATACCAGTAACATATAAAAATGGAACATTTCTTACATCTTTTGTATAAATAATAAAATGCTTTTGTGGTTTGTACTCCTTTTGAAACAAACTACGGGGCTTACACAAAGCTGAACTGCTATAACCACATACTAATATATTTGTTACTTCACTGAAGTTTCAAAGAAAAAAGAATATTTCCATTGTCTGGCCCTGTACGCCTGCCTTCTTCAAATGAATATACATAAGTGTGCTCTTCACAACGATGCACCAAACCCTCTGCTTGGATTTGCCTCTCATTTTTGCATGTCAAGTGATTATTCTCTCCTCCTTCAAGTACCTTCTCTAATCACACCTCTTGTGAAACCACACAGCACCGGCAGTTGCCAGTAACACCTGCTTCTCTCTGCTTACGAAGGATTGACCAGTGCATGAGCAATATTTATACATGTGTTCTGCAAGATCACCATGAGGTTCCTACCTGATTACAGAGTTCAGTCTATCTTCCACTCATGCTCTTGACGTGTGCTAAGGCATCTCTTCATGTTATTGTTGCTGGGACAGACTTGATAAAAAGCAGGCGAAGATCCCGAATTGATAAGAGTAAAAACTTTTATACTACTTTTATATACTTCCTAAGTGTACGTGCACGAACATTATTGGGCCTCATTACAGAAACAATCATCTATTGGCCACAGTTACAAAACTACTGTCTCCATGCAAACTACTGTCTCTATACCAACTCATCCAAGTTTGTTATCTGCTGTTGCTCCTGAGTTCTCTCAGTCTCTGCAAGCTGTTTATCTTTATGGCTACACAGCAATCTGGACAAGGTCAAATTCTTCTTGCTCTGTCAAGAAATCCACAGACCTGTTTCCCACATCTACAGTATTTTATAATGTTGGTACATGACCAAACAAAACCCATGTTTTTTTCATGGGATAGTGGGATTTTTGCTTCTTTGTTCCCTGTAGCTGTGTTACATAACTTGAGTATGGAAGAGATTTGGAAGGCAGTACGCCTGGTGAAGCCTCAGAGTCCTCAGGGGGTGCTGTCTGTGCCAACTTTGCAGCCTGTAGCAGACTGGTCAGCATCACCACATCTCCTACTGCCTCTCCACGCTGCATCTCCTGCATCTGTGTGAGAGAGCACACCTGTCTGGCTGCCTGGCTGCTGTGCCTAGGTCACCCCTCTGGTGAGATCGTGAGGCTGAAGATGGGAAGATGACGGATGTTTGTTCACTCTCTAAAGGTGATCAAGCACAGTCCCTTTCTTCAACGATCAATCTTACCAGCTTGCCAGTGTTTTTCTGTTGAGTATTGACTTAAATTATAGGGGGCAACTTTGGCTTTTTAAGTATAAATAGAAGAAGCATATGCCAGATTCAGAGATCTGACAGCAGCTAAACTAAACCATGTATCTTTCAGGATTGTCTCTGAAAGAAACTAAAGCAAATCACTTGAGAACTCCAGCATTAAATCTTTATATTATAATTTCTGTTAGTGCAAGCAACTAAACTTACACCTTCCTATGTTCACAGTTATTTCATGGGACACACAAAAGACTTCTGCCCATCGCTGCAATTGCAAATTTTAAAAGAAGAATTTAGGACACAATAATTTCTGACGTTCTAATTAAAGATATTTCCTGATCCTTCAGGTTTATTCTCAACCGTCGTCGTGGTGCAGAAGGTCTGAAAACCCCACAAATCCCCCTGGGCAGCTGACGTAGGATTCCTACGCCAACCCTCAGTGGAGGGGATCATGTTCCCTTGGCCTTGACAGAGTAGACAGGCAGCAGCACCCGCCGAGCCCAGCCGCCCGGGAATCCAGGGAGGGAGCAGCATCAAGTGACTGGCGGTGCTGGGTGGCACGACGTGGCCGCAGCCGGCGGGGAGCAGGTCCCCAGCAATGTCACGCATCCCTGCCATCTGCACCTGTCCCCACCAGCACCTGCTGCCCCATGACCATAGATGGCTGTCCCCAGGGCCGCGGTGCTGATTGGGGACGCTCCGCTCCTAGCCCTGTGGTTTTGTTTTTTTGTGTGTGTGTGTGTGTTTTTCTTCACCCATGCTGCTGTCATGCTTCCTGGCTTTCATGTGGTCACAGCCTACAGGACAGGAACACAGCATTTGCGCTTTACAGATATATACATATAGATATGTGTATATATATCTACACATATATTTATATATACACATACACACCCTCTACTAGATTGCTTCTCAGCACTGGTCTCATCTTCTCCTCACTCACTTCTCATTCCAGTGTTCACACACTCATGACCAGACATCATTTGTTATGATGAAGTATAATACCAGCTTAATATTGCTGGTGTGTTGAATTAGCTGAGTTAAAAAAAGGGATGTGCTTTTTCAGAAAAGATTGGCATTTCCTAAATAATGAATTCACATGAGTAAGATTAATTGGAGGTGTTAAGATAAGAGACATAAATGCAAAGCTGACCTAGTTGTGAATTACAGCTTCTGATAAAATCCCCTCTACAGATATGTGAAATTTAAAAAGAAAAAAAAAATCAGGCTTGGACAAACACAATACCTCTTAATTGTTAGTAAAAAATTACTTTTAAATGCATCATTTACACCCAAAGGCTGTATTAAAATTAAACTTCTGTGCAGCTGTTTTTTAAACCTGCATGTGAAAAGACAGTTAAATTCTCCTCTCTTGAGTTAAAAAACCTGACAACATTCCAGAGATTGTCTGTCAGTGCTTCATGTACAATATTATCAATTATTTACTTAGTTCAGAGATATTCTCAGGATTTTTTTGTTTTAGGGATGGAATAATTATCAGTACCTTTTGAGCACTCCAATGGTTCTAACCCCTTACTGCTGTTTCAAGGGCCTGTCACAGGCATTGCTTTTGAGTTACAGAAATACAGAAAATGTAGGTAAAGGCAAAAACCTTCAGGTTGCTCTCCTGTTTTCCCCACAATTCTTTCTGCATGCTGCCCTCCCATGAATGTATGCCTTCTACAGAATGAAGGCTAGCACCACAGCCTAGTGGCATAATATCTAATTTTCCGTCTCCTATCTTGGAAGGCATATTTACAGAGAATAGAATCCCACTATTTCTCAGAGCTCAGTGTTTGTGGAACAACTCCATGAAGACAAAGCTTTTATACTGTGGCTACTTTCACTAGTTCACTGTCAGGAGCACAACCAGTCTGCAATCAGACCTGGATTGCCAAAGGCTGCAAAGATGACCTAAAACCAGAATAATTGCATCCCTGACTTGCCTCTTGACCCTTGGCCACAGCATAATATCAGTCCATTATATCACTGACTGATTTTTCAAAACCATTGAGCTGTATGAAGTCTTTAAATGGCTGGGTTTGCTCTAAGTTTTATTGAGCATCTTAAAAGAGAAAAAGATATTGATGAGACATAGTGTGTTTGATTTGTACTACGTTTTTCTGTCAGACACAAAAGTGTATGAATGGAAAAATAAACTCTACAGTAGTTCAGCCAAATCATTTCAACTTCTTTAGGGAATATAAGGCCCTTAAAAATAAACACTGTAATCATCAACAGGTTGTTATTTCCCTCTTTCTTTTTATGTTCGTCTGTCTATAATCCTCCTCTGGCTCCAGATGGAGCACCACCCTCAACATTTTCGTTTGTGTCTAATTTAGTCAGACATATACACAAATACAAGGCTGAAGTCAGATCTCATTTACAGTAGTGTAAATCTGTAGCTGGATTTGGAAGAGCTGTATAGATACCAGTCAAGTTATTCTAGATGTACAGTGGTGTTACCAAGTCTGTTACATCAGTGTTACTATCTCTTGAAATATACAGTATTTGAAATACGCAGGGCTTAATATAAATGACTGCAGAAACAATTAACTATTTCAAAGGTAGCTGGTATTTTTCCGTGATATAAATGGGACCCTTTAATACTAAATGACATATTCAAAATACCTAAGAAATCTGAAATACAGAACTTGAGAAATTTGATATACAGAACACCACATATATTTCACAGAATCTTCTGTCACAAAAATTTACTATGAGAAAGAATGACAGTTGATATGAGTTATTCTTTGCATATACTTTGAGCATTATTTATGTTCTAAAAGATCCCAAAGAGATTCTGAAATTATACATTTAGGGACTGGTTCACAGGTCACTAAAATGCAACAATCCTGGGAGAATATATTGCCAACCTGTGTAGCTACACTAGCCAGTGAAGTTTTCCAGAGCAGAAATTATGGATACCTCAGACAAATAAAATTTTAATATAGTATGTAAGCTACTTGGGATGGAATCTTTCCTAGACCATGAGGTAAACATCTTCACCCTCAACCATGGGGCCAGAGAATCTCTGATGACCACAACATTTTGCTTTTCTATTTCATTTGAAGCAGGGCACGTCCAGCAGCACTGAGCTCTGCAGCACTGACTCAGCAGTGAAAATGCCACCCACCGAGAGAACAACACTTCCTTCAGCACCTGGGTTTTCTTTGGAGGTCTCTTATAAAAGTCTTCAATGTATCAATATTCTGAATAGGTTTGTTTTCCCTCCCAGACTCTGAACATTTACTCTACAGCAGATCAAATGACACAGTATTAAATTCAAAAAAAAAAGGTACCAGTATGACAATGAGCAAATGCTGCTGAATAGCAGTTCCTTTTAAGGAAAAAGAATATTTCCTTTTATTTTTATAGCACCATAATTGTTTATCCATTGGTAAAACGACTCAAATCATTGTATTTTTCAAAAACAGTGAATTACAATAAGGGCTAAATCTTTGAAACTCTATCCTGTTTAATTGCAGCATGGAGGCCTTAAATAGCACAAAGCAGTAACCATAGACTGACTGTTCTGCTGATAGAGTCAAGTGGTCACCAAAGAAAAGAAAATAAAGTCTCTTCACTAACTTCTGAGTAAGCAAGCACTATTTGAGAATCCAAATTGGCTCATGATTTAACTATGAAAACGGATAATTCAAACAATGCAGAGCTTCATATTTGATTTAAGATGTCTTTTTCCTGTATGCATAAATTCTATTATTTACCAGAAACATTTGTGCAAATTATATCTATCTTTAAACGGCCACTAAAATCTCTAGACTATGATATGCATTTGTCAGCCTACCAAAGTGTCATCTGTTACAAACAAAGAACTGGGTTTTGTTTTCCTGTAGAAAATCCTATAGGAGTGGCAAGATGCAGACAGAAACTTTGCAAGCTGAAAATTGAGGATAAAGTAACTAAACACTAGCCAAAAAGGAATAGGAAAGTACAGTCAAGACTTGTATGGAGAAGCTGGATGAAACTCCACAACTGGATGATTATCCTCGAAAGCTGGTCCTTCAAACAACTGTTTCCTGAACTATTGCTTCTTTAAAAGTCATACTACTATCACTCTGCTCTTCCCTTGAGAAGAATTAGCACTTCTCTCAAACAGAAAGACTCAGAAATGACCAAATTAGCAAAAAGTTGTCAGATTTTGAAAAGGTTTTTGATAATTTAGGAAGCTTTACAGGTAAATGAATTCTCAATCTTCATTACTGAAAACTGTAACCTCATGGAGGCAAAAGACCCTTTACATAAGATTATCCAAGAAGTAAGCTGCTACTGCACCCCAAGAAGATGAAGTTTAACTTCCACTTCTCTTACTGACTTCCTGCAAGGGCTTTGTTAATTCACTTTTCTATAGTTCTCCATCTATAAAAAGCTGAATTGTAGTAACCACCAGTGTGAATGGTGTGCTATAAGAAGGAAAAACACAAGCAAGTGGCAATATACTGTCAGGAGTCTAAATCTGATATAGACAGACCCTCATATATGCCTGCAAATCCAGGCTTTGCATGCTGCCCTCTGCGGTGTTGTTGAATAGGAGCTCAGTTAAATTAACAACATAATGGTCAGTTTTGGTGCTCTGCTTGGGAAAGAAGAAAACCTTAGGAAAAGAGCAGCTTCCAGTTCTTACCACTGTTTGAGAAAACAGAAGTGGCCGAGGCAGACTCAAGAAACAGTTTGCAGAGATATTAGAAAAATCATGGCTGAGAAGGTGAATAGAAAAGAAAAATATTAATTCAGAAATTAAATGTCTTGTTTGGAAATTTCAGCTGATTCTGGAAGTACCTAAAACATTCTAATTGTAATGGTTTTTCATTGTAAAACTGGATTTCTTTTTTTGGACAAAATTATAAGTTCATAAGATGAATTGGTATATTGGCCTTCCAAAGTCTTACTCTCTGAGATCTTAAAATCTTTAATCATATGTTATTTACACACAGAGAATTCTGTGGGCTACAAAAGATGTCTCCACTTAGGTCCCCTAAATCTGCAGGAGAGCTGGACAAATGGAACAAAATCTCAGCCTATTTAATTTTTCTAAGACTTAGTAGAGATAGACATGAACGACACTGTGAACATGGGCATAACAGGTTCTGTTTTGCTTGTTGAAGACTTAGCTGTTGGTTCAGACCAGCTTTGGCGTCTCTTGCTGCTGCAGCATAAATCACTGTGCAGGGCTGCCTGCACTGCCCTGCCATCCGACACTGCTCATCCCATACCAGAGCTGCGGAGGTGGAGCAGCCAAGGGGTGGGCATGCATTCCCTTCCTCTGACTCTACTGTGAAGGTGGCGACCTCCAACGCAGGAAAGGCAATAAATAGCTTGGGGGCACTCACATCTCCAAATACCACAGCTGTTTTCTCGATCTCATAGAGTCATGTCACATATAGGATGGGAAACTTTTCTAACTGAGAATCCCAAATCCAGAGCAGCCTGAAGGGCTACATTTGTTTTAAAGAATGGACCTCCTATGTGATCAGTCACTTCATAGTGTTTTGCAACATGAATACAGATAGTGTTTTGGGGACTCTGTTCCTGAGAAAAAGGTAAACCTTTATGGATTTCTGGCTATCTGAGAAAAACAATCCGAAGTCAGTAACATTTTGACTTTTTTTTCTAACATGTTCAGCTTGTGTACAAGGAAGGACCATTCAGGATCCTTACCTAACAAGGATCTGAAATTCACAGGTGCAAAAGCACTATTCCCATTCTTGCCATGCTGGAGGCTTGGGCCAACTACTGACCAAACTTGAAACCATCACCATGAGAGATGGAATAGCATTTCCTACTGACATTTTTTGGGGAAGAAAACCAAGCTCATTTACTTATTCCATTATATGGGCTATCTTCTGTGTGCATCTATCAGCCTGCTGCCACAACATAGCATTTACAGTGCAATAAAACAACCTAGAGGAAAGGTAAAGAGTATTATGTGAAATGATAAAGGAATACTTCAGGTTCTCTAACATTTATTCTGTGTCTGAATACAAAAGTCTATTTTAAGGTCAATCAGAAGCTAACTGTGCCAAAGAAAGCAGAGACTGTGATAAGACTGAAGATGAGATTACTTCAAAATACACAGGTCTTTGCCTCTTACTATTGATATATTAAACTCAAAGATCTGACAAAGAGATCCTGACTGAATTCATTGGGCCCAGGCTTTCACACAGCACTTACAGTAGTGAAAGGGATAAGCAATGTCCTAAATAACTAAAATTTCAGTGAAAGTCAGTAATTCTGGAAGACTTTTTCCATGAAGAAGCCAATAGGCATACAAGAATTTTCTGGCTCAGAAGTGGAAAGTCCTAGTGTCTATAGAGAGGTTCACAGCCTTGAGATTTGCCTAGGATTTCTCAACAACATGAAAATTTCAAATAAGCTGCAGCAAAGCTTACTTACAATGATTGCAAACTTGGCAAGATTCCTGTTTCTGCCTGGGTACACTAGATCACAAGACTACAGAATAAAATATGGTAGCAGGAATTGAAGAGTACTTCTTTTATTCCTGACAATTAATTGGTAGCAGGAATAGAAAAGTACTTCTTTTATTCCTGACAGTTAATTGGTCATGTTGATCAGTAGGAATCACACTTAACTGCAGAATTTTTAGGTGTTTGAGCTCTGTTACTCCATCACTCTTCATGAAGAAAGAACATTTCTCCCATGAAAAGGACTGTACAGAAGTTGATGGACGTATCAGACTCCTTAATGAAAAATTTAATCTGTGAGAGAGACAAAAGACGTGTCCATAACCCTTGGGACCCAGTGTTTCACCTCAAGTCCAAGCCCAGAAACACCTCCTTTCTGTTTAGGCTACAGTTCTGAATCTCTTGTCGCATTATTATCACGTCAGTTAAGTCCTCCTAAATAAACTATTTACTACTGACGCAGGTCAATTCACAACTGTCAAATTATATTTATGCATATGTAGTTATCTGCAGTGATCCTAGCTGTTCAAGCGTTCCGCTAATGAAGCCAATTAGGAAGAACTGTCACCCTGCCTCTTCCCAATTTGAAAGTTATAAATAAGATGTCCCCAGGACAGCAAAATGACATCACATCTTTCTAAGCATTCTTTGGAACAGAAGCATGTTTTAAAGTGACAGGTTAGGCAAATGGTCAATGAGGAGTGTTCCTTCTTAGCCACACTGCTTTGAGCTTACTCTGAAACCATAAAGGGCAGTCCACACCCTTGCAGCAATTCCCTTGCTACAAGTAAGAGCGTTGTGATAAAAAAGGACTATGGAATACATCCAGTAAAGACTTTAGGGACATAGAAAGCTCAGTTTGGCAATACTTTGTATTTAGGCACCTGGTCTTCAGAGCGGAATTCACACTGTGTTAGGATCTGAGGCACCGGAAGAGTTTGGTGCTGCAGAACAGGATCCAAACCTAGCAGCATGTGATGAAGTTGTGAGTGACCCAGACAAGCAAATAGGTTTTTGGAAATCCTATCCCTCCCCAGAAGTTACACTGCTTACCCAGGGCTGCAGAGATGCTTTCATCACAAAGCCATACTGGGTGTTCAGTCACTGACTCAAACATACTGTCCCCTCCTACAGGTAATCTTTCAAAGACTCTCTCTTCCATTTCAAAAAGAGGTTGGTGTTGCAGATTTTCCTTATAACAGCTAGAGGTTAGAAACATATTAACTGGAAACTGGAAACATAGGTCCTGTTTCTTTTTTGATCTGAAATATGCCTCCCACATCCCTAGAAGGGATAAGGTTTACCCAGCTTCCCATGCTCTAGACAGTTGTAGATAGGTTAAACTTCTGTACTCTCTGCTTTAATATTTTGTTTTTGTTCATTAACAAATGCAGTGTTTGTTGGGTCAGAGAAACAGAGGAGGGGACAGAGTTCTGTAGCTTGTCATGGCATTTTTGTTTTAGGTAAATCTGTTGAAATCCTTTGGCTCTTATAGTGGGACTGGAAAAGACTGTCAATTTTGTCCTAGTTTGGGTTTATACTTATGAAGTGTGGTACAGGTCTCTGGTAATCTTCAAGGTCAAATAAGAGATCCTTCACAAAGTTATGTGCCTCCAGATAAGGCTTTTGGATAAATAACTTTAGTTGACATATCTTAAAGTTTTTGTTTAGTCACTTCTGTGAAACATTTTCAGATATAAGATGAAAAGTACTGAACCTAATTATGAATTTTTATTCATGAGTTAAACAATATATGTGGGTCATGTGAAAATTTACATCTAAGGCGGCAAGCTTCTTCTCACGTAAGTTAAAAAAACACAGTTTATATGCTAAGGCACATACTGGTAACTGCTGGAGAGAAAAGTGTAAAGCTTCCAGCTTACTGATACATGTCTGAATGTGCTAGAAGTATGTAATAAGTAAGCCTTGGAGCATAAAAATGAAAGGAAAATTTATATGTTTTTGTGTTTTTCATGTTACAGTCATTATTATATTGTAGCAATTTAAATATACTTTAAACACCATACAGTTCATTAGGAACTGTTTCTTTGTCAAGATTTTGATCTCTTTTGCATCAATCTGTAGCAGCTGTATGTTGTTTAAAGTACTCTTATCGACTCTCCTATAATTTGCTTTCTTTGAACAGCCTATGTGCTGGAACATTTGATCAAAGAAATAAACATTTACTTGAACAACCCAAAGAAAAGTGCATGATCATTTTTATAACTCTGTATTATACAATGTAAATATAGTTGTATATAGATCACACAGGATGTTGGTTGAATCTCTGTTATAAGATTATTTTCTGATGCAAAGAACAATGGCTATCTAAGATTTAACATCGCTTAGCAGTTCTGGACCTGGACATTAATTCACAGCTGACAGCTACACTTGTGATTATTAAAAATGTAGAACAATAAATCATATATGTTTGAGGTTTTATAACCCTGCAAATTTGGTAACTTACATTAATTTCAATTGTCTTTTATATAAACACACACAGAGGCCTCCCTGAATTGAGGGCAAATGCAGTCTAATCAATATGAAGTGCATAATACATAAAGGATGGATGTAAATTTTATAGTACACAAATAAATAATTAATTTATAAGTTCTTACTGTAACATGGTAGAAAAGTCAGCATATTTTGAAGTTTAACAGAACTTTTGCCAGAGCTATGAAAACTGTGTTAAGGCATCTCGAGAACAGATAACTGTGTTAACTGTATACAGTCTAGGGAAAGAGAGGTAGATAGGTGTTTTGCTTCATGTAAAACAAAAAAGATAAAGTGTTCTGGCCTGAGAACATTTAAGATGCTGAGTTCCTAACAAGTGAGTGAAGTAGGCAAAAAGCCAGGATTAGACTGACTTTTGGTATCCTGATCCTCTGTGGTGATGATGTTCCCCTTGCAGAATGCCTTTGTTATCCAAAGCAGGGATTCACTTATTCCCAAGTTTGTGGCAAGGAGTTTTACTTTGCATTATAGATACATAAATGCTACTCATAGTATGAACTATTTAGGTCCCAACTCTGCCACCCTTCTGGACAATGGGACTGCTTCAGAAAAAGAGCCATGATTCTGCAGAGATTTGCAGGAGCATTCAGTTTTCCTCTTGTGAATAGTTTCACTGTCTGAAGTGGGACTTTTACAAATCTTTTTAGAAATATGACCTATTCTAGTATTGCTTACTGCAAAAGGTGACAGAATCCATAGAAATTGGTGTCTGTGCTAGGAACTGTAACCAGACAGATGTGAAATGAGTCAAAGGCTCCCATAGGCCACTGTAAGCTTTAATCAGAGATCTAGTAAAACCTGAATAAAACTTTGCATAGCAGAATTTTTTGGCTTCTGATATTGTAGGGCTCTTTTAACCTAATACGATTATGAGTGGTAACTAATGGCCCACATCTGGAAATACTTATACACTAAAAAAAAAAAACCCACTTGCTCATGTGTAAGCATATGAAAAACTGTGCATCACTCACTGATTTTGCTAGAAACTCAGTGTTGCATAATCTTCAACACTGGTTTGACAATGAATAGTCAACAGCTTATAGTAGCCCAAATGAAAAAAAAGTCTTGGGGGAAAAGAAAGCAAGGTCAGCAGTTTGCACTAAAGATCATTGTGAGATAAGAGAAGATGTGCTATTTCTATACTTGTGATTATTACTGCTGCGTAGGAATCCAGGTAAATAACCACATTTTGTATTTACCTTACAAAGCAGGGATATTTCAATGACGAAAATGAAAAATGGGTTTACTCACAAAAGCCTTTGTGTCTGGCACATAGCTATAAGTAGTTCGCTATCTAGGTTGAAAATGGTAATGCAGTGTACTGTGTCCTATTTTTCCATGCTTGCAGTGAAGACACAATACTCGAATTCAGCCTTGGTAGTTACTAATACACCACACAGACACAATTACACCCTGTGTACTGCATAAAGGAATCACTTGTGATCTGCCTCCATTACAAAGAGCAGTGGGGGGCCAACATGCAAGAAGACAAAATGCTTTACAAGGAGGAAGGAGACCAGAAGAGTCGATGTACCCAAATACAAGGACCTTGATTCTTTTTGGAGTGATTTAAGTCCCTTTCCATCAATTATCGTCCTTTGTCTCCAGAGTCTTATCACAAGCAGCATTACAGGAACTGAACAAAACAATACTCAGGCTCAAATAACCCTGTGAACTGTGCTGACATTTCCACACCCTGTTGCTGTGTTTGACCAGGTTACTCAGACAAAAACAAAAAGAAAAAGACAAAAACACAAAACCCAAAATGTAAAAAACTCCATACTGAGCAATAACACACACTCGTGTTTTAATAAAGTGCTCAGCCCTTCTTGGTATCTTTTCTGCCATCTAGTTGTACTGATACTTCACACTGAAATATTGCAAGGGTGATGTGATACAAAAAACTACAGCACAAAAGATAGACTTTCTCCAATATGACAGCTTTCCAAATGAAGAGTTCCTGCTTTGCAGACTTCTCAACGGGTTTATTTTTTAGTAAATTAGATCCTGCCCCTTTCCATTCCAATCTCCTCTTCCCTCTCACTGAAATTACAAATTAAAAACTTCACTTATATATAGACAGAAGTGCTCTGAAGCTAAATTTTGATTTTTTTTTCAGTGAAATAAACATCTACTCATTCGCTTTTACTGCTCAGAATCAGAGTAATAAATTTTTATTTCTTACTTATATGTGAAGTTTTGAGGGCAAATGAAATCAATGAAAAGCATCTATTTTTTCATTCATTCACGCTAGATATGTGACATTTCATGGTAATTCTTGACAGAACACTGCAGTCATTGCTTATCTGAAAATAAATTAAAAAACATGGAAAGTAAAAAAAAAAAAAAGACCTTAGGAAAGTCAGCTATTTTTGACAGTAAGTTAGCTTCTGTGAAACAAAGCTTTGTCTTTCAGAAAGTGTTTACGATCTATGAAGGAAAAAAAAATATATCCTTGGGCTAAAATGTTTATTGGCACCTAGGAGTCTGAAGAGAGCAAGTCAGGCCTGTGGTTTTTTGAGGGCACTTTATCATCGCCTGCATTCTCAAAGGGATCTGTGAATGAATAGAGCTGGATTACTCAGCCTTCTATTCCACGCCTATTCCTCTCCATTTTCCTTGGCAAGACTGAGCGCCAAGCTATTTTTAGCTAGAATGTTTTCTATTTTTAGACAAATATCAGTTAAGACACATTGTTAGGAAAAATTTAAAAAAAGAAAAACACATGGGGGTGGGGATGAGGCTTCCCATCTCATATTGTAAAGCAAGCCCTTCAACCTGTAACTCCAGGCATTTCAGCTGCTTCCAATCTTGGAAAAATAAAGAAAATTCAGAGTTCAGGGATTTAAAAATAAACCTACCCTCTGGCAAACAGACCAAAATACAACAAGCTGTTACTATGTGAAACAGTGACTACAAAAGCAAAGAACGTTCTCCAGTGACTAGATTGGGATAAAACTTTGGAGCTAATAAGAATGTTACACAGACATGTAAGATTTTTCCAGCTTCTTAGCCAGATATATCATGTTTTGAAGAAAGAAAAATATATAGCTGTGAAATAGACCTTGCTTTAGGAAATACAGCTTTAAGATCCCAGTCTGACAAAGACAGGAAGTATGAACAGGGTTTGAAGCACAGTTATATTCTGCAGATATTTTTTACCTTTGTCATCACAGCATTTTTATAACAATCCCTCAAAAATGTTACTGGGTTATTAAAATATTTTAAAAAATATTACAAAGGAATAAATGAAAAATAACATGACCTGATCCTCAATAAGGTTAAAACAGGAGGTCCTAACCTCCCTTAAAACATACTTAAAGGAAGCTTTTACTCTACCATGGTCTTCAGAGTAAGTAACTTTGAATCCGTTTTCTTTTTTTCTGTCCCTACTCTCCTCTTTCAGATATGGAAAAACAAGCTCTCTAGTGAATGGCTTCACTTTCATTTAAGATACGTTAGGATTACAAACTATATTTATGTTAACCAAAACCTTGTTGAAATAAATCATAATGGAAAGCTTTTGTGTGCGTGTGTGTGTGTTTTTGAAAAAAACATAAGCTGTATGACAACTCATCATGCAAGTTTCCCTTAGCTGTGTTTTTCACATACTGAATTAAAGTTAAATATATTAGTGAAAAATAAAATAAGTGTCAATGCCTGACCCTCTGCCTCTCTTCTTCTAGCCTGCAAAACATAAAAAGTCTTTGACTTATCAAATACATGGCAACAGGAAGCTGCAGAGTTATCAAGGAGAGCTTGAACAATAGCCTGGAAAGATAAAGAGTCAAAAATCTCATGAGGATAAGTGGAAGGAAGGGAATAAATTGCTACCTGTTGGGTGCAGTAGAGGGACTAATTTGAACACTAGCACTGACTGGAACTGTAGTTCCACTGAGGGACTACTTTGGACAGAATAGAATTGCCTTCTAAAGCTTTCCAGCTTTGAAGTTTTCCTTATGGTCTTGAAATAGCTACTATTTACATGAAGTCCATATTGATGGAATAATAAGATTAGGTGAGAATATCAGCTTTTGTTTAAAAAAGACATATTTTTAAAATAAATGTGTTAAAAGTTAAATTAAGATTGATAAAATATACAGCTTTTTACTACTTTTGAATATGACATATTTTCTCCTCTGAGACTTTTTTTGTACTAATCATGGTTAGGAAGAACACAGAAAAAACTACAAGAGGATATTAGGTTACAAACACATTTGTCAAAGGCTCAGTACTCAAATGGCAAAGAAAGGCAAAAATGATGAAGATCTTGAAATCAGTCCCAAGATCTTGTCATGTATTATGTTGGCAGTAGTGGTTTGGCACATGTTTACTACAAATGAAAAAAGACAAAGGCATTTAAAAGACCTAAATAATCAGCCAAAGGAAATTCTTTGGCCAGCTGACCCTTTCCAAAGATCTCCTTGGCCTGTGGAACTGGTAACAGTAGCCCTTTTTTGAGCAAGTGGTCTTCAACCAATTTAAAAAGGAAATCAATAATGCTATCCCCATTTTACAGGTAGGGAAAATGAAGCATTAGGAGGAAATGTGACTTACCCAAGGTCACATAACAGTATTTGGCAAAGCTATTAATAAAATCCAAGTCTCATGAGTCCTAGTCCAGGGCAGTATCCAATACACTGTACTGTCTTTAGATCACCCTGAATAACCTTTCTTACATACAGGCTTACTTTCTATACTGTCCCAGATCTTCAGCCCATGGTAGTTGAAAGAATTCCCCTGATTTCAACAGCTCAAGAACTGACTTGATGTGTATTTCACAGCTTGTTTATATGTAGTATTATGATGACAAGAGAAGAAAATACACTTATTACATTAAACAAGCTACAACAGTTGCCTTAGTTTTCCTAAAAAGAGAACATTTAGAGAGTTATATGGGCTTATTTACTACAAATATACAGATAAGAGTCGTAATTGATATGAAGAGGCTTTCAGAATCTAATTAACCTCCTAGCTAGTCATTAGCTCTGTGACCTTTAGAAATAATTGACAGAAGAAATTTTCTTTTCTCTTCATCTCATTCAGAACTTCCACACCAAGTGACTAATCTTACTTGTGCTCCAGGGCCTACAGAACACCTGTAAGGATTGATGAGATAATGTGCAGTCCATGAACAAAACAGAACCATGGCACTCCTCTCAGGTGCAAGTACTGCCCATGGACACCTGAGAGCCATTCTCATCAACTCCAACCTTCTAATGTGCTAAAGCTGTACTAACTTTTAACTCTCAATTCACTCAAGAAAATTTAACAGTATTTCATGCCTACCAACATGTTGTAGCTAGACATATTAAAAGTGATTGCATTTTCAGTTCAAGCTAGTTTTTCTACAAACTTGTGGAAGAATTTATTTCTATCACTGGTTGTATGTTTTCATTTGACAGAATTTTTTTCAGAACAAAAATGGTTTTCTTAAAGAAGCAAAACACAAGCAAGAAAAAATCCTGAATTCCACCACCTAGTAGGTCTTGGTATTACGTTGTTCCCTGCCATCTTAACATTAAGGTCTGTGAAGATTTCCCTATGTATTGTAAAACACAAAGGATGAGCAATCTTCAATGACAATTTCACATGTTCAGAACCTCCTTTTTTCCTCTTAGGAGAAAATGCTGCTGCAAATGGCACTCATTTATTTTACTATGTTCAGACTGTTCTCCCTCACCAAATACAGGAGTCCACTGGAAAAAGGAAAATACTCTGTAAAAGGTCAATTCACCAGCAGTTGCTAGAGCAATGAAGATATATGACCCTATGCAAAATAAGTTAAAAGAACAATGCTAGTTTCTCATTATCTATGAAAAATAATCTATAATGTGTAAATTATTTAAAAATGTGACATATTCTTGCAAATTAGGGCTACCTTTTTTTTTTTTACCCCCCTATGGCAAACCTGCAGCTGCATCACAATGGCCCTAAGATAATTAATCTCCTAGAGTAGTTCAGATTAATTCTTGATGAAATCTTCACTATCAGTATGTGATAAAAAGCAAGAGTTTACCCAATTCAAGTTTTCCAAACTTAAGTAATTTCCTTGAGAAAGGAGAGTGAAAAGAGGATGGAGGAACATCAAGTGCAATTGAAAATCAATCCTTAACAGTCAGACTGAAAGAGCAAGAGACAAGAGACAAAGGAGAGCTCAACTTAATGATGCTCTCAAATATGTATTGTGGTGCAACTGGGAAAAGATTAAGAAAGATGAAAGTGAGGATGAGTTGAGGATGAGGACACCCTCAGAAATTGTCAAAAGATGGCCCTTGGTTAGAGAGGTATAAATACTGTTTCATGGAAAGAGAATTGATATATGTTACACAGAGAATCATGTTACTGTATTGCCATCACCTTATTTTGCAGCCCGTTCTACTGTGCCATGTCTGAAGTAGGACTGTAAATACTTTGAGGTAGGGCCTGTCAGTGTACACTAGAATACAGTAAAATTACAAGAATGAGCGAAGAGATGGGTGAAAGGGGATAATATGTTTGAAAAAAACACTCATATAGACTAAGACAATGTATAGCTAAGAAGCCAAACGAGGATAAGGTTTTATTGAAGCAGAAAGATATCATAGTGTACTCCAGGAGCTGACATTTTCCTATATGTAAAAGTCTATGTTGAGGACCCTGAAAGAGTTGAGGGGGAAAAAAATTGAATTAAGGGAGCAATAGAAGCCAGACGCCAGAAAAAGATAGAGCCAAAAGCAGATAACAAGAGAGAGATTTCAGAAAAGGAAAAGGCACCGAGCTCATGGGAGAGCTTTTTGTAAGGTAAAAGACAGCCAGCCACAAAGATCAGACAGGTGTGTGTGCACATGTGTAAAGTAGGAGTTTTACGCAGTGAACTTTGCAAAATTAAGAGGTTTGGTGGGTGATCAGCACTCATGACACAGAACCTCAGTTAGCAAAGAGAAAGATGAATGAACTCTGTGTTCCTCTTTTTTCTCTACTAGTGATTAGTGATATGGCAGAGGGGAACTAAGGAGGTGAATGGATGTTTTCCTGAAAATGGAAGGTATGTTTAATGGGATGAATTTGAAAGGGCTGACCTAGTAGGAGAACTTGAACTAAAGGTAGTGACCACTGAATCAGCAGAGGAATAGAAGCCAGTTGGAGAAAGAGGGACAATAATAGCAGCAGGGTCAAAGAAATTGATGGATTGGGGGCTTAAAAGGAGCTGAAAGATAAAGTGGTGAGTGATTTGTGGGGGAATGATTTATGTGCACGAAGAGTGAGGATCAGTGTATTAAACTCAGTATCTGAGAAACTGAATCAAAACCAGGACTTAGTGAAAACTCACTGGAGGTCTGCTAAAGCTGAGACAGTAGCTGATCCTTTGACATGAAAGAAATGACAAGGAAAAAGGGACTGAGAGAAAACAGGCAGGAAGTTTCACCTTAAATCAGCAAAGGCTTGATGGCTTAGCTGAAGAATCACAGCAGATTTCTTTAGCATGGTTAGGGCTCTAATTCTTTTTGCAGCCAAGATACAAACATTTTGCTGTATTCCTGCTCTGAAATCTCTCTCCTTCAACTTAAGGGTGATGTCCTTTCTGAGCTCCTAAAAGTAAGTGGGCTAACAGTGCTTCAGTACTGAATTCTTGTTAGTTAGAGGAGTGTAGCAGTGAAATATCACTGAGATAAGTTGTGTTACATCCACTTCTGTTTTACAGAAATAAGGAGAGGAACTAGGCTTATTTTTAATAAATACAAAGGATGTGTAATGCACATACTTGACTGTTGTAAAAGTCTGACATTTTCTCTTCCCCATTTCCTTGTTGCCACAAGAAAGTTATTGCCTAGTCCTATGAAGCTGTACTGAATATATTATTGTTGGTATTTACATACACACTTGGAACTTAGCATAAAGATGAAATTAATATTTTTTCCTCAGTGTTGAAGGAACTCTGCATAGTTTCTGCTATGCCTTAAAAGAAATTGCTATATCCAGCAATTAATACTCACTTTTTAACTAAAGGAAAATTGAATGAATAACTCTGGTGTGAGTGGTTTGGTGGGTGAAGACATAAAGGCTTCAGGTTTGAGAATCCAGTTAACTCTAAACAGAAGTCTCAGAATGTACTTCTTTTTTTCTCTTGTTTTTTTTTTTTTCTTTCTCCCCTTTATCTCCTGCCCCCCGAACTAATACACATCTTCATACAGATTTTGGTAAGACTCACAACAATTGTCACTGTTGCTTAAAATGAATAAATGTGCTTGCTGAATGAAAATATTTTCCTCTTTATGAACACACAATGACTTTTAGTTGCCTGTGTATGTTGTAAGTATATTTACTGGGTGTTAAGAGAAATACATTCAGCTGGTAGATAATTTTTGTGATGTGAAAAACTCAGTTGTTAATCAACTCCATTTTGAATGAAGCAACTGGAAAACACCCTCTCAGTTATATTTATTACATGCAAATAAAACTGCACATGTCAAAAAACTATGAGATATTTATTTAAAACATTAAAAGAAAAGAGCTCAAAGAGTAACAGTGACTGGCTTTTACAATTCTCTTGATATTAGCCACTCCATTTTTCAATATAGATTTCTTGAGATCGTATATATATAAGTTGGGAGGGACCAATTTTCCACTAAAAAAGAGTGTAATGAAAAATGTGTAATGTTTGCTAGATATATGACACTTGTCTTCTGATACTTTAAATAACAAGATGTGGCCTGAAAACTCATTTCTTCAGAAATGCTAAACGTAATTATTCCCAGTAATTAAACTGAAAACATTTGCTTAGTAAAATTAACAGCTTTAGTCAGATCTATATGAAAAGTTATGTGATTTTTCTCTTTGGATAGCAATGGTTTAAATTAAAAGTAATTAACTGCATATTAGAGAGTTTTTAATTTTCTTTGAATATACATTGTTCAAAGAAGCTATAACACAATTTAATGACTGATAACACAGTTCTACCACAACTGAAATGTAATTAAATAGTTAATATTATGCTGAATGTGAACAGAAATTGGATTTTAAATTAAGGACCTTTATATGGTTGACAGTTATATTTCATATTTTCATAAGTCTACCTAAAAAAGTTTTCATTCTCTAATATTGTGCAGAAATCTGTGAGTACAGCTATGCTCTTTTCTTCTGCTGAAATATAGTTATTGAACAATTGAAAATTATCATATTTAATAATACTGTCTAATTCTCAGCTGCTGCTGATTGCTCTGGAAGAACAAGATTAAAAAATTGTAAGTGTGAAATCTGTCTGAAATTGAAAAGATGGACACCTTACAAGGAAAGTATTTGTAATGTACTCAGTTTAACTGATCAATTAAAATATTTAAATGTGTGGCAGATTTATATCCTGTACCTAAAAATATACCCACCCTACATGAAGAGTCAAACCATCTATCAGATTCTATATGTTCAGGGGCTCAGTTCCTCTGCTGTGCTTGCAACTATGATAATTATCCAGTAAAGGCATGATAATATGAAAGTCTCATTCAAAACCTACACACTGCAGAAGTACTCCTCCGATCCTGTGTCAGTATTTATGTGGCTTTAAGTATTTTATGTGGCAGGTGGAACACTGAAAAACGTAGCACCAAAACAAATTCAGAGCTGACAGAACATATGGAAAAAACTATAAACATTCAATTCATTTGGCTTTTTCTGCCTATTGTTATATTTCTCAATTTAGATAGTGTATATTTTAACTATCTACTTTTATTTTGTTCCTTTTAGAGATGTAAAAATGGATTTGCACGAGACTTTGGGTATAGCCAGAAAATTACACATCTGCATTCAAAACTGCCTGTCACCCTATCCAAACTAGCCCACTCTTTATGCAGAAAGGGATTTTGCTGGCACAGTGAGTGCTTTTTCGGAAAGTCTAAAGTTATAACAAAATAGACATTGTTTGAAATTTTAGGTTTTAACTCAGGTTTCTTGAAAAACTGTAGTCCCTGTGACCAAAAGTATTCATTCATTATAAAGCAAGTAATAAATCTCTAACTGGATTACTCACCTATTTCCACAAGAAAACCTGCAGGAAGAAGTAAAGATATCACAGGAAACTTTTCTGCTAAGAATATTCTGGCTTTTTGCCACTAAAAGAGGACAGGACATTATTTTGGGCACAGAATTTGAATTCTGTTGGACAGGACATGGGCTTATAAGAGCTAGGTAACAGGAAAGGCTTCATGTCTCTACAGAAAATTCAAAGTAAGAGAGGAAGAGATGATGGAGTGAAGGAAGGTATTATGGACCTTCCTCCTAGTCTTATCTCATATAAATTTTTCTTCTGCTGTCAGAACCTCATCCTCTTCTAATCTGGGGGGAAATCATGAAGGAAGCAAGACAGTATCTTCCTAGATGGTAGCATAAGGATAGACAGAAAACTGATACATATTCCTGGGTGCAGTCTTTGCTGACCTATGTTGGTGTGTCTATGACTCATTGTAACAAGCACAACAATGTTCATTATGCAGCATTTTTATCCATCAAAAATATTATATATAAATAACTGACTTACTTACTTACACTGTTGGTCTCAAACACATGACTAACCCAGAAGAATCCAAAAGCATCAAAGTCTCATTTTAGACAACATCCACATTATTTAAAAATCTGGAACTAACACCTTTAAACAGTAAGTGCCAAGGTATTCAGGAATAAATTTAAGACACTTCCTCATCCTTCCATTATTTTTTTCAAATTATAGTATTAGATGTCTAATCACTCAGGTGCTTTGAAAACAGAAGTTGTATAAGTCACACAACCCATTTCTTAGATATCAGTCTGAGTGTTTTGCTATAGCAACAAAATTATTGAGGGCTCCATGTATTTTACATGGCTTGAATCCTAATGCGATTTTAAAGTAAACTGACTTTCTGCAAATATTAGAAGTTTAAATTTTAAAATTTTAAATTTTGTTTACTAATTTTCAGCAATTGTAAATAAAACTTCCCTATATAATTAAAAAAAACACAATTGAAAAGTGTTTCTATCATTTTGACATTATTACTTTGATACTCTTACTATTATATTATATTAACATCATTCTGTGTGAGGTAGCTGAAATATTTTTTAGTGTGCAGATTGTGAGTAAGATTTTCTTGCATTTTTTTAAACATCCTTCTTCTTCAAATAAACAAGAAAGCTAAAAAAAAAAATCCATCAAATGCCTTAAAACAGTGTTTCTAAATCTTCTTCCACATCTTTTAGAATGTATTTTTAGTTCATCCTGGACAGACAATATTATAACTTTTGGAGTCTGGGAACAAGGTATGCAATGCATTTGGGAGAGTTTGTGACTGGGAGAGACTAGGAGACAAAGGGAAGATTCAGCCGGTACACAGTGGTCAAGGAACAGAGAGGACTAATGTGGCATAGGGACAAAGCAGTACAGAAAGCTGGACAGTAGGGAGCCAGAGATCCCTCTACAGGAATTTCTGTGAGACTCAGCAGGACAAAATTTACAACTCACAAAAGACGTGGATTTCATTCAGTCTTGGCTTCACCACCTCCAACCCCCCAAACCAATACACCATTGTATATTCTGATCTCCTGCTGCTATGTCACCTGAGGGTATGATCTACTCACTTGGAGCACCTCCATCTCAGAGCAATACATGAAGTCTTACCTCAACAATATCCGAATTTGTTCGACTCTCATGCGGCTCATTGTACTCGGTATATTTCAACAACACTTTGTCCATATCAGTGCTGGCATACTGGAACAGTTTGTTGGTGCTGTTGAAGATGATCAGAGCAATCTCACAGTCACACAGAACACTCAGCTCATAAGCCTTCTTCATTAACCCAAATTTCCTCTTTGTAAAAGTCACCTAGAAAAAAAAGCAAAAAGATCCATCAAAAAACCCCAAGCTACATTCAGTAGTCCTTCTCCTTTTTTTCTGAAATATGATGTGTGACTGCTGTAGTCTTTGACTTAAATATGTTCAGAAGACAAATGCATTAATATAAATACAGTCCCAAAGTAGAATATATATGTATGTGCATGTGTGTGTATGTATCCTACATAAGGTAGGAAATATACTTAATTATCACTGCACAAAACTTGAGTTACAGGTAAAGAGAATGGAACATTTTCATTTAGTGGTGCTATGAAGTGTTGATGCTGTATCCCTCTCTGTGACTTAAATTCGGAATTCCTTTAGACTGTATACATCTTTCCCATCAATATTTAAAAACTGCATGTCAGATTAACAACGGTAAATAGTTTAAACATATATAGTCAATTCTTATTTCTTATAGCAATTGACTTTGATTTCAAGCCCCCAACCCCTGCTAACACTGAAGAAAAGAAATTATTTTATACAGCATTTAAGTACTGCAAAAAAGATACATTCTTCAAATAAACACACTCACAATAGTGTGAAGAAATATAAAGTGTTAAAAATTCAAAGTCATGTTAGAAATGGGAATTATAAAACATGAACGAAGAACAAATCATAACTGGTCAGAACCTTTGAAACATGGTCTTTTCAAAACACAAAGAGCAGATTTTATTTCATTTCAGGCTATTTTCTTAGAAATATGAACAGACATTTTTTAGTATGAAGGCTCATATGACATAGGAAAAAAATAGGGATGTGCTTAAAAGTTCTCAGTACACCAGCTAATGCTCTGACATCATGCAAAATCCAGGCAGTATGAAAATTATAATTATTCTGTACCAAAACATAATTTTCCATGGGGACTGTTTTGACAATGGAAGACCTGCACATCAAGCAATTTTTTTCCTCTTCTTTTCTGCACTAGCTTACAAGTTTCAGTAAGACATGTGACTCAAAATAAGAAACTATCAAGAGCTGTTTAACCTAATTATATGGTTGAACTTATCTCTGTGTCTTCATACATGCAATTTTCATTAAATATATGTGATTCTTTTACACCTATTTTATTCTCTAATAATTTACAGTGACAAGGATTTTTAAGACAAAACTATGATTTTGCTAATCCTATAATTAACCAAATTTAACATGCAGTCAAGATACTTGATAGGTCAAGGACAGGCACACAATCAAGTTTATAGGTCTGCCTAATTCTGCACTTGTTGCTACCATTCCTTGTGTACCCATAAGCAGTAACACCTCTGCACTTTATTGCTGAGGCAAGAAGATTCATCTGTGTGTGGCTCATAAGGCTGCTGTTTTATCTTGTCACATTCCTAATGCAAGCTAATGCTAACTGCAACCCAAGACTACCTTAAAATCCCAGTGTGTCAGGCCATGGAAAACGTGACTCTTAAGTATTATTAATCCCTATTTGCTAGACCATCTTAGAAAGACAAGGGTCTATGCCAATACTACGAGCACTTATTCTCCCAAAAGCATACTGAATGTTATTTCTCGTATTGTAAATTTTGATCATTTTAGTTTCCTTCAAGGTACTGTTAAGAAAAGATAGATTGCCATTAAATACAATTATTTAAGCATTTTAAAAACACACTTTCCACAGCACTGGTCTAAAGTATGCATAATTAACAGTTAATTATTTCTAAATTTTATTTCATGGGTTTTGATATTTGGAATGAATTATGAGATAGGTAACAAAATTTCACTCAAATTCTAAAAACTAATAAAAATCTTCTCTTTAAAATACTCCTTTAAAACTTCCTCTGATCAGAGAAAATTACAATGCAATTTTTAAAAGATATATATATAAAAGCTTTTTTTAGAAATAACTAAACATGCAGAAAATAAAATGTACTAATTCAACATACTTTTCTGCATCTAACATGCCTTTCAATCAATTTTTGACCACACTGCTGTAGGTGGAGTGTGTCTATACAGTATGGTTTCTGTTGCACAGAAACGTCTGCATTTAGCATGTTCTAGCTTTTCACCATTAAAGTACACCCCAGTACAGAAATATCCAAGCAACTGTTTGTGTTTACTGTTAGGTGCTCCTGAACATTTAGAGAAACCACATATCTGTGCCGCACAGCAGATACTTATTTCATAACACTTATCACCAGAATGATGCTGGTTAGAGTTCCTTTATGTGGAAAGTGAGAAAAAAAAAAGAGAACAATAAATCATCTAGCTCTTTATTTTTTCTTTCTTTAATACATAATCTTAATAGTTCTGAATTCAATTAGTTTTTAACTCCTTGATTTTTCTAATATTTTCTACTGCTTTCTGTAAAGGTTGATAAATGCTTTCAAAACAATTGTATCTACTACTGTTTCTGTGGTGATCTGGAACAAATTTTTTAAATGTGCAATTCATACTATTTTATCTTTAAATATATGTAATACATATATCTATGAATTCATTTATTATACCTTTCCAACAGATTATAGTAGAGGTGAGCTTGTAATTTTGAATATATTGTGAAAGGTCAGGTCAAAAACTTCAGAAGAGATTAAGAATACTCTTCAAGCCACTTAAAAATAGAAATTATCTTTTTGGATATGTTATTCTGCTTGGCTACATAATGAAGATGAATATACCATATGCTAAAATATTTTTGTGAGCAGTATAAGTAAACAGCACATTTGTTACTTAACTTCTTTTGGCTATGAATTTGTTCACCATTTGCTGTGTTAACCACACTCACCCACACTAAAAGTATCTAATAAATATTGTCTAAGGTAACATATAATATTCTAGTATTGTACAGGTTTGCTGAGTGGTAAAAATTAGGATAAATCATTTAAAACATATGTTCTCTTTTGTCTGGTTGGAAAGCAGTGTGCAACCTACACTTAAGCTCTGATTACACTTGAGCTGACTTAGTGCTAAGAATGAACAAGAAACACACATCGGCATGAACACAAGCTGTAGCTACAATATGAAAAAATTTGGGTGTTCTATATAGCCTTGTTATTATATATTGTGTTCAAAATTCCTGGTCTTGATAGCATTATATAACAGCTGACAATATTACTTTGTCATTTGACTTAAAGAACACTAGTGACATTGAAAGAAAATACATAAAGTGAGACAATTCTCCAACATATTTTTTGAAAGGCATCTAAAAATACATACATTCCAATGTCTCTTTTTTTCAGTAGCACGAATCAAAACACTACATGTTCTTTCCTGATAATATTAGTCAATATATGCTTAATTATCCCTGCTAATTTGTAGATGTTCTTGAGTTCACAAATTTACTTCTCTTTAGGAGAAGGACAGGCAATTTAGGAAGTCTTTCTCTTTTTGGTACACAACATTTTATGATGACAGTGAATATTTATTTGTAAATATTTATGAGAATTGGGGACAATGAAAGTGGAGAGGAGGGAGAAAGTGGAGCAGATAAAAGGCCAACATTCAACAATCCTTAAGGTCCATTTTATAAGTATTGCAAAAAGAGGCAGAATGTGGAGAGTCACATAATTATTTCTGAAACCCGCCAAAAATACCTAAATTCCATCCCTTCATATTAACTGAAAACACACTAGTCTACTACTAATTTGTCTTAGCTCTGTGGTTATTCTACTTACATATTTTTTATCTATCTATCTATCTATCTATCTATCTATCTATCTATCTATCTATCTATCTATCTTTAATTGCCCTCTTGACAAGAATGGCAGTGCCAAGAAAGCAAGTTTCTAAAACCTGCAGCATGAAGACTTTGTATGCTGTGAGCTAACTGAGGTGCTGCTTGATTATAAAATATCACAGTGAAGTAGCCAATTTTCAACTTTTTTGATATAAATCAAGGCAAGCTTTTTATGCATTTTGGATGAAAATCTACCTACAGGTGAAATCCATGTGCTCAAGGATAGGCGTTGACAAAGGAGGATTTTCAAAAATGATGTTTTTCCACTTCAACTCTGGCTTTACTTCAATTTCATGGAAACACATCTCACATGGCCTAGTCATTGCAATATCTGCAGGTGGAGCTGTAAACAATCTGAAATCAAGTGTGTGTATCACAAACTCTGATATGCTCCATTTAAAGGGTAATTTGGTCCAGAACAAACTTGTTTAATTGCTCATAAGTTAAACTTACTTAAACTGCATAAATTAAGAATAATCTTGCTTGGTTGCAAGTACAAATCTCTCATCCACTGAAATTTAAATTTAGCTGTGTGGGTGATACTGGCCACTGGTAATAGTCTTTATTTAACTAAATTTGTAACAACACTTATATGGTTCTTATAGATGTCAGTGTATCAGTGGAGAAAGAGAAGCAGTTGTAAATATTCTAATTTAATGAACACAGTCTTCAGGATACATACTTAGCTTTGTCACCGTTCTGTCTTCATTTGTTTTTCTTTTTTTTTTTTGATGAGAGTTGGCTTGCTAAGGGAGATTAGTTTAGTTTTGGTTTGTCCTTCTAGTAATTTTCCTGAAATATCACATACTATGAGAGGATGAACCTTAGTGTCACTCTGTATTTGTTACTAACAGTCACAGCCCATGTGCTAACATTTTATGTTTTCAAAGTAGCAGTCCTGTGATCTTTGAAGCAATGCAGTTCAGCCAGTGTCAAAATATCAGTGTTCTCCTTATTTCTTCACATTCTGATTATAAAGATACATAGCTGCTGACAAAGGAAAATGAGAGAAACAGGGAATTTGAACACAGTCCTTCCTATATACATTTCCTGCCACTAAACGTGTGAAAAACAGGGACCACAGTTGCACAGAAGTACTTGATAGTAGCACTATCTCATAAAAAAGAGATATTATTCTGCTTGTATTATTACTTATTTCATCTCAAATGTCTAAATTTCTGACACAGGGATTGAGCAAGCACAGTAGATACAGTGCATGTGAAAAAATAGGAGGGACTAAATGAACAATCCACCTAACTTCAAACATAAGAGAAAGTTGACTATGTGTAGTAAAAGGGCTCTTTACTTAAATATCATTGACAGGCACCTAAATTTCTCCTGTTCAAACCCCAAATACATTCTGGAGAGGCAACAACCCTTGTCACATTTTCTCTTCCTTTTCCTCTTATTTGAATTTTGCTTAGGTCTGTTTGTCATATGAAGAGGTCTGGCTGCAACAATCTTTACAATAACCCTCAGCTGTACTGAGAAACAGCACCAGTGCAGGATTCATTCTAGACAAACCTTCCTTTATGCAAGAGCTGGGCATGCCATATTAAATGAAAGACCCTTTAAAGGGCAGAAAAGGACCTTCAGTAGACTGCTTCCATGTCCTTATAACCCTCCAGCATAACTTACAGGGACGAGACAGCAGTGATTTATTGCTGGTAAAAGAATAATTGTTCCAGAAAGCCTCAAGCATATTGAACTATGACTGGCTGAATAGTCCAGACAAAGAGGAGTTCTAAGAGGATGCCCTAAAATTACAACCATAACAAATAAAATGTTCATGATTAACCCATATAAAAAAAGGTTTTCTGTGTTACACCACATTTTTAGAATCTCTGTGCATAAATAACAGATGTAATACTGAAAATAGTGATACTATTCAGTCTGCCCAAATCCAATACAAGATGGTGGATCTCTCTTACGAGATTTTCCCTTGTATGAAAAGAGAGTAGGGATAATTGAAAGATGTATTAATTAACAGATGTTACAGCAACTCACAAATTAGTAGGTTAGCCAGTATCAATATGCTTCCCGTTTTAACTTGCAGATTAAGATCTAAAAACAAACAGGGTTGAAATTCTGATGGTTCATTTCCTTTTGTTGAATCAGAGAGATAAGATCAAGTTCATTATAGACAGATCTACAGATATGTACGTATTTTAGTCAAAAAACATAATCTCAAAACAGAGTAGCTTAACACAATATACANTATTGTAAAAAACATGTTTACTAGTTCTGTGCTGCTAAAATGTTCATAAGGTAAAGGTCAAAGAATATTTCATTCCCTGCTGAGCAAATGGTCAGGAAGCACATTTGTCTGCATTTCCTGTCATAACAGGAAGAGTGTAACTTCTTCCTCTCCACAATGGCTTCAGTTCTGCTTCCCACCTCCAGCTCTTTCTCCCTCAGGGCTTTCCAAACCATTCCTTGCAAGACAGCAAGGCTGTGCCTATGTCTGCACTATTTTTCAGCTATGCTGTGTTGGCAGATGTCTCATTCACCACTGCACCCTCTTTACTTCAGCTTCTTGCTCACATTTCAAATTAAAAGTAATTTGACCTAAATATTTACCTTATGCTAATTCACTGTAAATTATGCTCAGAACATATATTTGTAATACAAGCACACTTAACCTTAAATATAATGCATTCTAGAAATTCACAGTTCAGTTCAGTAGTTCTCTTAAAACTTTACTTCTCAGGCAGTCTGCCATAACATGAAAAGTGTTGCCAGAATTGTTCAGACCACTACAAATTAGAAGTCATGAAAACTTGGGGTGTAATTCTTTGCTTATAGAAACCTAACTTTACCTCTGAAGAAACAGGGGCAAGGCCTAAATTTAATGCTATATTCCAAGCATATGTCTGTGTGCAATTTAATGTAAGCAAGGGAATGAATTAAAATATATAAAAGATAAAAAGTGTGTGACGTATAAAACAATGGTTCATTGAGCAAAATTGTGCTTAGTTACATAGTCAAGCAGTTATGTTTTCATATGAAAACATTTCCCTGTTGGGGAAAAAAAAAATCTCAAATCTTGGATAAAATGAAGACACCCCATGAGGGAATACTGAAAATATAAGGAAATTGGTGACTGTAGGTTTTCTAACTAACTTGTGCTCATGTTAGCAGTAATACTCAAGGTTCTTCACTCTTTCTATGGGAGAGTTTCTGATTCAGCTGATAGTCTCTTACTCTTTTCTTTTAAATAGATCCGAAACACAGATAAAAATAGATACACGGGGCTGAAATTAGTTTTGAAATTAACAGCATTAGGTATCGAAGTCAGTAGAACAAATCTAGGTCTTCCTGCAAATGGTCTTTTCCCTCTAGGATATTCTTCCCCTGCCCCATAACCTCACTTTACTGCTTTGACTTTTGCTCAGTTGAGCTGATAACTGCAGTAAGTCTTGGTTTTTACCTTTACAGATTTGCTGAAATCATAATGATAAAAAGTCTGTACATGAAATAGTTGAACAGCAAATGTTTGTTACTGTTTTACCCCACAGAATTACACAGATATGATACTTTAAAAAGGGTGTCCCACTGTTTAATCACCTTAATATTGAAGTGTACACTTACTATGGTATTCAGTAGCACTTAACATCCCAGTAGCTAATTACAAAATTGAAAGAAATGTTTTGAACCATGTGCAGAATCATTAGCTAAGCTCAACTCAGTTTTAATTGCGAATCTTCACAAGCAGGACAAAATGCAGAACTAATGAGCAAGATGATAAGAGGGACAAAAAATGGTGGACCTGCAAGACCTTGTATTTTTTAATACTAACTAGAAAAAAAAAGAGGATTAAAAGCAAGAAGGTTTTTCAGACCCAGTACTAGAATATCATTGAGTCAATATGCCCTCATTCCTGGGTCAATGTACCTCTGGATTTAGCTCACAGACCACAGATTTAATGAGATATTTTGTTAGTGACCTTGTATAACAGTAATATAATATCATTTATGTCATTAGACCTATTTATTTTAGGCTGGACAGCCCTGCCTGGATGGCTGCAAAGAGAGTTTCATATGATTCCAGTTTAGAGCAGACCATGAAAGGCTCCCATTAAAAATAAAAAAATATTCCAAACCAATGAAAAATGGAAAAAATACAAGTACTTTTCAGAGACAGAAGAATACAATTTTTCTTTTATAACAAAGGTAGATGGCTTATTTCTTTCAATTAAGAAAACAGAGGAAAATGAAGTTCACACTTTTTTGCAAATGTTCTTTCTCTTTTTTCTTTTTCTTTTTTTAATCAATTTTTAAAAATTATTATTATTATTTATTTTTTTAACTAACCTAGAAGTCTTCACAGAAGCCTCCCCAATCTGCTTGATTGAAATTTCTGAAGAAAGAACTTGTATCAGTGAGGAACTTCTAACATGAGATGTCAATGCTAATATTTTTTGCCATTGATCCTATTGGTGGTGCAACTTATACCACTGAGCAGTCACAGTCTGCTTGTACAGCCTGTTGGCAAGGCCAGCACAATCTCAAGAGCCTGATCCATATTACTAGGGATTTAGTCCACATTTGTGAAGACTTTATTATGCAGTGTTGCCAGAATAAAAAGAAAGTGGCTGGTCACATTGGCTGCTCATAACAGGATTCTCTTGAGGGTTTTAATTCCCATTTGATATCATGGTGGCAACTAAATACAGAAAAAGAAATACACATTTACTCTAGCCCTGCCAATTATTCATGCGCCTTCTACCTGTGACAGAAAGCAGGGTGAAAAGGAATTTTGCAGACTGGCTTTTTAGAAACTTTCACAACCAAAGAAAGTTTGTGATCACTCAGAGAAGATTCAAACATTTTTACCACCTTTGTCACTACAGTGTAACTATGAGGGCTAACAAAATACAGCCAACTTGCAGCCCACATGAAAGAACATTAAATTAATGGCTCCTTCTAGTTAAACACCTGAATTCTACACTCACTGAAGTCAATGGCACAGCTCTTATACAGACCAGGGTAAAACGACTGGATCTCCTATGACTAGGTTGCAGTAGTTTCCCTTTAACTTATCCCAAAATGACCAAGTTTCAAATAGTTTCGGAAAAGTGCAGAGCATATCCCCATACTGCACATTTCTGTGAGATTTGCAGCCAGATATCTTACTCTGGGCAGTTTCAACTTACATTTATTACCAGTATGGTCACTAAAACACACAAATCCAATCAACTCGACTTGCTCAGAAGAAATCCTCTTGAAGGGAGGTCAGCACTATTTTAGTCCTTCCCAATCCAGTCACACAAGCACTTTGATCACTAAGGGAGTCTCCTGATATAGCAGATAGTAGTGTGGAAGAAAACAACTGTTATGCTGGCAGAATAGGTACACTATTCAATGGTTGATGTAGCTAGCTAGTAAGGACATGGGGCAAGTGAGTGCAAAAGCAAGGACAGACACCAGCCTTCCCACGCCTTGCAACAACTTAAACCCTTTTGAAAAAATACTGCTTTCCAGATAGATTCACCTTTACACTGGGAGAAGACAGAAAAATTAAACTATTGCTATATCTGCTCATTTGATACGTGTTCCATATATTTTTCCTTGCATATGCTGTCCTGCAGAGAATTTATGTGCTTCAGAACAGCTGAAGATGCACTGCCTAGATATACCATATTCCCATCCAACACACCTTGTATTGTGAAATCACACTGCATTCGCATATAAGCAGTGAGAAGACAGTTTTAAGTCAACTGATTTTCTGCTGTTCTCTCAAATATCTTTTCATTGGGTAGAAAGAAAAAGTCTTCATCCATAAATGGAGCTACAAATAGGCTTTGTGGAAGTGTACTTGAGCTGATATTTTAGTTGTATTAACTGAAAACTTTTAATCCTTTTTTCTTTCCAATGTAACCTTTTGGTCCATATCTGTATATATAATGCAATCAAATAAAAAGACAATATAGTTGACATAAATAAGTTGATATTTTAAGATTTTTGGAAGTGTACAAGTTAGAGAACATAAACTGATGCTGCTATACTGAAACATCAATACCTCATGGGACACATGATATTTTAAGAAGCAGTGAGGCTTGTGAAAGGGTACATCTCATACAAATGGTTAAAAGATCAATCAGTTATTATTGAAAATCCAGTTGTGTTTAATCACATATATATTGCTACAATTTAAAAATCTGATCCCACAGTCCAAATGAATCAATGGAAATCTTTTAATTGACTTCATTGAGCTTTAAATCAAGGCACTAAATGGAAAGAGGATAAAACCATTAAAACACTTTTAAAATTATCATTCAATATACCAGCAGAAATAGGAAGCAGACTCAACCTAGTTATACTATGTGAAGCATAATGTAAATCTCTACCTCCACTCTCATAGTAGCTAATCAACATCATAGATATTAGCAAATACTGAAATGGGTTGATTCAGTCTGGAAAAGAGAAGATGGGGTGACTTAACTGCAGCCTTTTAGTACCTCGAGGGAGCTTACAAGAAAGATGGAGAAGGGCCATTTACAAGAGCATGTGGTGACATGACCAGGGGGAAAGTATTCAAACTAAATGAGAGTAAGTTTAGATTAAATATTAGGAAAAAAAGTGTTTCCTGTGATGGTGGTGAGGCATTGGAACATGTTGCCCAGAGAAGCTGTGCATAGCCCATTCATGGAGGTGTTCAAGGCCAGGTTGGATGGGGCTTTGAGCAACCTGGTCTAGTGGAAGGTGTCCCTAGGGGACCACGGCACTGCGGTTATACGTAGAAAAACTTTGTCCTTCCAACCCAAACCATTCTGTGATTCTGTGATTCTATGAGTCTGTGAAATGCTAGCTAGATAAACACTTTCTACACTAACACTACAGTTGTTGGTATTGTAGTGCTCCAGTTATACATAACTATTAGTTCTGAAACCTGGTGCTGGTATTCTTGAAACTCTACTGTGCATGACTTAAAGACTAACTGTTTTCCTTTTTTAAAGTAAATTGTATTTTGTAAGATAACTCTTTGGCAAAACTGAGGCTGAGGTCTCTGTAAGTCCTTTATTTGAATAAAAAAGCTAACATTGAAACTGTTATATGAACTAACATCACTAATGGCAAAATTTTGTGGTATCATTTACAAAATAATTCAGGTTCCTTTCAAAAAGAAACCATGATAACATGGACAATATTCAAACAGCTAGTGGCTTAACATTTAATGATAAAGTCAATTCAATATTTCAAATCCAATTGAAACTCCCAGCTATAAGCCAAGCAAAATAAATGTGGTGATAGTTTTATATTGATAGAGTTATTGCTTTTTGGCTTGTCCCACAGGAACAGGCAACATTTTTAGGGAAAACACAAAATGTGTCCACCATAACTAACATTTTGCTTTTATATGTGATTTTCTGCCATGGTTAACACAAATGACTAGTAACATTGCAAAAGATGAAAATTCTTAGAAAGCCTATTTAAAGACTGTAATTTGTTATTATTCCTAGGCTGAGTTTTTTATGGCTTTATAAAATCCTCCAGGCTTCTTAAGAAACAACCTGAATCTATAAAGAAATTTATAGATCAAGTGAATAGAACTACTATATTAATAGTAACTCAGTGTCAAGCTCTTGAAATTGGCTACTGAAGAGTATTCCTAAATTGCAGCCAGGTGTATGAAGAACATTAATTGTAGTGTTAAATAATTATATGGAGAGTATCTTAAAATTGTGAATCTCCAGTTTCAACAAAATATCCATCTATTTACATCAAATGTAAACAGCAGCAGCTTTTTAATGATTTTATTTGAGGATGTCAATTGCTAAATTTTATTTTGGTTAAAACAGGAAATTTTTGACCATAATTTAACTAGCAGAGATATGTGACAGCCAATCAGCCATTTTATCTAAATCGGAGGCAATAATTAGTTAGCCAGTCCTGCTAGATCTCTTAGCCCTAGCATTCCGTGATGGTCACTTGGTTTCATAACTACAACATGCTAATATTATTCTGTGTGAGTTTTAGAATTGTGAGGCCATCCAAATTATTTTTAAAATTCAGACAGGACAAGATGAGAATTTTTATGAAGCAATGTCATTTTTATGTGAAGGAGGTAACAAAAAAGCATTTCAAAGGTGTAGAACCATAAATTGTTGGGATCCCTGGATTTAAATGCAAGCCCTCATATTATAATAACTCATATTATAGCAGTTCACAAAATATGGTTCTAAAAGCCTGTATTCTATAATAACTCACAGATGTGCTTAACCACATATATTCCAGACTGAAGTCAAAGCAAGTATGGTAGGGGCACAAAATAGAGCATAAACATCAGTCTTTGCAGATTCAAGGCCTCAAGTAATGAATTCCTAACTACGCATGTTACTAAACTTGAAAGCACCGTGTCTGAGGTTTCTGGCTGTTTACAAAAGTACGTTTTCTTTGATGGTCTTACATACATTGTGTATGTATATATACACATAAATATATCTGTATGCAAAGGCACACAAAGTTATAAATGTTTTAATCACTTTTGATAGTGCCATCTTATAAAAATAACATGATATTCAAATACAATATTTTTGAACTCACCTGTCTGTTACGTTCATCCATAATCCTTGTAATCTGAATCTTTTTTCTCCCCATAGTCCCCGTTTTTTTTTTTCTCCTTCTTCCTTAAAATTACGTATTTTTCCCTTCTCTTTTCTTCCTCTTTCCTGTTTCCTCAAAACAAACCTCCTTCTTCAGCACTTGCACTACTCAGTTCACAGTCCTCTGCATCCGTTCCTGCTAAACACAGAAAGGAATTCAAATGTTATTATGAAATTGATAACCAGATGAAAGTTACTATATGGAGATCGCCAAGCATCCACATTATAATTTAGTGTACAAGTAAATTGTAATAAAAAATTACTGCATCCATAAAATAAGTAACGCATGGAGAAATAATAATTCAATTCAAAGGCTTACTTCTCAGAAAAAAACCACCAATATATCCAGAAATTAAGAAGAAGACTGAAATACACATTGTGAATATTTAAACAAAATTAGATGCTTCTGATTTCAAATATCACTCACAGATCTAATATGAAAAATTACCTAAATCTGAGAGTTAATGAACCTTTCTGTACCTATGTATGTAAAGTAGGCCAGCTAATTCATTTCTGGAGGGAAAACAATCTTGTGTTTTGACAGCAGAGGTGATAATGTTCCTCATTATGCAAATATGACGGACCTTTATTAAAGTGTTTCTTGATATATTAGAGATGTCAGCTACTTTAAATCCAAAATTTTAACCTTATTCTTTAAGAATATAGATGAATGAAAGTATTGCTCAAGATACTTGAAGAAAACACTAGTGCATTTTCCCCTCCTTTCATTTCAATGTAAGTTCTAAAATGTTCTGACAGAGGATATATAATCAGCAAACACATCTTGCCTTATAAAAACAGAATAATAGAGACAGATGATAATTTAAGAATGTTCTGAAAAATATTGTCACTGTTTTCATAATGCATTGATCTTTACAATAGTGGTTCTGTCTCTGAGCTAAGGACAGTTATGTGCAATATACAAAAAATACACAGTTCTATATTTCACAAAATTTCATAAATCATATAATTAATTTCTTCATATTCAAAGTACTTTTAGCAATAAAAGACTTGATGGAAATAGAAGAAAATTCAGAAATTAGTTAGTCTAGTATAGGGTATCCTTTATAATCTTAGTTTACTATATTGTTACTTTCACATATTTTGAACAGAGCGGGACAGAGTTCTTTGAAATACAGAAGAGAAAAAAAATCTGAATAATATTAGCTTAATTTTTAAACCTTATCTCCTTAGTTTATTAAAAATATTGTCCTGAAAATGAAAATTTAGCAATTTAAAAATAGAGATTCATGTTGCCTTTTTTATTCTAAACTTGCAGTCTCTCAGCAAGCCTGATAAATTTTCACAATATGTTGCATAACACTAAGCTGATGTCCTGGCCATTTTAGCCATCATTTGTCTCTGATTCAAAGCTATGGAGAAAAGCTAGACCTCACTCTGATCTTCAATTGTCTCTTGATTTTCCTCTCATATATTAAACTTTAAGCTGCTCATGTTTTATGACCCTGAGGAAAAAAAGGTTAACAAATAAATAGCCACTGTAATGTAATTTATCTATTGGACAAAACAAATTTTGAGCTTTAATAATTAGCTTTCTGCACAAGAATACCTTTTTATATTGTTTTCTAGGAGTATTTATATATGGTTTACATAATGCAGATCATGGAACATGTGCCAATTAATTTTTCCAGTATAATAAAGTGTAGGATGAAATTTTTTTTTGCTGCTTTTTTGTGTTTAAAAACGCTAACTTCTCACTGCTTTAAAAGGCAAGAAGGTGGTTGATCATATCTACAACAACAACAAAAAGTTCTAAAAAAAGCCCAAAACTTTAAATAAATTGATTAAATGTCTTTTTAAAACTTTCTTCTTTTTTTTTCTTAAACAAAGCTAGGAGACAGTCTTATCTGATAGTCAGTGTTGACAAACAAACGCAGTCTATTTTTGGAAACAGTCTTAGATTTCCTTGGACTGGGTTTCTTTCCTGTTTTTCCTATAGTCTTCCCTCCAACACAAAGAGCAAATTAGAATGGTGTTTCCCATGCACATGCAAGACTCAAAGGAGTCTTAACAGGCTTTCTCTGTAACAGTAAGCCCATACACTAATCCACAGCAAATGCATATGGAACAACTTCCTCCCCTTTCATTCAACTGAAGACAGTGGCACTATCGGTTTACAGCACTATGTCTGCCCAAGCTCCTATTGACTATAAGGTGGAAGGTCAGGGTGGACAGATTAGAGCAGTGGTGACCGGTTAGTGAGGATGAGCTGCTCAGAAGATCAAGATGCTCATGCTGAGAGAGTTCAGGGGAAAAAAAAGTCACCAAATGCTGAGATAAAACAACTGGAAGGACAGAAATCATAACGGAGGAGCAATACGTTGAGTTCCTCCCACACACTTATCAGTTCCACATTTAAGACCAATCTTTAAAGAACAAAAGCTTTTATAGGGAGTTTAAAGTCAGAACACTTAAAATTCCCATGATCTACACAAAATTATCTTTAAAGTAATTCATGCAGTACTTGATGAGCAGAATTTTGTTCTTCATTGCCTTACTACATTTGTTTTATTTTAAGTGGAAAAAGATGTGCAGGAAAATGAAAGGGAGAAAGGATGATTTCGTTGTTAAATGTTATCATGCAACCTGAGAGAACCTGAAGAAGACAAAATATATTAAGTCTTAAACCACACAATTTGCAAAGAAAGATAAATTTGCTTCAACAGGCAGTGGGTTAAGGCTTCTTTCATGGATGAAAGAAATCTTTCTACCATTTGCTTTTTGCTTACTAGTCTAATTTCAAATATAAGTTTTTTTAATTTTTGTAGCAAATTTATTTCCTTTAAAAAAATAATTTCCTCTATTTTTACTGCTCCCAGAGATCAATTAGGAAGGTTGTGGTATTTTCTGTATCTTTCGTGCTCTTTTACACACACACACACACACACTCACACGCACACTCACACACACACACACACACACACACACAGGCACATATACCTATCAACACACAGTGTTTCAAGTGCTACTCTTACTATGTTTTAGCATATATTTCTATTTATTTCATTAGTACATATATAAATGAGATACTTGGATTAATTCTTAATCAACCAGATTCAGATAAGTAAATCAAGACATTTCATACAAGGGCTATAACCTTCAAAGGCTGGTAATTTCCAAGTCAAAATGTAAAGAATTCTGGAGACCAATGAAACGCCATGGCTGTTTTAGGACTTTACCGGGGTTCTCAATACTTTTTGAAATTTCCTCAGGATTAAAAATTGAAGTGTTAAGTTTTTAAAGTTGCTGTCAACTGATAAATTTTTATTATTTTCCTAACATTGATAAAGCACATTGACTATAAAAACTGAATGTAGTAAAAAATTCAAATAGCACTGCAGGCTTCCACTATCCAAAAGAATCTTAAAAGTAACTTTGTTGAAGTACCTCCATACAAAAGAAACCTTCCAAGTTAATGATATATTCACATGCAAACAAATTGCATTTGAAGAAACAGAGTTAGATGCTATTGTGTTAAAGCATTCTTTTTTTTTTTTCCCAAAGCCAAACTAAAAAAAAAATAAATAAAACAGACTGCTTACAAAAAAGAGGAACTTCATTTTTTGGCGGGCTTCTGTTCACTATATGATTTGGCAGAGGCAGTGGCAGCTGACAGAAGATTGATCTGAGCCTTGAGAAGGGAAAAGAGCTAATGGACAAATGCAGCAGGTCACTTGACCACTCCTGTCTCTCTTTTGAACACTTACACACAGACGTACACACACACACACACACATGCTATCCCTCTTCTGCAACACAGAAGAATCTTGACAGAATGGCAGGAAACACGCACAGAGTGGTCAGGGAAGGATATGATGTCAGCAACCATGAACAATAAAAGGTGTAAAGGTGCTTCCTTCCCTAAACTGTTCCAGAAGTGCAAAATGGGAACCAAAACTCTCCACTTCCTTCTCCAAGCAGAACTGTCTGAATCTGCTCTGCTGCAACACCCCAGACAGAGAGTCCTTTGAGCAGTTACACCAGGGGCAATAAGGAGTATCAAAACAAGAAAGGAAAAATATTTAATTTATAAACAAGAAGGCAGCCAGAGAAAAATGAAGTTGAAATGTGCTGGAGTTTAGCATTTTCATGGTTGCTTTAGAAAAGAAACAAACTTGCCATAGAGATGTCCTTATTTCATTAAGCAGCTTGAATTCTGAGTAGACTAATTAGGTTAAAACTGAAGAAGAAAACCAGATTTTTTTTATTATCCTGATATAAGGAAGGAAACAAAATGCTGTCCCCTTTCTTTTACCATTCTTATCTTCATACACAAAAGTAACTTTTAAGGTCAATGAAATCTTTTTATGCAAGCCTGTCTTCTCAAACCAATTTTGAATCAGGTATCTAAGTAAAAAATGTGAATGTACAGAGTAAGAACACATCAACTACTCTTCTGAAGAAAAATTAGCTGCAAAAACTGCAACGCAACCATGAAAACTGACAGTGGGAAACACATATTCAAATAAAATGGTCACCCAAACATTTTCTGTAAAAACCCTGGCTGACTATGTTCCATACATAGACAAAGACAGCTACACAGTGAAGAATAAGCTGGGTAGACAATTCAATACATCACTCATTTTGGGTCTGTCACCTTGAGCTGGATATAGCTGAAGGAAATTCAGAAAAGGGTGAAAACAATGATCATCTATCACACTACCTGACTAAGATCAGCTGACATTAAAGATAGAAGTGGTTCTTCACATTCACATGGTGGTTTGGTTGGTCAATACAAAAGACACAGTTTGGGCCATTAACAGAAAGGTTATGATAAAATTATATATGTCATCACCATGGCAATACAACAGTAAAGCAGCAATGGCACAATCTACAGTATGGTTATCCAGGCAGAAAGCCACGCAACAAATGAAACTGAGTCATCTTAAGCTTTCAAACATCTGTCCACAACACTCTGATTTAGAAATTAAACATAACCTACACTTATGTGTTTTGATCTTATGGGCAGGCTGCCATATGAAAAGATTGGAAGGGAGTTCATTTTGATCTACTAAATTTAACTCTCAAGAGATCATGCATTTTCCTACAGGAAATATAACAAAACATTTAAGCCATAATGGATATATTGTAACAGATGAAGTATTACAGACTACTAGAGAGACTGTAAAAATGTCTGTACATAAAGAAAATATTTGTAATCTTTAACTACCAAAGCTTATTCATCTTTTCAGTTACCTAACCTGATTTCTGACTTATGGCATGAGCTTAATTTATAATGGAGAATAAGTTCTGTGCAAAGGCAGGAGTAAAATGTTCATGAACTAGCTAACTGCAAAATCATTCCTTATATGTAAATTGCTACTTAAAAGTTTTAAAGAAAACTTGAATCAGTTGATCTGAATTCGTATCTCACTAACTTTGCTACTGATTTTAAAATCATCTGCTGAATTTGTAAGATTATTTCAACTGATACTCCATTTATTAGTTCATGTGTTCATGTCTAAAGGATAGAAATATGATTATTTTTAAGCCTGGACTTCCAAAATTATACCTTACTTACTTTTCATATTTATATTTCAACATGTTTTTAATACAAAGACAATGGAGCCATAAATTGCAGAAAATTCCCCTTGCAGTCAAGTTGGTGACTTGTAATCAATACTGTTACTTGTATGCCTTGAAAGAGGCATTGTAACTTTTTTTTTTCAATCTGGATTTCTGAAAACTAGTTGTAAGAGTGTTTGTAACTGAGAGTATCAAGCTATCTCACAGATCAAGAACTTGATCAGTATGAGTGTAAGAGTTCCACTTGCTCTTGTTCTGCAAAGTTCCCCTGAAAAGTGTTTTTGAGCAAACTAAGTATCATTGCCAAAATAGTGGAGAAGATGGTACTTCCTCACAGTAACCCTACTTTACTATGCCACAGACCCTGCTTTTCAAGAGACTGAGTTATCCAGACACTGAATACCTAGTCTGTATCCACTTCTCAATTTAAGCTGATCCATGCCTATGTGAAGAGGAAAGGAGTGACTTTATCTTACCTTCCAGAGGACGTGCTGAGAGGCATCCAGCCAGCACAGTGAAGGAGGATTTTCTGAATAGTACATGTATTTTACACCAAACCTGGTCATGCTGATAAAAAACCATGACAGGGCACCAAAGGCCTTCCAAGTGATTGTGGAATTTGCCACAGATGGTGAGTCAGTTGTTGCAGCAGTGCACCAAAAGAAGAAGAAACCACCAGCAATCTAGATGTAAACTGATTATCTGAAGCCCAGTAAGATATATCAGCTATGCTTGATGAAGAAAGGAAGACTTGGCTAAGTCACTACATTCTTGAAGAAGATGACCGTGATGAAGAATATTTGATTTGTAAATCAAAGAATTCAGACACTAAAGCATATTTTAAGGAAAGCATTTAAGTGAAGTGCTAATATAAAATACATGCCTGTGAAAAGTCAATTTTAAAAAGACAGTGATGAGCAGGTGGCATTTCCATCTCTATATATCACCCAGAAGAAAAAATATTGAAAAGTAAATAGTTTGAAGTTTACAGTTTTATGATGTGGTTCATGCCATTAGCAGCCAGACAGACATAATGGTAATCTGACCAATATGTATGGAATCAGATCCAAGTAGTGCTTCAGAGACCAGCTCAAGCACTGCAGTTTATTCAATTAGACAAGCTGACAATAAAAGAGAAAAAATAAAGGACTGAAAACTGAATCACCTAATTGGTCTGAAATGGAGACAGTGCCTAGGAATGGGAAATTGGACCATTCCAAATTCAGCTAGGAGTCTTGACAGTTTTGAGATAATAATTTGATTGGATCACATTATAGTTAATAGATGTGTAATGAATATCAGGAAAGGTGTTTTAAAAATTCAATCTGTCATTTACTGAGCTAAAGGAGAAGAGGAAGCATTTACTAGTCAATAAGGTAAGATGTAACACACCGTGAGTAAAAAAGGTGTCCTGGAGATACTCTGATCTGGGTTGTCTCTATTTAAAGACATTTTGCATACATTTGCTAAGATATGGGTGCTTGCAGTTTGGGAGCAGTCTTATATACAAATACCAAGGACATTGGAGCAGCATGTTGGCTTGTTACAGAAAAAGCCTAAGAGTTAGAAACTCTCTAGAGTTCAGCCATTGCATCACCTGAAAGCAGTCTCTGACTCTGGTTAAACGTAGATGCACAGATTTGTCATTCATGCCTGTATATCAGGAAGTCTGTGGTGAGAACTTAAATCCCCAAAATGGCTTTTAAGAATCAGGGAATAATTTAAGGTATTGTTGGAAAAAAACCTATATACTGCAAAAATCAAATCATAGTGTGAACTTGGGCACAAACACTTGATAATGCCAGTATCAGTGACCGTTTTAGGTCGTCCTCTATTGAACAAAGTTATGGATTGATTCTGAAAAGGATCCTTGTTTTGTTTTGCTTTGCTTTGGTTTGGTTTGGTTTTTTTTACCAGATTTTGATTACTTTCTGCTTATAATTTGCTCGGTTGCAGAAATGCAAGGGAGTTTGGTACATGCTAAAGTAGCTGGAGCCAACAGTGTCTGAACTATGGTCAGTGATGACTCTGGAAGCAATAGATGGAGAAGAGAATTAAATTTTGGGTAAACAGGGGGACTCGTCAAGATCTATGTAGACCTGGAGTCCTTGTCCAAGAAGCTCCAGAGAAATTTTATGCACTCTGACCCAGGATCCTCCCTTTTCTCAATGGGCACTGTAATCATGCTTATCTATGTTTAACAATACAGCTGAGTTCTGGAATTCCAGGATTGTACTGCACCTCCACTTCATCTCTGTAAGGAGTAAAAAAGACTTGGATTGTAGAAATCTCATAAACGTATTTTGAAAATGAATGTCTTACATATTTGCAAATGAATAATTTTAGGAAGTTTTTAGAGAAAAGAGAAAACTTAAACAGGATTTTTGTGGCATGAATAAACAGGACAAACCATAAGAACTCAAAAGGTTTTTACTGAGCAAATAAATGACAAAGCACTGTATTTGGTTCAAAGACTAAGCTGAAAATTAGGAAGGATCATCTAAGGAGGTAGAATAGGGAAAAAATTGAGGGTTAAAAATACCTTAAACTTGGGAATAGGGGTGTAGAAATTAAGAAAAAATGAGAAGTGAATGAGTCCTTTATTAAAAGAAAATGTGTACCTGTACCAGAGAAGAGACTGCAGAAATATTGTAAAGGGGTTAATAAAAGGAATTCTTTCCAACATTACCAAAGTGAGTGACAAAAGTTGTCATGGTGAAGCTTGAATGAAAGTAAAACTGTTTCAGGTTAGTGCTGGGAAATACCTTGACAGGTAAATATGTTAAGGTGGTATAACATTTTTACTGGATGGGAAATGTGGTTCAAGGTGTTGCCATTCCAAGATTCATTTGAGTAATGGCTGGAAGATGAAACAGATAGAAGGAATAGGATTATTGCTGGTTAGTGTAACTTCTGCAGTCTTATAGTCCTAAATACCTGAAAAAATATGGCAAAGAATTATTTTTTAGTGATTTTTGATAAGAAGAAGCTGAAAATGTTGAGATTAGGAGAGAGCGCAGTTATAGAAAATACAAAGAGTAGTGTTTGGAAGTAAAATAAGCACAGGCTTTGGAATAACAGCTGATGGGATAGGGAACTCTAATACCTGATAATGGACATCAGTTCTCAAGTCTTGCTACATTTACAGACATAATAAATCTTTGTAAACAAAAGGTATTATGGAAATATTTGAATAACTTATCAGTTTCCCTGCCCTAGTGACAACAACCTATAATACCCTCAATTTGGTTAGCTATTCAAGCCAAAAAGGGACAGTGTCTCTTGAGCATGCCCCTTAGCATGGTTTAACTTCCTACCAGAAAACTGAAATAATCAAACGTGAAAGGATTCATGCAGGTGTTCCTGAGCCACTGCAATTCATCAGAATCTGACCAAACCTTGGAAGCCTCATGGAAGCTGTATGTACCAGATTCTCAAGTAGTTTGCTGTAGGATAACACCTACTTAGGCTTGAAAAGATTGATTATAATGCATTTATTTATTTATTTATTTTCCACTCTTAGATCTTGCATGATGCAACCAGCCACCTAAGCCCATCTCTGACTCACCAAAGATGAAACGAGTCTGAGACAGATATGACTTACAATTTAGTGACTGTTACTGATTCCTGTGCACCTACTCTTTTTTACTAATACAAGTATGAGAACAGATCCACCACTAGTACTGAAAAAGAAGTGAAACAAATTTTGTAAGCAGAGTTAGTAACTCATCTAGACTAACCAATTTGGAAAAATATAAATTGCCATTATAGTGTACAATTCTTTGGCTCCTCGGTGCGCTCAAAAATTATCCTTTTATTTCAACTATAAAAGCTGGAAAATAAAACATATTATCTCTGCCTAGAAATCATCTTTTTTCTGTAGTGTTAGATGATCTCAGGTGCAACTGTACTACCACAGAAGCAGAATGCCGGTTTTCCTACAGCATAGACCTAAACACATAACTTTCACATGTAAATATCTTTATTAGTTTTCCAATGCAACCTCTGATCAGTACACCCTTCATCTGCTAATTCTTTTCTTATAGGGGAATTATTAGACACACAGATGTTCTGCTTCTCTTTTCTTTGTATACTCAGTTCTAGAAACACACCCTTTTTCTTTAATTCCTGATCTTCCCAGAAATGTCAAGAATTAAATATAGTTCTTCTGAAATGTAGACTGCACAACATTGTGGAGAGCTGCTTAGCCAGTAACAGTTCATTCATTTTGTGTGAATGCTAATATGATAAATATGAGTATAGAAACTATGATGCTCCGTGAACTCTACTGCTTGCCCAGAGACAGCTGCAGGCTTAAAATGAGGAGAAGGAAGAAGAAGGGGGAAAAAAAACCCCAACAAGGGAAATATATCAATCTTCCCAATGACCATGACAGCTGAAAAGTCTGCATCATTAATGCTTCCAATCCAACTCAGGTAATTTTTTTTTTCCCAAGGACAAAAGGAGATGAAATGTATGTCAGATACATAATAAGGCTAAAAAAAAAAAAAAAAGATAACACTGGTATTTCACTGCAGAGGGTTGAGGAACTACCTCTGTGAAATACATGTCCTATCTACTGGCAAAGCTCATAAATTAGGACAGGTTGCTGCTGTTAAACATATAAAATATACTCAATTTAAATAGAAACACAAAAATTCAGAATAAATCTGCTGTAAAAATAAGGAAAAATATAAAAATACAGTAGCAGTATAACAAAGAAGCAAAATTACAAAGATTTTATACCTTTTACAAGTCACATGATAGGAAATAAACCTTGCACATATACTGTCTTGTGCCTCATGTCTGGAATTCTGCATGTTCAGGATGAAGCATCTGTTGGAAAAATGGAAGGTTCTGACTACCAAGAAGTAAAGTGTGTGGCCATATCTTTTAGAGCTAACACTCCATACATCATTTGCTTTCTACTTCCTGGATACACCTTGTCAAGAAGGATCTCTCTATGCTGTAAGATCTAAACTGGCTTCCCACTGGTTTAGAACTAGAAAAAAATGCACAAAGAGGCTGCTTTTAAAAAAGGAAAAGTAACACAGAATTTGCTATGGAAAAAAGGAAGAAGAGATGAGAGAAAAAACATTGCATGAAACAAGTGGCTTATGCTGTCTGTTCAGGTAGAAATTTTCTGTTGTTCTGGCTCAGTGGGATGTTCTACAAAATATTTTGTCCTTGGTAGGGGACAAAGTAGATATCTTTCTGTTACCAATATTCACATGAAGAGAGAAAAGAGAGACAATGGAGAAACCTAAAATATACAGCACACTGTGATATGATAAAGAGGTAAAAGAACTGCAGCTTTGTGTCTGCATTAGTTACAAAGACATAAATAGCTTTGTCTAATTTAGTGTGCTGTTCAACCCCATCATAGCTCACGTTCAGGTTTTGAAAATTGTCCTAGGTAAGTAATTCATCATTTCCATGTGAGGATTTGATCTTCTAATTTTTCACGGAATTGGAGTCTAACAGCTTTAACCTCAAGATCTGTAAAAGCAAAATTTCTACTGAAAGGGATGGTGTTTGCTACAGAGGTACACCAACTACTGTCTATAACTACAAAAGTCATAACTGAGGACCACAGCCTGCTTACGGAACCTCAGCTGTAACCACTCCATTAACACAGGCAGCTAGATTTATTTATTTCTTACACATTTAAACACATTGCATTTGGCAGTAGCCAAGGTAAAAAGTCAACATCCTTGACAAATATCAGAAGAAAACAGACATATAAAATGTCCTTAATTTGCAGAGGGAAAATGCAGTGGGATTTTCTTGATAGTCTCCATTCCATCTTGAATGAGCATTTTGTTTTTCTAAATGGATCATTGCCAGCATTGCTCATTTTATTATTATCTTAAAAGCATGGTGAAAAAACCCAAAAACATAATCAATACAGAGATACATTAGCTAAATCTTTTTGTGGCCTTGAATGCACATTATGTTTTCTCAGAAATGGCACTTTTCGAGCTCTATTGATATGTAAGGTGATTTCTGACAAAATATATTCTTAGAAATAGACAGCTGTGGCAACAGTAGCAGGCAGCATAGTGTAAAGAATTGGATTCAAGGTTGGGATGCAAACATGGCTGAGATCTGCTCCCTTTTCTGCCAAAAATATTTCATGTCACCTTCATTTTCTGCTCACTTTCTCTATTGGAATCCTGGAGATAAGAAACCTGTGCCTTTGCTCATGCAAATGATCTAAGAGTAGTGAATAATTATTACACAATATGGAAATTGTAAGGATTTTCATTAAATATCCTATATTTCTTATCTGGCATAATCAGTGAGTACGTAAACAAATATAGAAGATAATTTAGCAAATTTAAAAATGTATAAAATCAATGTTGAGGGCAATAATATGGTCATAAAAATATTAATATCTGTATTTAAAATTACTCATTTCAGAAAGTTATAATTATCTTGTATACATGCATTTATCTATGCATGTAATTCTAGCTCTATCATCCATTATGCTAATATACATCTTCTTGAAATAAAGATATTTGACAGTACTGTCATACAAGGTCCAACATGGTACACAGCAGATTCATCAATTTCCTGTTTCCCTCTCTCTCTTACAGCATCCTAATCAACCTAATTAAAGCTTAGTTCATTTGAAACCTCAGATGACAATTTGTTTAACTCTATCCCGCTGTGGTCTTTTTATAAAGAGAATTAAATTTGATCTTCTGACAGCAATTATTAAATGATCCCAACTGGCCCCAATTAAGACACATGGCTCATAGGCCTTAAAATCCAATAAAGTACCAAGCCCTCTCTATCACATGTATATCTCCCTTTACCTCCTTTATTTTCTTAAAACCAATTAAGCTCATCTTAGCAAGTGGAACTGAATGCCATTGTGTAGACTAATTCAAGATACAATGCATCAGTTTATTTTCATTGTCATTCTGAAGTAGGGACAACACACTCAAAATCATCATTTTGAAACCCCTCTCTGATTCCATTCACTTCACTTTAATGCTTTTCACTGTGCTGGATATGACCTACGTATACTTACTTGTAAAATACTACCTACAACAAGAAGTGGCTAGAGAAACACATTAAATAGCCATGGTCTGAATTTTTGACACTGCTCACAGTTCTCTTTTTAGTAATACATCTCTTCTTTAAACATTTGCACTTGGTTATCATTTCTCTATTTCAGAAATCTATAGAAACGTGATGTTTGTCAAATTTTGAGGTTAATAATTTTTGCCTTTAATTCCTGCTCTAATTTTCCAAAGATGTTCAGTGGTGTTTTGTGAAGAAATGTTCCCATGATTTCATGCAAGAGAAGGTAGCCCCAGGATTTGGAACTCATTGATTGTGTTGTACTCCAGGGAAATAGCTGAATTAAAACCACCCTCATGAGACTGAAGTAGCTTCCATACACATCTGGCTCTTCTTATTCTAAACTCTAACACCTGCCTGGAAATTTAACCCTCATCTTTTCACTGAAGAACAAATGGGACAGATTTATCTACTGGTATTTGGTTTAGGTCAAAGCTGAGCTGTATGGTATTCTGTTAAATTAATTCCAATGTAAATGATGCTGTTTGTCAGAGTTCTATGACCAGACAGCTCTCTCAGTATTAAAATATATAGGAGTTTCTATTTTTACACATTCATATGTAAAAACATATTCAAATGCAGCACACATTTTCTATCTCAGTATTTCTAATTAGTTACTATATAAAATAAGATTATGTGTGCAAATATTATCAAAAGACTAAGTAACAAGTAAAAAAGCAGCAACACTGCTCGCATTGTGGTAATTTTTTTCTGTATTTCCTTATTTTACCTGCTGAACAAATGTAAGCATACTTTCATTAAACGCACACACACACACACACACACACACACAAAGATAGAAAGACACTAACTTCCAGTGCAAAATTTCTTTACTAACGGGAAGGTGTGCAAGTTTATGTAAAACATAATTAGACACATTTCCCGTTGAGCTGAGAAATACACATTTTTGGGGGGTAAAAGTTAAAAAAAAATTGAAGTGATACCAACCACTTTGTAAGTAAAATAATTTTATTTTTTTAAGAACTTGTGAATGCTACATTTAAGAATTAAAAAGCTCCACTGACTTCAAAAAGCAGGCAGCGTTTTTACTTCCAGAAAATTTATATGATACTAATAAACTTGAGCATTAACACTCAATAACAATTGATAGAGAATGCCTAAATAGGCATTGAAATTTCTGAATATTAAAAAGATTTTGGTACTACTAATTATTTCTTATTGTATTCTGATAATCCCATACAAGATGTTAATTTTAGCTCTTTTGCTAAAAACAGCAAACCCTGTAACAGATTTAGTGCAAAGAGCTGAAAATATCCTGTGGAAAAAACTTTGTACAGAGATCAGATCAGCACAAATCCTGCCATTACTCAGCACTGCAGTGACGTGCAGATGTTTGTAGTGGTTTAAGGAGTCGGCGGGGGCTGGAAACTCTACATACTCAACTTCAACATGATTGCAATTGAACCTCATCAAAGTAAGAGCTCATAATTTGTCACAGAAAACAGCCAATTAACATATGTTAGAAAAAGGCTCCCATAAAGATAATATATGATTAACGAGCCAATGCAGCTGTCACAAATCAAAATTCTGCATTTTAAAAAGAAGTATCAGCCTGAGTGTCTGAATGTGTACGTAGACAATGGATACTGTATTTTAAAAAGCTACAAAAGAAAAAGCCCCTAGTTACAGTATTTGGTTCAGATTTGGAGTTAGATTTAAGGAGATCCAGGTAATACAGTGTTATTTACAGCTCTGGCTGTTTTGCTGTAAATAGTTAAGAACCTTGTCAAAATACATTCACTATTTTGTTTTAGTGATGTTTTAAAAGACAGACCTTCACTGTGAGGTGGCCTTCATTGATGTACTTTGCTGTCAACACAATCCTTTGGAGACACGGCATGTCCTTATTGCTACCAAAAATACACTGTAAAACTGTGCATTGTAGCCCCAGGGTCAACGTTGTGATCCTGGCTATTCAAACGCACCGGCCTGAGCAAAACTGCACCCCAGCCTGTCTTGTTATTTCACATTTACAGTGGTGAAAATGAAACCTGGATGCAGCTTACAACATTAATTTAGATAAAGAGGTCTATTCAAAATAGTTCACACAGGCACGGAAAGTGAAGCCTGTTGCTTTATTAAGGTGGAACTCTGACTTTATGCCTATTCTGAACAACAATATTTACTCCTTGTATTTTGCAAAGCAATATTTTAATTACTGAAACACTTACTAAAGTTGCTATTTTTTACAAAGAATTGTGCATTTTTCCTCCTATCATTTAGGATCCTATGGGGGAACCAGTAAACTCTGAAGCGGGTTCATTAGTACCTTGTTTGTATGCGTGTGTGTATATGTAAGTGTGTCTGTCCCTGTCTTGACATGATGTTGTAAAAGGAAGTGCTTCCTCTTTTCTGTTTGAAAGACACCCAAGAAAAATAGTTTTGAAACTCAGTAGTCTAACTGGACATTAGTCAACGTAATTTTAAAAATGCCTTAACTCCTATTTAGTCATACATAATCTTATGCTGATGGATAAATGCAGCAACAAATTTTAGTCACTGCTAACAAAGAACAATATAATGGAGATAGTATTCTCTGGAACTGAAATGTTATGATTTTTAAGTGTCTTTTCTTGGCTTTATTGTCCTTCAGTGACACAGAAATGCCATTTCCATTAATGTTACAGGGTGAAGTTTTTGTCATAAATACAAATTAATTCTCTTAAACCAACATTTATTATACTGTTACTGAAGTATCTGGTGACTCCAAGCTATGGTTTCACAAGCCCTGAATGGGCACAGACTTTTGAATATTCTAAAATTTAACATGCCAAGAGGTCAAAAGGAATAGCTACGTGTTTAAAGCTACTCATGAGTGTAAGACTGCCTCAAAAAGATAAAAACACTGACATTTCTGACCCATTTATATGAAGTAAAATGGATAATGCTCTTTAATATTCCTGACTGTGTTATATTACGATAAGAAATAATCATTATGAATTACTCTCCCTTTAAACAAAACAGTGTGAATAATGCTAAGGTTATGCTGCCTCTTTTTTTTTTTTTTTCTTTTTTCCTCAGGAGTGTGTTCATTGATTCCCAAGCAATCAGTAATATTTTTGATTAAGATCTCAGAAATAGCTGAAAATCCCAAGGCTTCTCTACTGCTGAAACTTCACATGTCTTTGTCTGTCCCCAACTAATGACAGTAAACTATGAAGCCTCAAGCTAAAGAGACTAATTTCAATTTTGCAATGAATAGACAAAAATAGTGGACAAAATACATTCCATATTTACTACATTGTTATGTCTATAACATAAAATACACTTTTGGCCCTAGAGACAGTTTGAGAAGAGAATAATAATAATCAAGGTGCAAAATGAAGAGTACATAACAAATAATATAAAGAACAAGAGTCAGATGATAATGGTGTATTTTTTTTCTCATACTTTTTTTTTTAAGAGTAAAACTACATGTTTCAGATAAGACAGATTCAAGATCATTGTTTTTTCCTGATAATGGACCTGCTTAAAAAAACTACTACTAACAGTAACAGCAAAATAATTAAAAGCAAGTTCTTAATTGTATGGAAATATTGTGTCAGGGTGATTTTCCAGTCTGTAAACCTACATTTCCTCTCTTCACAGGTAAAATTAGATAATTTTACAATTAGAACATGCATAAATGACTGGTAAGTATCAGTGCACTGCTATTAAGCAACATATTTTCCAAACAAATGTATCAAATTGTTCTGCTATTTGCTTATCGCAATTTCTCTATGTAAGAAATCTCCAGCATACTTTTTTTTTTAACTTCAGATGCAGAAAATTATGCAAGATGAAATAATTTAAATATGTTCTACCTGCTATTTGTCCATGTTATGCTGCAAAAGTGAAAACTATCTGAGTCAGTAATGGCTTTTACTAAATGGAAATGTCGACCTCATGTTATAGCCTAATTCAACATTTTATAGTTCTTTTTACAATTATTTTAAAAATCTGCATGTAGAGCTTCAAAACAGAGCTCATTCAAACAATATCCCACTTCCTGATTGTTTCTGTGCAAATGAAATAAAGTTGGATTTTTTCTATTTACTTAAAAAAGCTGAGACTTTGGGAAAAAAGTTAAGAATACTTTATTAAATGCCCAAGATTACTCTAGTATCAAGCCTGCAGACTCTAATAGGTCTTAACCCAGACATCTCTATGGCATTATGCTATTTAAATAAAAGATACTGATGCTTCTCTGATAAGTCCACTGGTTGGTTCTGGAGAGGAGAGATGAATTACCACGATGTGGAAGGCTCTAAATCCTTATACATTACAGGAATGTTACACAGTAAAAAAAAAAAAAATCATAAAAATGAAGCACAAAACTTTCAGATAGAAATAATTATGAAGATGATGATGACAATAATAATAATAATAACTTCATATGAGCCATGTTAATACAAAGGTCTTAGTCCTGTTACCTAGAGATGAACATGAAGAAATCAAAGGTTTCATAATGCAATTTTTTATGAAAGAACCAGAAGATACATAGAATATGTTCAAGTATCATTTAGGAAATTTATCAACTACAGCTTTCTACACTACTGAAAATTAAGGGGATACTTTCAAATAATTTTAGTCATCCAACATTTTCCCATACCTGCTCACTGATTTACTTTTCAACACCAGCAGCCCAAAACAAGAACAGATTCATTTTCCATCTTAGAAGATCTTGCTGCTCAGTTGTCATTTTTTTTCCTGGCTCCAATTGATGGAAGCAACTCTCTTGCTGGGTTATAAGTTTAGTGCGGTTTTGGGGCTGTATTTCAGGCCAATTTTTTTTTTTTTAATTTTTTTTTGTTGTTGTTGTCTGTTATTCTTTGATGTTGAATTCCCACATAATTTGTTTCAGTTCCCAGAGCAGTTTCTTCAGATGAGAGTCATGCATTAGCACGTCTGTAGCTCCTGCTGAAATGTCTTGCAGGGATAGAGCCTGCAACAAATCTACATGGGATTGTCTCTTTAAACCCCACTGCTGCATTATTCTGTAGAAATAACCACTGACAAGACATATGCAAGAAATTGTGGTATGGATTCAGGTGTGTACAGACTGGTAGTTGTCAGTCTTCCAGTGCAATACCTTGTCTGCTAAAAAAGCTTGGAAACATGACATCATACATTCTTTTTGCTATTTTGATTAAGCTAGTACATCACTCATTTCCCTCCAGCAGTCAAAAACATGCTGACCATGACATACAGTGCCATGCCCATGATAAGCTGTTGTTAGAAGGATATAAAGTACAGGGGTTTAGGATCACAAGTAACTCTGCTCAACCTAGCTTGTCTGATGAAAAGCCAAAGAGCAGTAAGAGCAGAGATTTTGGTGCTACCTAGAACAGACTCTAAAGGTTCCTTCAAAATCAAGCAGGCTTTGCACCTGCCAGACAAAGCATATTCAACATAAAGTCAGATATGCAAAAAAGACAGTAGTAATATTTGCCCACTGCCTTGACCCTAAGTCAGTGCCATGTTCTGCTGCCAGGTAAGAGCGTGAGATTAGATGCCCGTCTTTTTAAAAACTTGTCACCCTCAATTAAAGAGGTCTCAAATAGTCTTAACCTGTATGGTGTATGGTCACCCTGGTTAATGAAAAAGACATGTCCCTGAGTCCCTGCAGTCAAACCAGTATGTGCCATGATCCTTCCTGATTCTCACAAGCTAATCAGGGTCAAGCTGGGTCAGACTTATGTACTGCAAATTCCTTAGGACAAGGACAATATCATCCTGCAAGCTCCTACAGTACAAAAAGTAACAGATAAAATAATGGACCTTCAGTCATAAGACTTCAAACCTGTGTAGGCAATACGTGAAGTTAGAGAGATTTCATCGAATGATGTTTCAAAGGCACTATGCTAAGAGAAAACAGTGTGTTACTAATGAATTGCATTGAAAACAATGGACTAAATCTAAAAGAATGTTAACACTTCATTCTTGAGTGCTGTCTGAATAAACTGAAAATCATTACTCCATGGCTGAGTCTCTGTCCACTTTTGCCAAATACCAAGACCGACTTGAAGCAGATTGTTTAATTTTTGCTACTGGCAATACTTCTTTAAGCCTGAAAATAGCCTATAATTAACTAAATTATTCTTCCATTTTCCAAGATATAGGTGGTAGGATTCACTCATTTAAAATTATTCATCATTACATTTAGAAGGGGCATTTTAGATTCCAGCTTACTGTCAAATCTCTATAAGAATGTAGTGATTTATTTGCTTATATTTTTGTGGGGTTTTCTCCATGACTTTTGGCCATATTTCAGCTGAAATGTATGGAGCTTTCCACACAACAAGGTAAAAATAATTTTGGAATACATCAAGACCTAAAATTACACATCAAGAGGGTATATTTTCAGCCTAATTGCACTGAAAGAAAAGCACCTTGTGAAAAATATAGTACAACATACTCAGTACATTAAGAACATTAGCAAGTAATTACATAATTTTAGTCAATATCTATTGTGAGATTGATTTTTTCTAAACATTATAAATTTGAATCCTTTGTGAACTACATAATGAATATTAACATAGACTGTTGCATTGGGTTTGACTACGGCTTGACTTTTTAATTTTACTGCAGAAAACAGGCCCAGCATTGTGACTGTGGTGTTTGTATCTGCCATGGTAGGATTACATGTCATGCACATTATGAAATCAAGAAGTGTGAAGTTTAAATGTGTGCCTTGCATGGAAATGGTGGCTCATCTCAAAAGTACTGTGCACCTGTTGCAGTGTGCTGCGACTCCTATTAATTCTTCCCTGTTCATGAAATAATGATTGGTAATGATAAGTAATTTAGTTCTACATCCTTCTTCTCTTCTGCTAGCTACACAATAAAGAAAAAATTCCTAGTTTGCATTTTAGGACTAACTGCATAATCTCTGTAATTGAAAATCTGATAATATCATAGTGTATTATTTTGTCCTTGCTATCTTCAGTAAATCTAAAAAGATTTTTAAAAATTTGCTGTAACAGAGCCCTTCAGAAAATACACTTTACAACTTAATATAATTTTTAATCTTATGCTGCTTATCAGTGATTTGATCTGAGATTATGAAGGTTACCTTGATCTATTACAACATAAAACCTCTGTTCTTTTTGCATCCATGTGCGTGTATCTTATTTCCTGTTTGCTGTACATAAAAGATAAATGCACTAGCTACATAAAATCAATGAGAAAAGGAAAGAACTTTAAAAATGTGTAAAAGTGTTCTAAGTTTTGCATGTATCTTAAGGAAAACTGGAGTTTAAATGAGCATTATATACAACATCCTGAAGAGATGAATTTTCCATTAGAACCAAACACACAGAAATTTAAGAAACAGAAGAGCCCTGATTTTTTCAATCATCTGACTTATGCGGTGTCTTCCATCTTAGTATTTGGACTTATGGTAATGTCCATGGCATCACTTCTTTTACCCTATCTTCTTTGTGTGCAGTAGTGCATTTTCTTTGATAAGGGAGAAAAGTTCATTTTAGTTCTTCTTATACCAATACATTAAAAATATGTCCCTGCTGCCACCTTGTTAATTCAAAAGCAATATTGCAGCTTTAGGTCACTAAACAACTCAATCTGAACATGTCAAAATTAATGATAGAAAAAGACTGCAGAAGTAACCTTCACTTACACACTCCATCAAGGCTACTATGAAAAAGACTGAGAACAAATGAGAAACAGAGAATTTAAAGTCCTGCCATCGGCTTGCTTAAATACATTCGTTCAAGATAAGAAGAAAAGAAAACATGCATTCCTTTGTGAAAGGGAAAGCTTTTTTGTGTCTAATATATTAGAGAAATTGTTAAAGAACAGTTCATCCTCCCATTAAGATTACTTGTGCAATGCTGCCAAGGTCAGGGTCAGCTTGGGATATCAGCCGTGGACTGGTAAGTGCCAGACAAGCGAGATAAGCTGCCTTATTCGCCTTTCTACGCTGCCCAACAAAGTGTTTCTAATTGCATGCTGAGAAACAGGTAACCCGAGTTTCCCTCAAGTTTGAGATAAATGTTGCATTCTGACACACTTCTTTTTCAGCTGTATAAATTCAGTCTTATGTAGGGCATAAATCCCTGAAGAACAGTGACCCAAGTATCCAAACAAGGGGGAAAATAATATTGTCATTCTTTAAGGCTAATTTTGAGTCAGCTCACTGTGAGTATTTTTCTAGTACATAGTTGCAACCAGCACTGAAGCACATTATCTATTATTTAATGTAGCAGTTTTACGATTTGATTTACAGCAGTGTTTTGGGAAAACAGTCTGAAACAGAAGAACATAATATTCAGCAATGATCTGTAAAATGTGCTGTATATCTATCCCAGTATTGATCAGTATTCTTACTGTGAGCATCAGGTATAGCGTGACTAAGAACGAGTAGTATGTTCGTATTGGTTTTTCAATCCCTGAACTGTAACAGAGCTATTTCTGTACTTTGAATAAAAATAGATTAACACATCTCTTTTACCATTTCGTATCTAGGGAGAATAAATCATAAAGCAAAAGAATGCATGGTATTCCACAATGCCACAATAAAAGTTGCTCATAGGAACGAGTGCTATTAAAAACACCACATTCTGCTGGGATTGTGATTCAAGGCTTAATGATTAAGAGTAAGTTACCCTGAAGACTATCCAGTAATGAGGATTTGTAAATTCCCAGCTTAATAATATGCAATACTTCTGAATTGTTCCAAGAATTATTTGGGCTAAAACGTTCCTTGGTGTTCTCACTGATTGTAATCTGTTGGAAGATCACTAAAAATAACAGGAAAAAAAGCATGTTTAAAAAATCATCAATTTGCTGACCTTGCAGAACAAGGAGTTTGCACTGCAGTTAAATTTAGAAAGATCTAAATATAATGAAGTTAACTCCAGGTACGCATGCCAACTTCTTCCATTTCCTTTTTTCTCTTTTTTANAGATTAGTTAAGTAACTTGCATCCATGAAATAGTTTAAAATACAAAGATTTAAAAATAATATGGGAGGACACCATCACACCAAGTGAAGTCTTAATGGGACAACATTTTACTTGATGAAAATAATTGTGACATTAGTACAACATCCAAAAATAGTAAACATGAACAAATGTGTAAGTCTTTGCAGTACTATGGCTTGTAGCCCCAAACCCACAAGTATGAATGTATATGCCTAATTTGAAACACTTGAATAGTTCACTGAAGGCTGCAGAACCCTTGTTGTAGCTAAAATTAATTACATATGTAATGGTTAATGTGAATAAAATCACAGATGGTCTTACTGCATCCCAATGAGTCAAGCAAGCCAATGAGAATCTGAAATCGATGAGTACATGAGAGATAAAAAAGCAAATCCTTCATGCTGTTCATACGCTTTTGATGGATACAAGTTTGATGCATCTAAATATGGCACTGTATTCGGGCGAAAGGGGGTTCTGTCAGAGCACAGAACCGTATTTAGAGCAATTTGGTAAAAAACTGTTCCAACCAACTCCACAACTTAATTCAGGTGTGAAAATGCAATTAACTATTAGACTGAAAATTCAGGCATGGAACTGAAGAAAATAGTCTTGTATATTCCGCAAAGTACTTTATGAATGTCCTCAAGGGCAGAATCCGTCTGATCTCACTGAACCCATCAACATTTGACATCTAGTCTAAGCTTTTTCAAACATAGCCTTATTACTTTATCATCGATGAAGACAATTAGGCATCATACAACCATAAGGGTAAACATCTCACCATAATTACAGGGATGATAATAAAAGTAGCAAGACAAGCAGACAAGAGGATTCCTTTCCACCTAAAGCTTGCACAGCTGAAGTCTAGTGACTTACAGTGCAGAATGGAAAGAAGGAAGAGATAATTCCTTGTAAGAAAAAGGAATAAAGACTCAAATGTAAATTTTCAAAATACCTTAAATGTAATAATGGCCTGTGTCTTATTTAGTAAATATTTATTTTAACCTACATAACTTTATTGTCATGAAACATGAGATTCACTGTTAAGAAGTCTCTATCAATAACTACACCAGCAACATGCTTAAGTTTCTTTACAAATAGGGGAACAGGAAAATTCAAAACATCAACTCTAACAAGAATTATTGACAGCAACCAGAATAAATATGGTCTTAATAGAAATTATGCTGAACAATAATAATGGAGAAAAAATAAGTAGCCAAGAATGTATATTTAATTTTAATGTTTTCTGATGAGGATATATGGATCAAGACAGATTTCCTGGAGGAGTTCCTTAACTGAAGGCCTATCACGGCAAAGGACACAACTTGCCAACCTAAGATGTGATGCTGAGATTCCTAAAATGTGATATGGGGGTGGTGATATCTGTCAAGATGATATTTGTGGAGGAGTTTTTGAAAATAGCCAGGATTTAAACCATTAAGGATTTCAAAACTAAGAGAGCAAACTTTAAAATCAAACAGCTACTTCATAGCAGACAAAGTAAATGAGTTAAAGTATGATGGGGATGATCATATTTGCTCAAGACAGGATGGGAGTGTGTCACTGCATTCTGAACAGGCTGCAAGTGACAGAGCTGAGCTGCTGGAAGCCTTTCTAGGAGGGAATTACAATAATCCTCTCCATCAAGAGGGCATGTGCTGCTGCTATGAGGTCACTGCAGGATAAATAAGGGCACTGTCTGCATCAAGCACACCACTAAATAGATATTTTTCAATCTCATTCACTACAGGAATCTCCACGGAGGAGAGGGGGATGAACTGGACATCAGAATTTTTACTACAATTTCCTACCGCACTCAAATCCCCCAAATCAGACTATAGTGACACGTAAAAAGAGAGAGCAGTACCCTAAAGATAACAAATACACATTGGTAAGATTTGTTCTTTTGCTAGGGCCAAGGCAGAGGTATCTGGCAACCCTGCCTAAGTGAAAAGAAGAGCTACACTTGTGGAATCCCCTGAGTGAGAGTCATACAGCTCCTTATCACTCAAATTGGGACAAAATCTTTGATATTTAACATTCCTACAATACCCACTCCATGACATGATTCTGGTATCTCCCAAACTAACCTTAAATGTCAGTGCTGCTTGAAAGAAGCATAAAATGTTTCATCATTAATCTGATAGTATGCACCACAAAATAATTGGTTTAGTCCACAATCCCAGAATAATTAGGGCTGGAAGGGACCTCTGGAGATGGTCTAGTCCAAGTCCCTTATAAAGAAAAAGGAATTAGCATTGGAATAGTAATATATGATATCCCCATGCTTGTGCAAACTAAGATTTTCTTGCATTTACATGTGCTGAATTGGACTATAAACTGAAAACTGTATTTTAAGTAACAGCACACAAAATCTCCTTGTGTTCTTATATAATAAAAAGCTTATATATGTATATAATTAAAATGTCAGGGAGGAGTTGGTTCATAAAACTGATTTAAGGTAAAAAAGTTACATATATTTTGTAATATATTTATGTAACAGTTACATCTTGAAAGCATATCAAATGATTCACATTATCGATGAATTGAAAGTATTCAAAATTGAGCACTTATTGGCTCCCAATGAACAATAATAATTTTCTTAAAAGAAAAAGCATTTATTGGTATATACAGTTTATGAAACTTCTAGTAGCATGATTATTAAAAGTAACAGCTTGTACCCCTGCAGCCTGACTAAGTTTGAAAGAAAGTTCAGAATGGAATGGGGGAATTAGCTGATGAACTTCTGTCAGCTATAGCAGTAGCCTTCATGAATAATTCAATATATGCCCCATCCCCTCTATGTCTCAACAGACTAACAGCTGCAGCTCTCAAATGACAAGTGTTATTTTTTCAGAAGCTTCTGAAAATAGTACACTGATTATAAAATAATGTATATAATAAAATTTTCTCTCACCACTTTTCAATTCTGGCTTACAGTCACTAGTGAAGTTTTACAGCAAAAGGAGGAATTTTAAAACTGAATATTTGGAGTTATACAGCAGGTCTACAGAAGTAGATGGGAAAAGAACTCAGGTCTTCTACTAAAGGTTGGTCCTCTACCTTAACACTGCCAGACAATTCACGTAAATACTGTGCCCCCAAAACCTCATTCACCAGAGCTTTGTATAAGAAGGCTACAAAATTATACATTCATAATATGTATGTTTACTGTGGCTTCACGCAAGCAGGAAGACCCTTTCTGGTCCAAGGTTTTAACATCAAATGCTTTGTGCAATGTGCTCTACCTCGTAGTGAAAATTTCGCACTTCAGGATGTTAGGAGATAGGTAGAACATGTTTGGTGAATATTCTGATGTGGAATAGTTTCTCTTGAGACAAGACTTCAGTAAAAGGGAAGAAGATATTTAAGGAGATTTTAGCACAGGTTTCCTTGATTGTGCAAATAACTACCTGTACCACTGGTCCAGTTTAGGAGGAGAAATAGCTTTCACAGAGCATCTTCTCACAGTCCAATAATTCAGTGTAGAAACTGTGCAAATCTGCTTACATATTTTTTTATTAATCAAAGTAGACAAAGAAACCAAAAACAGGCAAGCCCTAATCACTCAGGAAAAGACCTCCCACTGTCACCAGACCTTACTGCTCTAAGGAAGAAATCTCCCAGACAATTTTGTTTAAACAAGTTGACTATTTTTCAGCCTCGTGAAAAGATTTGTGAATCTTATTATGTAACCGTGGGTACTTAGGGAAGGAAAACATTAGCTTAATGTAATGCTGAAATAGCTGCAAACATAACTGTTTCTTGATTTACTGAGAAGTTACATTGTGTGGCACTTCTGAGTGAAAACTGTAGGGGACAAAATATTTTTGATGGTACAAACTGGAAGACCAGCTCACTGGTTTGCTGGTTTTGTTTGTTTGTTTTCTAAATATAAGTATATAATATTTTACCCATAACCCAGCTTCTGCCTATAGGAAGTGTGCTCTATGCACAAGAAAAAAAACCTTTTTCCTTGCCTGCCCTATATGGATATATACCATAAAAATTATGAAAATATTGCAGATTTGAAAGTGATCATGTTGCCAAAAGATGAAAGGTTTCTGAAAGATATGCTTTACCTTCTTGTAATAAGCTATTTCTCTTCTTTGCTCCAAAAATGCCCTGCCTCTTCTTGTTCAACAAAACATCAATATTTTTCAGTGCTGTACTTGCCAATTGAGTCTGGTATAAGCCTGACTTTATTTGGGATGCAAATTATTTAACTGACCATTTGAATACAGGCATTCTTGTGCTTGAACTTTTTTTTCAGAATTGGAAGTCTATGTTCCACTACTGCCTTTTCATATAAACATAAAGAAATCAGAGTTATACAATGGATTGCAATTTGTACCACTATTTCTAACACAAGATACTCAAGAGTCTTTCATTTTATCCCATCAAGTAGGTATTTTCTACACAATAGAAACCTGCACAATCAGCAAGCTGTAATGTACGTTATGTTTTCAGCTATTTACATTTCATATTTTCACACTTAAATTTTCAAACAAATTAAAACAGAATTATAAGACTTTGGAAACAACAAAGCTATCTGTTCTTATTTTCACATTTTTTAGATAACAGAAATAAAATAATGGAACAGTTACTGAGATAGTATATTTGAAAGCTTAATGACACTGTCAATTAAAAAAAAATAGTATGGTATTAGATAGCATTGTCAATCGAGCTCATTTCAAGATACTTTAGAAGTGTTAAAGGGCTGCTTTGTCCTCAGCCATATTAACACAGTCAACACGCTTAAATTTTCTGAATAATACAAAATGTACACTCAGAATTACAGCATTTTTCTTCAAAATAATAATTTGAAAGTTAAAGCACTGTCTGTATTTTTGCTAAGGACAAATCACAACAGAAATAGAAAGTCATGATAGAATTAACCAAAGAATTGATTACTGGCATTTTCATTTGTTGAATATCATGATAGGATTTAAAATTAATAATTTGCAAGGGATCTCCTGCACTGCATAGATACACACAGTTTCTGAGATTAGGCAGGTGGAGCATGACTGCATACCACACCAAATCTGTCTGCCATTTAAGAGTCAGTGGTCAACTCTGTCTCCATCCACACAGTCCCCTTTTCTCTTAGACTGTGGATAACTATAATTTCTTCTTGAGTAATACGTTTGTCCTGCATCTGGGGGCAAACAGACTAGAAAAAAGTGTATTTTCATAAGAAAAAAGTCACGATACAACCAGTGCTTTCACTAGGGGCAGTACTAGTCCAACAAATCCAAGTTGTCATTACTAATGAAAAACCCTGCTCTACAAATAATACATTTTTGGGGCCAGTTCACATCACAAAAATATGTTGTCTCTGCTTATGAAAAGTCTGCATCTAGGCTGATATGGAGAAAAAAAATCTACTTTTTTGGCTTTTTTTTTTACAACAGGAAATTTATCAGCTTTGTAAAATGAAAAAAAAAACAAAAACAACCCAAAAAACCCCCGGCAAAACTCTCTCTTGACTTTATATCTTCTTACTTGTAGTATATCTACCGCTAAGATCATCACGGGTATCTGAAACAGACTCTGAAACTGCTTGACTTATGGAATGGAGTTTTAAATAGCAAGTCTTCAGCTTTAGAATTTATCATCTGATAAATCATCTAATCATCTAATAAATCATCTGATCATCCAATCTCAATGTGTATAAATTTCATCTTTTTTAACACAGTAGGTTCCAGGTAGGATCATGAAATACTGTACAAACAATTTTGAGATTCTTGTGCTTAGCATTTGCATCTAGAAGCAATTGCTATACTTAGTTGCAGTTCATTTTATAGTGGCTAGGGTTTGCTTTTTTTTTTTTTACTTCTTTTTAGAAGTATAATTAATATGCTTAATTTTAACACAGTGTATTGAAAAAAATTAAAAAACTAAGGTTGACAGATGACATAACGAGAAACTGCTACACTCCAGTCTTTCATGTGGTCTTTATTGTCTTTCCTGATACTTTGGAGAAGTATCAGTTCTTGTGACAAATATCAGGACATAAATTCTAGTCTTTAAAAATATATTAAATTATTCTTTTCACATATTGCTTCCTAAGCAACTAATAGGTGTGTTGTAATCTTGGTCTTAAAAGTGTAAGAGTTAAATGGTAACAATAATTCTGGAGTTCAATCAAGGCAGAAAGGTAGTAAAAGAAATCACCTTAGGATCCTCTTTGTCTTTTTACATCCTGTGTGATAACGGATACACCACTAGTATTTGTCTCCTAGAGATACACATATTAATGATTCCCATCCTAAAGTAATTTTAAGACTAATTAAAAAGTTGACATTATTTTCAGAAACCCTGGAGACATCAAGGTTGCAGTAAAAGAAAAAAAATATACTAATGAAAATTAGGAGTTATTGTCATCTTCTAGTCCAACATGTCTATAAAACCGAGAGAAGTTATGTTTGAAATTCTTACATTTATTATTCTGATACCAGCACATACAAACACGTATAAAAGTGCATATAAAGAATGCACTAAAAGAATACTATATTTCTAACCCATTATTTAGAAAGATTTTAAGTCTAGAACAACATGAGAAAGACTTTCACTTTATATAGTAACAGTATATATGTGAATAAAGAACACCACGTGTTTATGAACTGATTATTTTTATGAGGTCTAACTGTGAAGAGACATTTTGACAGTTTTATTTACAGTGTAAGGCATACCCGGTGGCATGAAATCATAGTCTGAGAACCATATATATTTGTATATAAAGCACACACGCATATATATATATATACATATGTATAAATATATGTACATATGTATAAATATATGTACATCATCATAGGAAATGATTTTACAGAAAAACCACAAACCTAGCTAATGTGTCAGTCTGCCACTGTAGCACGTTTCCAGAGAGCTTTTAAAAATAATTCCCTATCAATAATATAAAATCCGCAATTATGTGAGATACAACAATATGAATTCAGAATTGTAAGTATACAAAGACACTTCCCAAAATGAAATAGTGTTTAAAAATATGCCTAAAAACACAGAAAAAATTTCTTTAAACATATTTAATTTATGTTAACATATATATGTAGATATTTCAAAGGCAACCATGTCATTAAGCTCACTAAGCTAGTTTTTGATTTAGGAAATTAATGGAAATGTTCACTGTTGAACATTTCTTTAACTATAGAATAAAAAAAGAAAAAATAAAAAAGAAGCTAGAGCCGTCAACCCATCTGAACAAAGTACAATTCAAAGACAAAAGTCAGATCATTATGGATGAAAATAATAGGACTACAGGCAACATCAACTTGTAAAACAAATTCTGTTCTTTAATAAACATGCGTCATGCCCATACATATTTAATGTGAACAGTTTTTTAACAGCTTAGGCTGTAACCTTAGTAGTCCAGTGTGCAATTTGCTATTGTCATCCCTGTCTTCATTGGGATGGAGGCAGAAAGCAGCAAAGAATGAACTCAAAATTTGAGCTGTTGATTAATTTTCCTCTGTAAAAGGCAATGGGAAGATCCCATAACCTCATAAACAGTATTATGCTGGTTAGACACCTTCCATAAAGTTTAATTAACACACTGAGTCTTCCTGCCGAACACTGAGGAGAACTGTGAGACGTTCTTAATAGTACAAGGGCTTGCATTTCTTTTCCATCTCTCTTTTTTTTTTTTAATCCTGTTTGTTCATAATGTAAATGCCTCTAGCAGAGCAGTCCATCAATGTGTATTTGCACAGCATCATGCACTATAGGCCCTAATCTTTGTTAGGACCTGTACCTGCACCACCACAATAATTGGTAATGTTAAGGTTTAAAGCTTTCATTCTGGAGGCAATGAAGTTGAAAATAGTAAAATTTAAGTCTTCTATTTGTATCTACTCAACCTCTTACTGACAAGTAATTGAATGAGAAGGAACATACATGCCCTTATAAAAAAATCTTTTGTAAAATTCAAATACTTAAAAGGATACCTAAAAGTTCACATCTTTGAATTATCAGGATTATTTATGGATTGGAATATTTATATTATAAAATTTAAAAGAAATACCATAATATTTTCTAAAATAGATGGGAATATTCCACATAATCCAGAATGCCCAAGATTGCTGCCACCACATACAATTGAGGTCTGTCAACATTCTGTTATGATGTCCTATATAAACATTATTGTCAAGTTTATATTTTGCAAACTAACAATTAAAAAGAAAGCAAAGATATTAAACAAATATCCTCTTTAACCCATGTAGCCTGAATAAAACTCTATGACTGTAAAATATGTAAAAAAAATAAAGGAATGAATTTATTCTCTGTTACTTTTTAGAAAAGAGAATCCTGTATAAGTTACTACAGCAGCATGTTCTGCCACATTCTTTCTACAAACTGAGCCCTGTCAGTGACAGCAAAACAGATTGTGTGCATCTGCTGGGAATGAGCCAGATGACAGTGGAAGAAACACACATGGACACCTTGGCACAACTACTAAAGAAGTAGAAGAAAAATGGACAGAAAGAAGCAGAAAGTTCTAAACTTTAATTAGAACGGCTCTCTAACAAAAATGAAGTTATCTAAGAGTCTGTAGCTTTGCTTTAGACTGTAATTCTCCAAAAGTCACTACATATTTATAGTCTACATTGTCTTGTTTACTCCCTGTGGTACTCATATGGACACCATTACCACAGTGTCTGGGTCCCACAGAATTTGCCTCAGGGAAATACCATCTCATTCAACAGACAGGGAATTGATGCACCAGCAAAGTGAAATCCTCACAGTCACCTAGAAGAGGCTCTGGAAGAAAGATTAAATCCACACTGTTCAAATTCCGGCTGCCATCCTAGATGCAAGAATATTCCTCTGATGCTTAGCTTTGCTCTCAGGCAAAAATACCATTACACCTAAAATTGACATTAAACAACTAACCTGCTAGTATTCTAGCATTACAGTACTAGAATGTGTGACAAGTTAAATTAGCATAAATGGTGATGGAATCAGCTTTGCTATTCCTGCTTTGTATCCTCTCAAGTTTCACTCTTGAATATGCGGATTGAGAGTCCAAAATGGCTCTTAAAACAAAGTGAGTTACAGTCTTGAGTACAGAATTGCCACCACAAATAGTGGTAGCTGTGCACTTTCATATAAAATGAGAACCTGATCTTCACTAATAGTTAAAAAGCACTTCCCAGCTATTGACTCATCATGGCAGCAGAACTGCATGCTTATGCTTAGGAAAGAAGTCAGAAATTCTGCTGAGCCTGTAATATCTTTTATTTCAGCTGTAAAGCAATCTTACATTGTTTCCCTTTTGGTTAATCACTTGAAGATAAACCAAATAAACATGGAAGCACCTTTTTTTTTCTTTCTTTTTTTTTTTTAAGAAAACAGTATTCCAGCTACAAGGACACACAAACACCTGAATTTTGCTCTGATATTTTACACACTGTTTTGCCTTAGACATCAGCAATAAGATGTGATTGTCAGCTGAGTAAAGATTAGTATAGCACCTAATGGCCTCAGAATCTCAAGTAATCTGGAGCACCTGAAAGTCTCGTGAGCCCAGAGGTCTCAGCCTATATGTGTTCTGTATATAGTGACTCTTTGATATTCTAACAGTACTTCAGAATTGCATTAGCAAAATGGAATTATTTGGACCTTATAAAACTCATACAGATCATTACATAATACAATAAACATCCAGCAGATAGAAACAGAGGTATACTTGTCTAGTCTCAGAAAAGTTCTAGAATAGCATCTAATGCACCTTCATATACCATCTCATTTCAGGATGTGTGAATAGCACTCACACATGTCCAGAATTTAACTCCCAAGAGGGACTTTAAAAACCACTTAAGTTTGCTTATAATGTTCTTGATCAAAGAAGTGGTAGATGTTTACACATTCTTCCCAGGGTGGTCCAGAAGAGAAGATAAGGAGATCTTCTTTTGAAATATTCTATTCAAATGGTACCTTTATTTCTAATGAGTCTGGAAAAAGAGTCAGAGTGGAACTGAGAAAAAGAGGTGGATGTTAATTAACAGCATGAATTCTGTATATAAAGCAGTTTTTAGTAGGTCATCAAGTCAGTGGAGTTACGCTACAATAAATGAGCAAAGGACACAGTGTCATGCAGTCACTTACATCTGAAATACTGTTAAACTGCTATATTAAAAAAAATAAGTATATTAATATATATGGATATAAGTTCATATTTCTGAAATCAGAATTCCCAAATTATAACGAAAGAAAAGGAAAGAGCACCAGCACATCTTTATAACTTATAAGCAGCATCAAGCTCTTGGATAAATACTAGTCAAGACTGAATATTAACACAACATTTTAACCAGAGTTGTTATTTTTCTTCATTAATTCAAGCATAATAATGTGGTCAGGAAAGCAGGTTTGGATTCACACCCACATATTCAGCATTCATATTAACTATACAAGAAACTGGCTGAAGAGGCATGCATGCTAGGCCACAAAGTCTTTCCTAAAGGACCACCCAAGCTGTCCTGAAAATGAGTGAGAACATGCACATAATGGCTATTTTTTAACTATTTGTTCTCATACAGGTTTATTACTCTTACTACTCTTAGGTAGACTGAGAGATTTATCGCACCACGGAGCGGTCCTTCCTGGTTCAATCAAGCTATAATCAATTCACTACTCATTTACAGTGTGCTCATTGTCCCCATATTCAAACACCTCTTCGTGTTCCTAACTTCTATCCTAGATTTCAAAGCTTTGTTAGACATGATAGGTCTCATTTCAAGAAACAAACTCAAATGAAAGAATGAGGTCACTAGAAATTATGAAAGACTGTCACAGAGGTATTTACAATCTAGTTTCACATATTTAGATGAATACACGTGCAAATGTAAAGATAAAACAAAAATAATTTTCTTATACATTTTCTTTTATAAAGTAAAATCAAACTTTTCAGTTAATGCCATAGGAAAAATGGCATGGAAGTGTTGTTTTTTAAACTAGTTTTAAGCTATATTATAGACTAGAAACACAGAAAGGCTTGTATTTTTTTTAGTAAGAGAGATAAAAAAGAATGAGACTAACTCAATAGATAAGGAACTATGGCATTCCAGTGAAACATGGTTCAATTACACTCCTTCATTTGATGAATATTTCATTATCCATACAAAATTGTGATGGCCTTACATTTGGAAACTGAGAGTAGCTTTCTCCTAGAATATTCTACAGCCAACTGAGAACGGACTTTTCCAGAAAGACAGAATTCTTCATTAACTGCTCTAAATTAAGGGTAGGAAGTATTTCCAATCAGGTTTCTCAATGCTTGAATTTCTGCTATACAAACTAAAGCAGCGTTTATAAAGAATTTATAGAGTTATCTGGGGTGTGGATTCCAGTAGACAATGGGATACAGCAAAGAAAAACTTAATTTCCCCTTTTTCATGTTTCCCTAAGTCCCTTCTAATTACGTGAATACATCCTGGCAAAAATTTTATGTTTTTTATTACCTTAGTAAAGTTATGTTTTACCTGTGGAGAACTGAGGTGTTGCATAACAGACTTGCACAAAAAACAAACAAAAAAACACCCAAAAAACAAAACAAAATTTTTTTAAAAAAATTACAGTTTCATTGAAAATTTGTATTTAGGGATTGTGAGTCCGTTTTCTTTTACTATATACATTGGATTGTCATGCAGCTTCTGTACTTCTTTTGAAGATTTTTCTACCTTACATCTGTTGCCTCAAATAAAGTTCAAGTATCTTTTTGGGGATGATGGTTCGTGAATTGCACATTAAGGATGAACAATATATTTTTAAAATCTCCCCAATATTTTTAAGTTTTGGACTTAAAACTGAAGGATTCTGTTTCCTGGTCTTCTTAGAAATTGTAACCTGTGGGTTGCATGTGGTGCTGTAGATTATTACATCCAAGAAACTTCTTCAAAATTTGAAGGATGATTTGGAACTGAATGTGCCATATGTTGACTTTTTCAGTAGAAAACCTATATTTTGGACATCTAGTTTAGATCATGATATATTCAAAACATGCTCAATGAAGAGCCACAACAGTGGGTATTTATTTAACTACTGTGCATTTAAGAATACAATTTAGACCAACATATGGAAATAGAATGCTGATGGTTCTTTCTTTCACAAGTACCAGCAGTGGAATCTCACAAAACTATATATCTTTAGGCTTCCTGTGATTTTAAAGAGGCCTTTTTGATATATCTACATTGTATTTTGAACTTATATCTATCAAACATGGAAGCTGCATTTTTAGGATGATGCTTAATTCAGAAAGCAATATTTTGATCCATTAGTGGAACAAATTCCTCTTTCTGATCGCATCTGGAAAACAGAAGAGCAAAAGGAGTGAACAAACACTTTCTTCCTGACAATTCTCAAAATTACTTTGTAACAGAAATCTGTAGGAGTGTCATTTCATGTCCTGTTGGAGTAGTCAAAGTAGTGATGGTCTCATGGCAGGTTTGCCTGTAATCATCTACATAAAAATGTGGCAGAACAGAGTGCTACTGTTTTACAGTAGTGACTTTTAGTGACTTGTAAAAAAAAGAAAGCAGCTCCAGAAAATCACCACTTGTCCACATACACGACGAGTACTGCTCTTCAGAACAGACCACAATGTCTTTCTTTTTTCTCATGTCTCTGCTGCATCAGATATTGCTTTATATTGTTATTTAGTGACAAAAGTTAAATAAAAAACACACTCTGCCTCCATTGAGAAATCCTTGCGTTCTTAATTATGTATTTTACTACATGATTTGAAGCAGGGGGAAAAGAATTCTAATAACATTGAAAATGCCATGCAAAAAGAGCACTTAAGCTACCGCTTGCACTTTAGCTATCACGAAGATTTGCATTATGCCTATGACCACTACATCATATCCTGACACAATTTTTAAAAACATGAAATTCCAGAAAAGATAGCACCCAGTAAGGATGCTTTCTGGATGGCTATCCTGGAGGTTACCACTGAGTATTTAAGTACTGGGACTTGCGCTGAAGATAGATTTTTATTTTGCTTTATCAATAACAAGTTCCGGAAAACCCATAAAAATATGAGTCTAATTTTCAACTCCTATGCTAATATTATAGGATATGCAGAAGTACATTCTTTTGTTTTTATCTTATGCATAATCTTTTTTACTACAACATCAACAATAAAAGAGAAACACCAGATCCTAGTGTCATCCCAATGAGGATATGCAGATCTCTACCTACCAGGCATATAGGTATAATTACAGGCAGTTCTACTTTAACTAGGTAGCTTGCCAATCATTTAATCATGTTTCCTTTTAAGAATAAACTGGAAAACTATTTTCCAATTAATACACATTTTAAATGTAACTTTAAATTCTTTCCACATTTTTGAATGTGTGTATGCAAGAACGTAAATGAAATTTTGCATTAGTTTTAAATTACCATACTAGTACAAAGGGTCTTACCAACATTTATGGTGATATTTCTTATCTTTAAAATTTGCCAATGTGTGTTTTGGATAAAACTGGACATTTTGTATGCTACTACATGCATGAAACCCCTGGCTCAGTGCTCTGAAATAAAAAATTTGTCATGTAGATAGTTAGTAAGTGTGCAGATTCACACTTATTTCACATATTGCACTGGGGAAATAACCTGGATTTTTTTATCATTCTTCTGCTAGATCAATTCCTTGTCTTCCTCTTAGACACATAAGCAAGAAAAGAAAAACTGATCATTTCTCCAGGATTTTGGGGAAAAAACTGGTTCTCATCAAATGCTCCTTCAAATATCAGTTCCTTATAGTTATAGAACATATTTCAGCAATCAGTGCTATTAAGAACACTGCCCTATATCTGTAACAATGAAAGACTATTCACAATGAGGCAAATTCTATACACTTCAACAGGAATTTTCTAATGAAAAAGTTGCAAGATTAGGTTTTAAGTTTGACTACCATGTATTATCCATTCTCCTCTATTTGTACACCATGTTAGCCAATAATACATAATCACATTCTTCCTAAAAGCCTTTCTCCTGTTTTGCTTCTTCCACTTCTCATACTCAGTGTAGGCAGAAACACGTTTAGGACACAGATGGACAGAAATGAAGCAGGCCTGAGGATAAGTCTAGAGAACATACTGTCTCCTGCTGGTTTCACAGAATATCCTCAGACTGTACTAACTTTTTGCTAGTAGTTGCCCAGGCATTCCCATGGGTACGGCAATCAGAGGGGAGTTCTTGGCAGCACTAGTCTGTGGCTAAAATGCCAGGCTGAAGGGGATGTGTGGGCCAGCATTACAGGATGGTCACAGAACCTCAGTGTCCTGTTACTTCTGTACAATGCCCTCCATCCCCCATCTTCAGGGAAAGCTTTTCCACTCAGCGCTATTTAACTGATTTAAAATGATTTTCACTGAGAAGTCTGTGTTGAGTTTTTAAATGAAAAGTGCTGCAGTCCAGCTTCTTATACAAGTGATTATGTTCTGGAACATTATAATTTCTTTAATGATCCAACAATAACTAAGTTATCTGGACTAAAATAATGCACCATTGTTTCAAATATAATGTCATATCAAAATATATTTGACATTAGGGGGAAGAATTTGTTAGAAATCACATTAATACCACATGCTACTATGTTACATATTTTTTATATTACTAAGAGTAATGTTACACATGGACAATGTTCTGCACTATGTTTACTTGTGCAGATGTGTTTTATAAACAATTTCACAATTCTCCCTCCTTGTCCTTTGTACATACTTTGCTAACAGCTATTGATTAACTGCTTAAAAGTAAATAGTGAAATTTAACTGAGCATGGGTTCCACAAGTGGCATGCATCCTGTATCTATAAAAGCAAACATAATTAATGTTTCTAATTCAGTTTATTTAGGTTTACATCATGTGATTATAATATGAGAGATAAAAGATAGTAACATTTAAGATTAATTCCTGCATTGACATTTGGTTAATAATTTTCATTACAGACTTCACTGAATCAATTATACAGTTGAAGAAATAGGAGTCAGAGAAGACCTGTTAGATTTAATTCTAAGTTTCATATCAGCTTTATAACCTGGGAAAAGGAGGCAGAGGAGCTTTATGCCATCTGTTCAATTCCATCCCTAATCTGTAGGCTGCCTTATGGTTAACTTAAATGAAGGCAGCAGATTCTGACTGACTTTCGTGGACCAGCTGTACTGGCCAGGATCTCTGGAACTCTCTCCACTCAAACTCTTTCCGCCTTCCAATGTCAGGCAAGGTGGCAGAAGGCAGAGATAAGTACATCCACCCTGCTGGAGCAGGAGACTGCAAAATCACCTGTTCAGGGGATTACAAATGGGGCCTAGGCTACAGACCTCAGTGGTATGATTACTGAATCCATATTGTGCCCTAGTGTATTTCATAGAGCATTAAAATAATACTCTGATAATTTGTCCAGTCCTGGTTCTAAGTAAGTCAGATAATGCACCTGTAGAATTTGCTAGGACATATTCCTGCTATTTGAATGCATTTAGTTGTTCAAAGAAAAGAAAAAAGAAAATGTGTGAAAATGCCAGGTGGAGTTCTCTTTGGTTGTCTTTCAGCATATCAGTCCTACACTTGAAATGACTTAAAGATTCTTTTTTTCTATGCTGCTATTTTTTTCCCAATTTGTTCTCTCTTCACAAAAGAATAAGCAATGTTACTACATGAAAAAATTCTATTACTATCATGTTAGTTTTCCTAGCTGAATAACAAGTGCCATTTGCATACTTTCAAATGCTTTCAGGATGTGAGGAAGTTTAAAGGATGCGATATTTCATGGATTAAATAAATGACAGATCTTGAAAAGATCTCTTTGCACTTTAAAACTACTGGGACAAAAATGTGATATTATAACACGGCTGATAGCACAACACAATTCTAAAATCTGCGTTTTTTAAATATTCTAAAACTAAACACTAATTCCCATGATCAAGACCTGGATATATATATTTAACTCTCTGTATTCAGTGAGAATTTTATCTGTAAGCAGGCCTCTTAATTTACTACAGATGTTGAAAAAGAAGATACAAATTTTTATTACCCATATTAACTGTTAAACTTTGATTTTTTAATTGCAAATCCACTCTTTAAAACTTCCTGAATTGAACAAGTGCCTAGGAATTCCTCTGCTTTTCTTGAAAGCCTTAGAATAACAGGCTTTATTTTCAGTGTCATCATTAAATTGACCTCATACTTTACACAAAACTGTGTGACATTAAATTGTACAAGAGTGTGCTCTGTCTTGGCTTCTTCTTTATAAGGCTGTACATGACAGATCTAATATACAGCTGAGGCCCATAAGTCTTATTTTGTCACACCAATGCTAGACAACTTTACAAAAATTACATGCTTCAATTTAACTCCCCCCATATATATAATTCTACTGTTGTATGATATGATACAGCTGAGTGTTTTTTGAGATATTCATGAGTTATATGGCCAGTCTGCATTTGTAAGAAAAAGGACACTGTATTTCAGTCTTTACCACTTCAAGCTCCATTTCAATATTTTATGTGCATGAATTCCTTTTCAGAAGTACTGATCATGAATAAATACCATTAAAGAGCAAGGTGAACCTTTCATGAATTTGAAGACTCTTAATACACTTTTCTTGTTATACACCAGTAAAATAACCAGGAACAGTTCCAAAATGTGACAACTTAACTATTCTTTGAGGACTGCAGTGAACGAGCATGTCTCAGATTAGTCTTTTTCATTTTATTTGGTGTGAGGTACTTCAGGATATTTCAAACATTTCTATAAGTGCATTTGTTGCCTATTCTGAAGAGCTTACTTTTCAAAATATTACTCTAGCAGAGTTTTTAAAATTCTCATTTGAACCAATACATTGTTGAGAAGTTAGTTTAATGCACCTAGGAAACAAAAGGAGAAAAAGCAAATGTACTTCATGCAGCTAAAACTTTTCAAGATACAGCTAGGCAAAGCTAGAATGAAAGAAAACATGTGTCTTCAACATCCATTAAGATGAAACATCTGAATTTACATGAGTTTCCTGTCTGATTACAATAACACATACAAAATGAAATACATAAATATTAATTTTATGTATCATATAAGATGAAGACAATGAAAAAATAATGTTTACATTTATGGTTGGCTCATTAGTGTTTTATTATGTGAAACACTAGGAGGCATCAGTTGGGTAAAAAAAGGAGTTCTTTTGAAAAATAGTAAGAAATTAGCATTTAAGTTATCAGCTTGCAAGTTTCATACTTTCAAATGTTAAAGGCTGTGCATTATAACTAAATTATGCAAATTAGGCAAAACTCTCTATTCTCAGTGATAAATGACATATTTAATAATATAGGGACAGCACTTAAATTCTTAACTATTTTCAAACCAGATTACTATTCTCACATAGGCAACACAAATATTTTTATATCATATTACACTTTTAAAAATAACAGAATAAGACAACTTACTTTTTCTTCAATATTGTAATTTTTGATAAATCTGCTCATAAGCAGATTTATATTATAGGGTAAATACAGTGAATTAGTATAGTCATAGGCACTTTTCCGTGCATAAGCATTTTTAAGTCCTAGGCACTTTTAAGAACTTTTAATTGCTGTTTACGAGATATCATCTAGACAAAAACATTTTTTAAGAAGTCCCTGAATACAAATATATTTTAATTATATTTCCCAAAAGTGGTGTATTAAACATTTATAAAATTTGTGTAACAGTGCTACAAGTGGCTCTACCTTTCACTCAAATGTCATGCAAAATCGGTAATGTCAAAACTGAGCTTTCCTTGCTTCAAATTGCATTTAACAATGACTAAGCAAAAGAGTTATAGTTGTCTCATAAAATAATCAATTAAAATTGAAGTGTGCCTTGCCATGCTGCAGCAATCAGCTTTTATCTCTGCCCAATCAAAATGACATGTGAACTGCCTAATCCTTCTTTTGTAAGGCACATAAGACTTCGTTGTCACTGTTGGTTTTGTGAATCACCTCTATAAGCTGGTCTGATTTCCTAAAGATGACAGATTCCAGTGAATAGACAAGCTCTCTTGCACTGCAGTCAATGAGACAGGGATATTAAAGTGGAGGACTGAAGACACTAGCTTTTAATCACCTGTCCACATGGAACACTGCCCATCAGTTCTGAGAAAATGATCTTAAAGCTCATCAGAGGACCCAAATAATTACTTATAAAAATAGAAAATTAAGAAATTCAATTTTTCAGTTTTTAACTTCCACTATCAGTTGTGTTTGTTGACCAGAGCTCTTCCAAACCCATTTGTTTCTGAAATACGATACAAAATTGTATTTTCATCCTTTTCAAGTACCAGAATTCTAACCCTACTTCTAAGCTTGAAGTTTTCTAGATGTTCAAAATTGCATATATATATATATAATTTTTTTTGTATTTTATACCTAAGGCACTATACAACCTAACAAGGATGCATCAAAATCTCCCTGCTGATAACATAGAGCAAAATTTAAAAACTTACAATACATCACAAGTATAACTGTTTTGATTATTCTCAAAATGCTGAAGCAAGGACTATAAAATTCTTGAAAACATATAGCACCTTATGTCAGTTCATCTTCATCATTAGTGTTTTCAAAATACCAGTACAATTTACGTGATGCTTGGATAAATTACCATGCAATGTAGAACAATGATGTCAAGCAGGTAAAAATGGACCAAATGTATCAAAACTGAAATGCTTTTTCTTTCAAGCACCTAATAGCAATTAATGCTCAATGTAGAAATACCTTTAGCTGCCTGTGAAGATGAGCTAAACTATTCTGGTGAGCAATAAATTAACCTGTTACAGAGAAGTAAAAATTAAAAGAAATTAAGTTGGCAGAAGTATTCTATCAGGAACTTCTGCTCAGTTCCTGAGTTTCTACGTAATTACATATATCTCTTAAATACTAAGTTATCAAAATATTTATTAGATGAACTTCTGAGAAAAACTTCAGAAAGCTTTATTTCTCTTTGTCTATAACATTTTAGGTGTTTTAAAAACCAGAATCATTTAAGAGAGGCATCTCTGCTTTTGAATATACATGTTGCAGGTAGAAGAACCTTTAAAAAAAAGTAAGAAAAATTTATTGATGCCATATTAGAAGAAAATTCACAGTAAGAAGGCATTTGTATGAATTTGCCTACAATGCATCAAAACTAGCAGCTCAGGAACACAACTCTAAAAGAGTTACCTCACACACTGTTCATCACTTTGTACAAATTTCTAAAAGGGTCTTAAGTTTCTTTTTTTTTTGTCAAGTAATCTTAAGAAGACACAGACAGTACCTGATCCTTGCATTCTTTTATAGAACATTGAAAGTGACATGCTTTACATCTCTGTCCTATAAGAGCTTTGGGACAGGCAAGAGGTTTAGGTGTCCTTGGGGCCTGATCCTGTAAATGATTATCCCTGTGACTTGTTCATTTTCACACAAGTAGTTTCAGCATTGCCAGTGGGACTAGTTGTGTAGGAACTGCTTTCATGAAAGAAGGTTTTCATTTTCAGGTGCAGAACTCTCTCCTCATGTTAGCTATGTAGGGCATATTAGTAAAATTATATATATGAACAACAAGTCTTTAAAATAAAAGTACGTGCACGACAAAGAACATAGACACCCTGAATTAAGGGCCATTGTCTTAATCTCTTCTTCAGGGAATTTTTCTATTATTGCCAAAGGAACTTAGGCATGAACAGATAACTTATTATGAATTATGTACTCATTGATATAGAAAGAATAATATAACAGGTATTTTAAGAAAACTGATAAAGTTAGGAAGTTTTGCAGGTTTTTTTTCCGTAAGGTACTTGAAATCAGGTAATAAAAATAGTTTACAAGTTAACAAATCCCCATAGTAGCCATATGCCTGATCATTTGAACTATAAATCAGTATGTATGTAATACAGAGGTAGTACTTGTTCACAGGTGGTAGTATTTCCATGCCCTGCCAAGCCTCTAGGGATTAGCTATTATACTCCATCTAAACATCTTTACTCTTCAACCACAATAGCCACGAAAGTGCCAATGAAAGGAATCTAGTCACAGTTGCATCTAATATATTTTTTTATCATTCATCTTGTAGTTATTATAAAATAAAGATATGAAACCGGGACATTTGCCATTAAGCTGATTGTCACATATGTGCTAGGAAAATTTTGTGTCCAGGAAATTCTTTTCTGATCACGGGTAAAATACTGGTGAAGTGTCCTTGTTTAATTATTTTATATCTTTAGTTTTAAATTGTGTATTACAACATTTATTTAATTTAAGAATGCCATTATTTGGTAATAATAACTCTTATATACAATAAAGAAAATAGTACTTTTCTACAAAACACAATTCCTAGGGAACCACAATTATCCATTAAGTTTTGTTTTGCAGTGTACTGCTTTGCTTTTTTTATTTTCTTTTTTTTTCTTCTTTTTTCTTTTTTTTTGAGTGGGGAAGAAATTTTTTGGTTTGTGTGTTTGGTTTGGGGTTTGGGTTTTTTTTTGAGAAATTATTAGCTTGTCATTATACTTGTTTTGTTTTTCAGGCTGACAGAAGGTCACACTAAGTTTTATGGAAAACAGTAAGTATTAAAGTTACATAATGCACCAATAGTCTTATAAGTCTCTCATTTACATTAAACTTTGTCTTAGCCTGTAACTGCACTGCAACTACATCAGCCAGTTCTGTAAGGCTGATTAGCTCTACTCCTTTATGACAAAAAAATTTAAAGGTTAAGCAAAGTACTGTGGAAAGACCAAGGCATACTATTCCAAAAGAGGTCTGCAGCCCGTGACTTAAATTCCCACATCAATGCAAGGAGGCTTTCCGTCTCAAATACAAGTATTTAGATGAAAGATGCATGAAGTTAAACACTTGCAAGCACACACTACCTAAACTCAAGAACTGAAGAGCCTGTGATAAAACAAAGTTTAAGAGTATTTCACTCAGTCTGGATTGTTTCCTTAGTCTGATCAATCAGAGTGCAAGCACTACAAGGTCATAGCTTTTAGTGAACTATTTAAACCAAATAAGCTTACAACACTCCATGATATCAAGCACACAAATTATGAAAACTAACTTCATCAAAGTTCAAGCACTTATGACACTGATAGAGCCAAGTCAGCAATAATTTACTGGACAGTGATTTAACTATGTTACTTGTCTAACAAGTTACTTTTAAGCAACTGCACAATCATACGCTTAAAAAGTCTGCAAGCAACCTCAATCCCACTCCACATTAAATGACTGATACATTTTTCAAACGCAATAGGAAATGTACCTAGGGCTTTTGTACCATGCCCACTATATTTTATTCCGATGGTGAATTTCATATGTACTTACATTATAAACATCTAGCTGTTTGGATGATCAGACTAGTCCTTCAGATATTTTCCTTTCATAGGAAAAAGAAAAAATCCCTTTACTTCTTCCAGCCTTAAATATTCACCACCTGGTTCAACATGCAGCCGCCTTGAATCACACACACAACCTTCAAAGTCAATCCAATAAGCAGCCAGAAGATGCCTGGTGTATGTGTGTGTGTGCGCGTGTGCGCGTGTGTGCAGCGTGGAGGAGGAGAAAGTGGCTGAGCTGCTGGTCGGATTAAAAGTAACCGGACTCGTCCTGAGATCGTCCAGGAAGGAAGTGACAGCAGGCGAATGGGAAAAGGCGAACAGCTCACAGCCTTTGTAACATCGCGGAGGGGAAGGGGGAGGCGAGAAAGGGATTCAAACTACACGCCTGATGAGGTGTCCTTTTCTGCTTCGCTCTCTCTTCCTCCCTTTTCTTCTCCTTCTCCGTGTCTCTATTTCTCTCTCTCTCCCACAATCCCAAACGAGTGACTCTCTCCTCCCGAGCTGGAGAAATAATCAGTTTCACTCTTGCAAAAAGGGGGCGGGATCAGATCCCTAAAGCGTTTTAATAAAACAAACATAGAGCAGCAGCAGCAGCAGCAGCTCCTTGCCCCTCTAGTCTAAACTAGATTGATAAATTGCTCCACTACACTACTTTAATTATGTATATGGTATGCAGAATAAATCACCGAGCATCAGCACCTCAATCAAGCACTTTTTAAATGATAATTGCATCTTGGGTGAATCAATCTTTCCATTCCTGACATTTTGCTAATTTTAGTTCTACAGTGGGGGTAATGGCATATGCCACACGCAAACCTAATGACAATCCTTTATTATACCGAGCGAAGACAAGGCGGCGAGCCGGTGCGCTTTTTCCCCCTCCCGGTGTGGCGCGGCAGAGTGCGGAGGGCAGGCGGTGCGGCCGCGGGGCCGGGGGGCTCACCGCCCGGGGCAGTGCATCCTCCCGGGGCAGCGCATCCCCCCAGGGCAGCACATCCTCCTGGGGCAGAGCATCCTCCCGGGGCAGCGCATACCCCCGGGGCAGCGCATCCCTTCAGGGCAGCGCATCCCTTCAGGGCAGCGCATCCGCGGCCGGACCGCCCGGGGGGGTCGCGGCGGTGACCGAGTGCGCCTGTCCGCCCGGCGGGGCCCTGCGGGACAGAGGGGCTTCGAGCCGTCCCCGAGTGTCGCACGCCCGGCACTCCCGCGGAGACACCTCCGGAGCGGCGTCGCCCCCGGCGGGCGGGGCGGGCACAGCCGGGAGGGGGCACAGCCACCCCGCGGCCGCCCCCGGAGCCCAGCGGGGCTGCAGCCCTTCGGCGCTCGCCCCCTCCCCCTGAGACCTCCTGCCCCTCGCTCCTTGGCCGGGCTCCCCCTCCCGAGCCCTCCGTCTGCTGAGCAGCCCAACTTCCCCAACTCATCCCGCAACGCGTCCCGAGGCGTGGGGAGCCGCCCCGGGGCAGCGCCGCACTTTCCCCGCGGGGACCACCGGCCGGATCTCATCCGTATCCCGGCTCGATCCTTGCTGGATCCTGGTCCCGATCACGGACGGCTGCCCGAGACTGTCTCGTGTCAGACTTACCCGCAGAAATGCAGCACTGCCGGCTCGCTGTGTGAGAGGACAGGGCTTTATTTTTTTTTTTTTTTAATAGGTTCATTTACTTCTAAAACCGGACTGAAAGGACTGCACTGTATGGAAGCTTGAATCAAGATCAAGCACATGAAGTTATTTGTGAGTAAAACTGGACCTTGGAGATACTTGTTTTAATTTCTATGCAGATAGCCAACTTTTACGATCCTTTGAGAGCAGCAGGGGAGTTTGTAAAGGCACAGACCATTATTTTTATGATAGATTAAGGTACTGGAAATAGGAACAACACACATGATAAAACCCAAACGACTGAATTCAAACACAGTGATAAATATATATTTGGGTTATTTTAATACAAGTCCTTGGTCTTGCAGTCTTTTCCCCTATAAACATCTCATTGGGCCACTGACCTACTTCTAAAGTATTTGACAGTGAGTAAATACCTTTTCAGTTCAACTATACTTATTAAAACAAGGATGCTCGAAGCACGGTCAGAGCAAAACAAAGCTCAGGCAGCTCTAACAAGCACCCTGCAATTGCTCTCAACATAGATCCCCAGAGAATACGGCGGATCTCATCATGCCCTGCTTTGTCTGGGTGAGAGTGCACAACTCTGGATGGACAGGCTATAGATGCACCCACACGAACAAAGACACTGATACTGGTACATGGTCGTGAGAGGTACATATGCTCGACAGAGGCAGCAGCAGAGCCCAAAAAACATTGGGGAAGAACTACTTTCTCAGCCTCAGGTCTGGAGTGAAGCACAGCAGGAAAAAAAGACATAACAGTTACATGGGTTGTACCCTTGCTATGCATATTCTGCAGACAATTTTGGTCTTCCAGCACGGCAACCAACTATCCAGTAATATTCGTATATTCTTAGTGGCAAAAATAGAAAACTCTGTTAAGACTTCACACTTTTGTGCTCTAATTGAAAATGACTGTCATCTGTTTTATTTTGCGCAGGATGTATAAGTTTTCTGGTTTCTGGTTAGTTGGTAACACAGTCCTTCAACTGGCAAGACAGAAGACAAGCACTGTCATATTTTGACAGTAATTATTAGAGTAGGCAAGTATTTCAGAAAATAAAAGTATACAGCAGCTTAGAACATCAACTACACCTCCACGTGGGCACTTGAGGCCTAATCTTTATATAGTTGTGACCTTCACATATCAGAGCACCTTAAAACCGTGCCAAGTTTTTATCACAAGTACAATTTATCAAATTCATGCAAAGGACACCTCAAGTTTTAAAACAGTGTTCAGATGCTAAACGGACAAAGATATAAGGAGAGGGATCAGCCTTTCTCACTTGTCTCAGGGTTAGATAAGGCATGAATTTATGCAGTATCATTAGAAGTGTTTAGGATTTTTTTTTCCTCTCATTTGTTGCATTTCATTTAAAAATCTGGAATAATTTCAAGCATTGAAAAACCTTTGCTCTGGTGTCTGTACTTGTACTGATGCTCCACAAATGTACCCTTTTCAAATTTCTGGCACGAGATGTAAATCTAGTCTTTTTTTGCTGTCCACAGTTCATGCATAGGGCTGCTGACAAAATTATTTTTTTCTCAATCCACCACCTGAGGCATGCAGTGTTTTAAATTATGAGACATCAGTTAAAGTGTAATAATTGTAAAATCAGATCTCCAAACGTTTATCAAAGAGTGTATCCAAGTATCTTTTCCCCTTACAACTGTGATTATCTCAAGGTAACATTTCCTTTGAAGATGATTATCAAAGTCCATTTTTGTTCTTTTGTGGATGCAGAACGTATCTTTCCCTCAGGAGAAATGAGATTGCCAGCTTACGTCCTTTAATGGCATTTAAACCAAAAAGCAGTGAGGTTACTATGAAATGATCCACCTCCTTTGCATCTTAACCCTGGGGTGGCTTGGTTTCTATTTTCTTTTTAAAGTTCTGCTCAACCCCACTCCACTCCGTGCCTCTCTCTCTTCCACCACCTCCCTATTTGTAAGAGCAACGCAGTATAACTCTTCTTCCCATGTCTGGCTGCTTTTAAACTTGGCCCACGCTGGGTGCAGTGCTTGAAGTGAGCTTTACAAAATTATTTTAAAGTGAGCTGGGGCGGTTGCCACAGCAACCCACCCTGAGAGAAATCGAGGCTATAGATTAATCTACCCCACAAGATTATTCAACACTACTGTATTTGTTCTTCATTCATTCAGAATATTCCCTCAATCCATATGCTTTTATAGTGAACAAAAAGATATAAACTCAGATATTTTCAAAGATAATAGGATATATATTCCAGGAGCACAACTTAAATGCTTTGAAAACCACTGCAAACTTGTACATGTTTCTTTGCAAAATCATTTAATTGCAAAAGGAAAATATCTGCAAGGTAGACACAGCTGACATATTAACTTTAAATAAATTGGCATGCCATTACTGAAATGGTGTTATACACATCAAGCAATGATTACAGAAAGCCTTTGTCACAAGAGTACCTGTAAGTACATAACACAGCAGAGTTTTGCTCTCCAGGTTTTGTTTTTAACATAAATATCAAAATAATAAATAGTACTTTGCAATATTAAATGCAATAAATATTAAACACTCACCACATACACCCTCTTTATTGTCAAAATCATCCGCCTCCAATGCTTTACTTAATCTTTCCCATAGTAGTTACTTCACAGTGTACAATTCTTGTTCGGCACCTTGGATGTTTAAAAGCACAAAAGTAGTGTATTATTAAAATGAAATCCTATAGTACTTAAATATAGTTAAGGAGATTTATGAAACAATTTTTATAAAAAGAATATGAGTCCTTACTGATGTGCACTTAGGCCTAACTTACTTGTAAGTAACTTGACGTTTTCAGAAGCTGTTATAAACTCCATCTGAATCCTACCTTAAGGATGCTACACTATCCATAAAATTACAAAACTATTGATCTCAGGCTGTGCTCATCCTCCAGTCAGTGTTTCTGCTTTTACATGCATTTTGGAAAACACAGCCATCTCATTGTTTAATAAATGCCTGTTTAAGAGTCCAGGCCAATATGTAAAGCTAAAGCTTGGCATATTAATTTATTCCTTCTTTTAAGGGCATGTTTACTGTGGTGCTAACACCCAGGCACACATTTCTTCGGGTCTGCCTCGAGGAAGGCAAGATCAGGTAGCACGGAGAGAAAGAACTTTTTTACCCCAAAATGCTCATTGTTCTCTGCACCTATGGCTGTGGAGATGGGGTCTCCACCGGAACGACTTGGTCTGCAGGATCCTCTGCCTCGACCCCTCTCACCTGCACATGCATCGTTACCCCTGGCTTCTCTTCGTTTATTTATTGGCTTATTATTTCTAGGGCCCGGGGTGTCCCTATGGCTGAGGTGGCGGGGGAGGCACCGCCGGAGCAGGTACGGCCCCGATGCCCGGCCCCTTCTCGGTGGGCATCGCGGCCCGGGGCTCTGGGGCAGCCGTGAGGGGCAGGGAGCTGCCGGGGGTCGGTGCCGGGTGCTCCTCCTCCTCCTCCTCCTCTCCGTTCCGTCGGGAAGGCGCTGGGGCGGCGCGGGGGGCGGTGTGAGTCCGGCCGGGCAGGGCTGACGCCAGAGCGGGTGGTCCCGGGGAGGGAGCGGGGCTGGCGGCTGCCCCACTGCGGCTGCAGGAGGGCAGCCAGGACGGCCGGGCTCTCGGGGACGGGACGGGAATAGCAAGGCGTTGGGAATTCCTGGCCAAAGGCTGGCTCTGGGGGAGGCTGGAAGCAGAAAACTGCCCTGCGTCCGTCCGCAGACCTGTCCCCATCGCGTCCCCCCGCAGCCCGTCCACAGCCTTTGCCTACCGCTCCGACCTTTGGAACGCGTGGGTGTCACTAGTTTGGGAGGCCGAAGCACAGCTCTGCAGCCTCGGGCTGCCGGTCGTGCCAGCTCAGAGACGGGAGCAGGGGCTGCCCTGGCGCAGGGAGGGTGGGCAGGTGGGCGGTGGGAGCCGGGGTGCAGGGGCTGCAGGGAGGGGTGGAGTGCGCCCACCCACACGTGGGGCCAGGCTGGGGAGGCTCCAGCAGCAGATGCCGGCGCTGGGACACCGACTGGTGGGTGTCCAGCCTGACCGCCTTGTAGCCGTGGGGTGAGGGGTGTAGCAGCGCCTGGAAAGGCATCCTAATTCTGTGCTAGGTCTGGATGGAGGGCTTGGAGGTCGACTAATCTGGGACATTATCTGTTACTTTCCAGCCTTTTGGAAAAGTTGCTTTTAACGTTCTCCCCGACTTCCCTTTTTTTTTTTTTTTTGAAAGCTCCCTTGCTGATATTTTCAAGGGCCTTTGCAGGGAAGAGACTGATTATAGAGGCAAAAAGGCTGCCAAATGAGCTAAGTCAACAATGAAAAAGGGGTTTGTTTGTTTTGCTAAATTGATCCAGTTCTAGTAATCTGAAGTGCTTCATTGTTACCAAAGGCAGTTTCTGAAACTGTAGTTTGCAAGTTGATATTGTCCTTTAAATATCTCATAAACAGCTGCCCAAAGATTATTTTTATCCAAGAATTCTTTTCACTGTAAAGCTTTTTTTTTTTTTAATTTCTTTTTAAACTGTTTTCAAACTAGAGATAGGAGGTAACTTCATCATAGTCAAACATGTTTTCTTCTAAATATTATGTATTACTAAAATTGTCCTAGGAAATGTAAAAATAGTATTTATTACTTTGTGAATGACAGCACAGATTAGATTGAGAATCAGATCCAGGCCTAGTGATGACCACTCCTTTTGTTTACTACACATGCATTTTAGAAATAGGTAATACTTAAGGTATATAATTTTTTTTTTAATGTTACTGAATTTGCATGTGAAGGAAGTTAGCAGCTGTAGAAATGTTGAATCTTGTGCTTGGTGTGGAACATGGATGCTTGGAGCTCACATGGCATGTTCAAAGTTCCCTGAAGTCTGTTGAAATACAGTGTACTCTGGCAGGTTGAGATGAGCCACTAAAATGGAATCTCAGCCCTATGTTAGTGGCCACGCATATCCTACTTCTGTCTAAAAGTTAATCTGAGTGTACAATAACTCCAGTTCCTGTACCAGCCACTGTCTCTCTGTAAGTCATTCAAATGTCCTTATTATCCTATGACAACATTCCACCAAAGGTATACAGTTTATATATACACGTATATATTTTGGGGGCATAACACTTGTAGTCAATGATCTTAAGTGTAACTAAAGGAAAAATTTAACCTAATAACCTCTCCACCACTGAGATTTAGGAATATGAAAAAAGTGAGCATGAAAGAAATGCATCAAAGGTTTTGAAGTTTTTCGGTGCTAGTCAAAAGTTGGCAAACAAAATTTTAGTCTCAGACAAACTCAAAAGCTCAGTAAATAGTTTCAATTCTACACCCCTTCCCCAATGTCTTCTGATGTAAAGTTAGTTAGGTAAAATTTCAAGCTAAATGGGCTATTTTTTTTCCTATGCAAAAAATATAGAAATAAACCAAATATGAGTTTAGAGTGGAAATTTGGAATCAATTCCTCATCTTAATAGGGTTTAAATACAGGAATGTATTTGAAGAACAAATTTGGAAATGTTATTTTCATGAACTGTTGTTCATCAGTCTGATAATTCTGCATCTTCATATGCCTCAGAAGCATCGGATTTTCATTGTATTTTATTTTATTTTTTTTTAAGAAAAACAAGTCTATTGTTGAGGTGTAATTTACTGTAAAGTTTAATATAATTGTGATTAAAGTCTACCTAGATTATTACACAGCCTGCACCTAAAAAATACAATATGTTTTTAATTCAACTCAATTGATAATATGGAAGAGCTATCTCTCAAGCCTCTGTAGTTGATGCAGACTAAGGCAAATTTGTATTTAATTGTTAATTTATGAAGCTTTAGAAGTTTTAAATCTCTTCACCATTCACTAAGTATTTCTAAAGGAGTTCCTGCTAGGACAGTTCCTTCTCCTTATCTCCAAAAGGAAAGGCTCCCAGAAATTGTTTCAGAATTAGTATTTAAGTAAGGAACACCCTTCTTATTTCTGCTGCCATATTTATTTGTCCATGTGATTGCCCTCCCTTGAATAAAGAGAATCTCCCCGTGATTCCCTTTCATTTGTGAAAAATTGGGGTGGGTGGGGGGAGTGGAGGAGAAGGATTTTTTTAGGCTGTGTATTCTTTCTGTTTTCCAGAAATGGAATTGCCTGACTAAGGTATTGTGGTATTTTCAGATATTTTGCCAAAAAATTCACAGCTCAAAACAAAAAATATGATTGCTCTCCCTTGTTAATTGTGTGACACTCAAGCTTTTGTCTATCTTGCACTGCGTGATGATGCGATACAGAAGCAGACAGCCATAGATGGCCAGAAAATGCTTAATTAAGTATTCTGCAGCTGCTACAAATTAGATCAGCATCTGCATCTGTGTAGACAATGAAATTCATGGTAATTTTGAGGGCCAAGCAAAGTAGAGGTTTGTTTTGGATAGACCCCTAGCCACAATTCAAACAAAATTCAAAATCAAACACGTTCTAAGAAGGAGAATAGGTTGGTCAACTTCATCTGCTTTTGCTGAAAGCCACTATGGTTCCCTATTCAGCTATAGATACATATCCCAATGTAGCACATGTAAAGCAGCTATTACAGTATTCCCAACACTTTTTTTTATTGTTTGTTGGGGTTTTTTTTGGGGGGGTGGTGGGGGTTTTTTTGTTGTTTTTTGGGTTTTTATGGGAGGAGGGTTTATTACTATTATTATTTTTCTACCTGAAAACCAATTCTCAGGAGTTTTCCAGGCTGGAGTTTGAGCTATATATAAAAAATAGCACCCAGTATTTTTACTGTTTCCCTGATAATTTGCCTCTGTTTCAGATTTCACTCCACTTCCACTTTCTGAAACCAAAGTTGGATTAAATGATGGACAAATTTTCATGGTCAATGATCTGACCTGTTCTAACAGAATATGCTGTATGATATTTGCAGAACAAATGAAATATAGAAGACAAGAGCAATAGATTAGTACATGGAATGAGCAGATGAAGGTACTGCTGGCAAATTCTTTTATACAGATATGCTTGTATGCAGATATCAAGAACTAAGTTATTCCTTGGATATTCTCGGAAAATGCACTGGCTTTAGGTGTTTGCAAACCCTTCAGTACTGAATTCATACTTTTGTTTTACATTTGAACAGCTCAAAACACAAGTGTTGACCCATAAATGTGTCTTCTAAGTGCTGCTGTAGTCGTACTATCTCTGTTATAAAAACACTAATTAATATAAAAATGTTATTAGATGTTTTAGGGAGGCCTTTTGAAGGTTGAAAGCTCTTCTTGATAAGTGAAAAAGACCTCATAGCCTCTGTGGCCATAAAATGTAATTGCACAATAGTTGGGTCAGCTTTTAGATGTAATTGTGCCACTTTTGCTCATCTATTTAAAACTTCCATGGACCTACAGCTGTGATGTCATTGGTTATAACTCTCTCCATGGAAGCTTTTTAAAGAGTTGATATTATTGAGGTTAAAAGGAAATTAAACCTCAGATCATGTTTGGATATATACTTCGTTTTGCATGTATCTTTTCTGAAATTGGTGTTGCTGTTGTATGATCCAGTTTGAGCACCTTTCTATAGATCCTGTATTTTGAAGACAGATATAAGTTCCCATTTCTAGTCTGTTATGTTCTGCAAACATTCACTGATCTGACCAGCAAGATCGGATTTCAGCAATGACGTTACAGATAGCTACCCTGACATGGTTAAAGGAGAAGAGACCTGATTACTAAATTGACGTTCCTCCAATAGGGGGTTATTGTTTCTATCAGGTAACTAAAAACCATACAGAGAAAACCTCAGGTATTTTTTTTGTTAAACAATTCAATTAACTCCATTCAAATATGTACTGAAACTTCTTGAACTGATTTGATATGTTGTTACTCTCTTTAATTACTCAGTAAAAAATAAATATAGTGCTTGTCTTTACCTTTTAGATCTACAACAGTCCAAATATCTGTGCTATAAAGCCTCTTTTTCTCTGGATGTGACTTATATGTTCTCTTGGTTGTAGCTCAGTTAAGGGAGCAAGAGATGAGGAATACATATTTGGAAGGGGGTTATGAAATTTTCCAGGTCTTGAATAACACTGAAGGGTCATTTTGGGGTCTAGATATTCAAGTGGGTGAAGATGAGGCAAAAGACATACGGGCAGAAATAATTTAAGAGGATTCTTGCTAGAGGGGTTTGATTGGTTATGAATTTTTTCATGAGATTTGATGAGGAGTTCCCATATAATTTTTGCAGATAAAGCCTAACAGCTTTAAAGTTATTTAAAGAGTGTTTTCTCACAGGAACAAAGGAATCAAGTGCTTCTTTACACTAAGTGAGAGCTGGTTCCCTTGTATTTCTGAGGAGGATTATAAACCAGAATCTCACTTTGGTGAGATTGTAGTGGAGTATTAAATAGTCAATGAACTGATTTAGTGCAAGCACTCATAATTAAATAGACAGCCATATCTTTCCAAGGGTAGGAACTATCTCCTGATAGATAAGTAGATTATTTCACAGTCTCCTCTATTTTGGTCAACATTAGTATACTCTTTCTTTAAAATTATTAAATACAATAATAATTTGTTATTATCAAACATTCTTTCTACAATAATTTCAAGTCTGGGAGGTGGATTGATACTAGCAAAAGGGCTATTAGCATATAGTTATGTTATATTATATTATATAGAGAGTATCTTGCCTCCACTTTAGAAAACAAAGAAAAAGAACAAATGTTGCAGATATTTATAGCAAAAAACTATAGGAAGCATCCATTTTGTACACTTCCATATTGTCATTGTTATAACAATAAAAGACAGTAGAGAGAGAGGGAAATTACTGAGCGAGAGCTATTTTGTTTAAAAAAGCCCAAACAAAACAGAAGAAAAAAACAGCAATCCAGATACAGAAAGATTTGTTTTGCAGGATTAATCCTTAGCAGCTGCATATCATATTATTCAGCTCTCAATTTTTTTCCCTGACAGATGATTGTATGTTTCAGGATACAGTGCATTAGCTACATTAACATTAGATTGAACTTCATGTGCTTTATATGCTGTAAGTACAACTTTAAAATATATATGTAGAACTAGTAATGCTATATATATGTTTATAATGATCTCTATTTATAATTCTAGGTATATATATATATATAAAACTGTAATTGCTGTTTCGTTCACTGTGGGTATTATTTATTTTATTATTATTATCTGCACAGTTATTTTACCTGCTTCCAGCAAAGTCATGTACCTTAGCTTAAATCTAGATGTTTACTATTTGTGAACTGTATTTATTGGACTTGATTTAGAATCCAGTGCCTTTAGAGCTGTGTACAGAAGGCACTGTTGCTTTTGTCTTTATTGAAAATTTCTTAAGTGGTGCTTTCAGAGCATGCCTTATAACGCTAGTTGCTTTCAAAGGAACAAGCCCCATAACTGACAGTGCAATAAATTTGCAGTACTATAATCGGAGCAGCCAACATTGTTAACAGTTTGTGTACCTGTACACTGTGACAAGGGGTGTATTTTGAGACCTGTCCTTATTACCTTGTTTATGGGGAATGTACAATGTAACAGTATTTTTAAAATGGAATAGTAGGGAGGAGCTGTGAGCAGTTATGGGGAGTGTGAGGTGAATGCTGGGGCTGCCTTCACTTGGGAATGGGCCACAGTGGGGTGCAGGGGTGGGAGNTATATATATATATGGAGATATATAGACTTTATAATAGAAATATAAAATGGAAAATTTTGCATATTTTAAATGCTCTCATATGAAGCAGTAATTAAGGCAATTCATCGTACTTTCCACTCTGAATTTTTATCGTGCATTTGATCTTCTTATTTAACTTCTATATCAACTCCATTGCCTTTGGTGGAAACAATCCAGTTTTCACCAGCATAAGTAAAAGGAGAAGGCACAAGTTGCTTTGAAAATACCATGTAACACCATATGAAAATCTGTGAATTAACTGGAAGAACACAACCCAGAGCCACTCAAATGTGATTTTTGCCAAAACTTTGTGGTTAAATTCCATTTTTTATTTACAGGCACTATGGAATAACTAATATAGATGTCTTCCTGACACTAAAGCTTGGATTTATTGGAAAAGGCAAACATGTGGTTGAAAGCTGAGCTGCACTGTAGCTTTCAAAATAAAAAAGAAAAAAAAATTGTAGAATAAATTGACATAGTTTACAAAACAGACAACAGAGCTTTTGGCTTTGGTTAATAGTTGGTACAAAAAGAAAGGAACTTGCAAGCCATTTTAGGGCTGATTCTATTTCTAACTGAATTAATTATAAAGTTTCAGTGAATTAAATGATGTTTTTGTGTTTCTTAATCTGTCAGTATTTCATTAATAACAGAAATATTTTAGAATTTCACTTAATGTGCCGAAGTCTGTTGATGACAAAAATAAAAATCATAAAGACCCATAAAGGGCACTCATTTAAATTTAATGGTATAAATTATCTAGTGAGTAATCTCCACCTTTTGAAACATTGAATTATCTTTTTCTAGAAAAACATCTTATACTGAACTTTCATTTTACAAAATACACTTCTCCCTAAATGCAGTGAAATACAGACTAACTTAACTGGAATTTCATTAAATTATCCAGGAGCTTGTCACTTTACTTACTGTTTCTGAGCCTTTAAAATCAATACGGTAAAATGCTGATGAACTTACAGTNCACAACGTCAGCTCAGGGGCACTGAAGCCCCCAGGCAAGGCAGTGGTTCCATACATTGGTAGTTCACTGTCAAGGTGGAGAATTCTCCACTGCTTCCTAACGTGGTCTGGTTCTTTGCTTTCCAGGCTGAACATCTCAGACTAATAAGCAAGGAATTTCTGAAAAAAAATATTACTTAATGAAAGTCCATGAAAAAAGTAATATGTATTTTGTAGAATAAGAGTTATATAAGTATAAGAGTATATTATATAAGAGTTATATAAGTATATATATACATTAATATATATATATATGGAGATATATAGACTTTATAATAGAAATATAAAATGGAAAATTTTGCATATTTTAAATGCTCTCATATGAAGCAGTAATTAAGGCAATTCATCGTACTTTCCACTCTGAATTTTTATCGTGCATTTGATCTTCTTATTTAACTTCTATATCAACTCCATTGCCTTTGGTGGAAACAATCCAGTTTTCACCAGCATAAGTAAAAGGAGAAGGCACAAGTTGCTTTGAAAATACCATGTAACACCATATGAAAATCTGTGAATTAACTGGAAGAACACAACCCAGAGCCACTCAAATGTGATTTTTGCCAAAACTTTGTGGTTAAATTCCATTTTTTATTTACAGGCACTATGGAATAACTAATATAGATGTCTTCCTGACACTAAAGCTTGGATTTATTGGAAAAGGCAAACATGTGGTTGAAAGCTGAGCTGCACTGTAGCTTTCAAAATAAAAAAGAAAAAAAAATTGTAGAATAAATTGACATAGTTTACAAAACAGACAACAGAGCTTTTGGCTTTGGTTAATAGTTGGTACAAAAAGAAAGGAACTTGCAAGCCATTTTAGGGCTGATTCTATTTCTAACTGAATTAATTATAAAGTTTCAGTGAATTAAATGATGTTTTTGTGTTTCTTAATCTGTCAGTATTTCATTAATAACAGAAATATTTTAGAATTTCACTTAATGTGCCGAAGTCTGTTGATGACAAAAATAAAAATCATAAAGACCCATAAAGGGCACTCATTTAAATTTAATGGTATAAATTATCTAGTGAGTAATCTCCACCTTTTGAAACATTGAATTATCTTTTTCTAGAAAAACATCTTATACTGAACTTTCATTTTACAAAATACACTTCTCCCTAAATGCAGTGAAATACAGACTAACTTAACTGGAATTTCATTAAATTATCCAGGAGCTTGTCACTTTACTTACTGTTTCTGAGCCTTTAAAATCAATACGGTAAAATGCTGATGAACTTACAGTGTACAGAACTAAAGGGGTCTAAACCAATGCTTTTCATGGTTAGTGTGTTATGTACAATGTCTAGTTAATGTCAAAAACTGCCATTACTATTTACTGATTTCAGATTTAACAGTGCTCGGTTTTAATGACTGTTTAGGGGGTTTGGTTTCCATACCTTACAAATGTTAGGCATGAAATGGCAAAGTTTTACAGGCATTGCTCAGTTTAAAGGCAGCTCTAGTTTGGGGAGCTTTGCTTTGTTCTACATTGCATAGTTCATCTGAAAAAAGTATCTTTTACATTTAGAGATTTACTTTATGATTTGACCAGCACTGTCAGAGATAATATCTTCTACACTTTTGCTATCTCCCAAAATGAATAGATGAGGATTATGCCTGATCTACCTCTGCTGAGGTAGGAGTTCCCTACAAACTGTACTGTGGTTCCATACAAAGCAGCCTAGCAGAAACAAAATCAAAGATCAAGGATCTTTAAAAGAGCATTATTATTCAGCCTAATCTTAGACTATCCATTGCTGATAAATCATTTATTTTCACATATGGGGAATATCCATGGCAGAAATAGTCTAACTGTATATCGACGTATGATTCCTTTTTCTCGCCCATTAGTGTCTGCTGTCATGTGCAGTCAATTGAGAATATGGAATCTGTTTACTGAAAAAGATTCATATGGTCAAGTTTTCTGTCTGTTTACTCACTTAAATAAATGTTTTCAATTTAACACAACAATTCATAATGAATACGGTGAAACAAAGTTAAAAGAAAGAGTTCTTGAAATAGAAATCATAATAAAAATGGTTTCTATCCTCCAAAATATTTATTTTAACATGTGGTCAGACTTTCCTGCATTTTCACATTAATTGAAATCTTATTGTTCTAGAAAAAAATAAATCTTTTTTTTCCCCCATTGTTTAGTTTCCAAGTTCTTATGCAAATTAAAAAATAAACACAGAGGCATAATTTGGGGTTTTAAAATAAGGAAATGTATAAGTTCATGATGTCTTTAAAAAGCATCGTGTCAAGGAGTACTCTCATGTAGCCTCTCTTTTATAAAGTACGTTTTCTCTTTAATGTAATGCAACAGTTCTGTGTGATAATCCTTTAATTATTAAGTCTTGCAAAATGCTCTAAGCATTGTTAATTTCACTCTCTTATTTATTTCAAAGTAATATTAGTTGATGTTTAGAAAGAGTTTCTAAGGCTCAGAATGTCTGCTGAAGCTCCAAATACCGTGAACAGTCTACAGACAACACATCCTTTTGATTTATTTGGAAATTACCAGGATAACTCATTTATTTTAAAGGAGGCAGATGGGGGGCACAGAGTACACCCCCAGCCAGCACTGTCTGGCTTCTGCTGTTCCTGTGTGTAATCCTCTATGTTCTTTCCATTCAGAATCATAGAAACAGTTTGAAAGAAACTGACTATAAATATCCAGTCAGTTTCAAGAAACTTTTCTTGGCAGCAGAAGCTAAAATCAAACACCATACCAAATAAAATGCGAAGCAGGCTACAAAAGTTATCTGTTTTCTTGTGAAGAAAGCTTTGTGAGCATAACCACAAGCCTGGAGCTGAATCACCCAGTGCTGTGACAAGCAGAACACTCCAAAGACATAAGAATAATTTTTAAATGGTTTTCTGTATTAAAACTCACCAGTGCCCTTCTTCTGCTTCTCCAGGAAGTTGTACCCGTCAGCACCTGCTGAGGGCTTTCTTCATCAAACTGGCAGGTAAAAAAATTCCTGTAGAATAAAGCCAGACCAGCTGGCTTTGAAGAGAAACCCCCCAGTTTGGGTAGTGTTTGCCTCACTCACCCTCTGCTCTGCAGACCAGGGCTTTTTCTCCTTTGGATGTTGACCTGTAGGCTGCGTGATGTGGGCGCACAAGTGTCTGGCAGGCCAAGGTGCACCTGCTTCTGTCACTCCCGAGTAAATTTAGCAGTAAAAGGTATCACTGACAAGCAGACCTTTGTCAGTGCTGGCAAATGAACACAGCATTGCCATCCCTCTTCAAAAGTACTCTGCGAGTTCAAATGGAAAATATCAACTTGGTCCTCTTATCCAGGAATCACTTCAAGAAGAAGGAAGGCCAAACAGCTCGTACATAGCACAAAACTTTCCTCCTTTACATAGGTATTAAAATTATAGTGTTCCAAGAATATTCTTTGAAGAAGATGAGGCTTTGTTCTATTAATTGTGGCTGGAAGGAGAATTTTTTTAAATGGGAACACAGCACACACAGATTTCAATTCATGTTATTAAATTGTGTTAAGTGTTAAAGTTGATTGCCTTTCTTTTCACTAACTCATTGTACTTTTTTATCCAAAGAAATATTAGAAGACTAAAACGTCTCAAATAGGAGGTATTAATCTCATTCCCAAAATTAGAAAGCATGCAGTGTTGAGAGACTGGATGTCAAAATTACACGTTCATAGCACTTATGCAGTGGTAATCTAGGAACCAGCTACTTTTAAAATGGGAGCTAAAGTAAAGCGAGACTCTTCTGAGAGAGGTGATCAAAACTTGGTGTTCTTGTCTTTACTGGATTAAGGTAAGGGTATTTATAATTTATATGTGCCCCTTGCTTGTTTTTTTTTTTTTCCCTTCTTTCTGGAAGTGGCTTCTGGTAATTAAAATAAAAAGATGTAATTTGTATCAGTGTGTCTTCTCACAGAATTAAAAGAAGAGTCACCAATATAGGTTTGTCAGGACTGGTAGCAGCATACTCAGATACTCCATTTTCTCTACTCAAAAATTGTTGTAAACTCAAACAACTTTAAGGAAAAAATTTCAAAAGTGTGTACTTTGCTACAATATACTGTTTAAAAGGATCAAAATGTTCCTTCTGAAAAAGATGATGAGAAAAAGTGTGGGTCAGGAGCTCTTTGTAAGATAAACAAGGTTCCTATTTACTTATTTGTATAAACAACCACTCATCAAGCTGTATGTCTCTGCAGGGCACCCTTTCAGATAGAAACATGGACCTTATTGGCATCATCCTGTATCCATGGAAACATTTTAAGTACCTCTCTCTCAATATGTACTTCTCTTATTCAGAGTTTAAGAGCTGAGTACCTAGTAAGTGTCTTTATTATTTCCTTTGTGGAAGCTTGGTTCTTGGGGTTCGTATCTGTCATAATAAAGATCTTGTACTTTCATCATATTTGATAAAATTGAGTGTTTCATTTTAAGCTTCCTGTCAGTTCTTACTCTGAGATAAAAATTAATTTTTTGAAAGTCCTAATGAATGAAAAGTCTGAAGCTTTTCATTATCCATTACTATTTGAAAAACAATGATCATAATTGACATTACCATCAGACTTAGTGGCCATTCTAATTACATTAAACTAGTCTGGTTTTCTGTATTTCTGAAAAAGAAATAGGAAAAATTAATAAAAAAATTGGCTGTTTTCTCTTAACAACAGCCATACCCATCTACGTCACTGTTTAGTGGGTCACAGAAGTTAAGAGCTTAGCAATTGTCTTGAAACTGAACCAAAAGACTGAAAATAAAGGACATGCTCTTACACAGAAATAAGCAAAAAGTGAAATAAAATTTTTCCTATTATGTCTCCCACAACTTAGTTAAAATATCAAAACATAGAGCAAAGAGAAATAAGGAATTTTATGTCTCTGTATTTCCATGCAGAAAAAGAATCATAGGCATGAACTACATTTTGAAAACTATCATTCTAAACAAGATCCTTTGCAGATCAAATGTAGTTATTTCAACATTGCCTTGGCTCAAATTCAAAACTCTCTTGGAATTCTACCTATTAATTAGTACAACTGATGCACACTTTTAATGTACTTTAATTTAAAAAGTATGAAAATGAGTTATTGCTATCCATTAACATCCTGTGTATGGGGTTTTTTTTGAAAATCCTGTGTTATCTTTGTTTATAGAAAACATTTTCTTCACCTGAGCCAAACTGTAACAGTAGAATACCTTGCTAATTACAACTGCTATCAGAAAAACATGCTTCTGTATGGAAAGATCCAGTAGTTCTCACTGAAATCCAACTGGTTTAGAGTCTTGGTTTGCTAAGTTTGTATCCCTGCATATTATTTTCATTTACCGCTGTTGCTGTTTTTATTTGCCACGTTGTCTCCACAGAGCAGTCCCTGCTGAGTGCAGATGGCACAAATGATCTCTCCACTGATTAGGCTGTAAGTCTTTGTATAGAAACTCTGTAAAACTTTGTTATAAGATAAAAGTCGTTACTTTTCACATGCCAGATTCTCCGTACCAGGTTTATACTTTTATTTTTGTATACGTGTTTACAAATGTGTAAAGGTTTTAGTTAAGAAGTATGATTGTGCTGTGGGCCAGTTGAAACTGCCTGACCCCCTGTGAAATCCTCAGTGAGTAATCTGCCTGTGGGCTGGCCCATTTGCTCTGCAGATTGCCACATGAGACCTAGGATTGCGATTGCTCTCAAGAACTTTTACTCTGAGCCAACTAAGCATATCAGAGAGGTGAAACTTTCAGCCTTCAGAGAAGGATGCAGCACACATGACAATTTTCTCATTTCCCTTTCATCAAGTGCCTGACCTTGCTACAAGGTTGCTGGGGTACTAATTGGGGAAGTCGAAAGAGAGCCTAGTCTCAGCTCAGTCCTCTGTGCATTCAGCCCGATGTAGACAAGGAAGCTCTGACCTTGCTTATCATCCTGAACAAATAAAATTTCAGTTACATACTTGAATGGCAGGATTGCTCAGGTGCACTGTGAAATGCAGTGAGGACTGGGCTTGACCCTGCTACACTGAAATGGGGAAAGCATGACCTGTTGCCTCTGTGTAACTGGCAAAAATTTAATTCTTCCTAGCCACAGACCTCAGGGAAAGAAAGGGATGAGGAAAATTGGTGGTGGTATCACTTGGGCACATAAATCTAAGTAATATGTTCTCAGCTTTATGATTTTTAACTTTTTAATCCAAGATGTCTTTTTTTTTCCCCTAGCATTTGTTAAAGAATCACTTCCAAAATGCTAGAAAGTCAGCCTGAGCATATTGCAGATAAAATCTGTCTCCCTTCTCCATCACGTAAAATAGAGATACAACATTTGGCCTATATTCAGTTTTTCAGGTGCTAAAAATCTATGACAAAACTGCACAGATCGTATGATAATGGGCATATTATACAACTCTAGATCATCATATGCCTAACTTATTATTACTATTTTAGATTTCCACAGATCAGTTTTCTACTGCCATCAACTTAGATGTACTTCAGAAAAATAAAGGTTCATTGAATGCTTGTTTTTGAATTTTTAGATCAAATACAAATAAGTGAGATAAAAAAAAAAAAAACAAAAAAAGAAAAAATTGGGAATAAGGCAAAGGACTATGTAGCATTGCTGTAAAAACAAGAGTGAGCTGAGTTGTGTGAAGGCTTTTAAGTGTCATCACCAGACTATAAAGCAGACAAGGAATTCTCCAAGGAACACCTCGTACTATTTTGGTGTCATTGGAACAAAAAGAGGCCTTAAATTCTAACCCCTCCATTCTTGAAACCTACCCAGTTGAATGGGACTGAGAAAGAAATCTGACTGACTAAAAAGGACTGACTGACATTGAAGGAACTTGTACACAACAAAAGTGGTTTAAATTTGGGCTTGAAAATGAGTAGAAGTTCTGAAAATGCAGAATCTACTTCCAGTGGTAGGAGCAGAGATTTGCCAGGAGGGAAGTACACAGTTATAATAGCAAGGCAATGGAGTGTGAGACTCCCTCTTCATAAATTTACTCAAATAGGTGCAATACAGCACTAAGTATACATGTGTGAAATTACATGTGGTCCTCCTGTATCACTGTGTGGAGTCCGAAAGCAGAAATTATGTAAATGTACATTTGGTAAATGACAGGGAGGGCAACATTATGTAAATTTTCCTAAGACAGAAGACCTTGGATTTTTTTTCCTGAAGAAAGAGTAAATTGAAAGGTATACAGACAGTAGAGGTGTTGTAGGAAAGGGTGAGTTTAGCTGCAGCATGCTGAACAGTTTTCTGAAAAGGGGGTAGGGCAGCATTAAGGTGGATAAGGTGAAGTGTCTGTCTATTTAAATGCTTGTTAGCTGTGGTGGGGACCAAAATTTCGAAGTGGGAGAACTTTAGAGGAAAAAAGTTGCACAATAGCATTTCAGAAATATATAGATCTATAAGTCAAGAAAAAGAACGGAGCAAATACAGAGTGAGAGAGGAGGTAAAAAAGAGACAGAGGAACGAGATGGTGTTTAAGTAGGAGTAATTCTGTTCGTGGCAGTGCCTGTTGGTAGGCAGAGGCAGATGAATGCCTGTATCAGAAACAGTCAGATTTGGCATAAATTTATCTAAAGAAAGAGGAAAAGATAATCACAGAATCATAGAATTCCAAGTTGGAAGGGACCTCAGGGATATGTGGCCCCACCTTTCTGGAAAAAAAACCCCAAACACATATCAATGAGGGTAGGGGGAAAAGAAAACTTTGGAACATGCTTCTCTACTTTTCTAATTTCTATGTCCTAAAATGAAAGCAATTTTTCAGAAAGGAAAATTAAAAGCACTGAAGGGGAAGGGTAGACTGAAGGGTGAATGAGAGAGAAGAATCTGACCTTGCAGTGAGTTACTGGTTATGCTGAAATGCTGTACCTGAGAGAGCTGTATACATACCTACACAAGTACTGTGAATGCCCCTACTTGTAAATTTTCTTTAAAAGATTTAAAAGAAGCTATGGTGAGAAGTCACTAATATAGGCAGAGAAAGTACTTTCTGACACCTGTAGGAATACTGGGTAGCCAGTGTGCTTATGTGATTCAATATGTAAAGTACACAGAGGCAATAAGGGACAAGATGACATGGTAGGACCCAAACTTGGTGTCTCGTGCAGAGAAGCCTCTGTGCAGCTCTGTGTAGGTTATAGCACTGCCTCAGCCACACTAGGTTCACATATTAGGTGACAGATTGATGCCATAAGAAGGCTTGTTCCAGGAACTGCAAACACCTAACTCACAAAAAACTTGTCTCATTAGATTCTCTCAGAGTTAAAATAAACATAAATGAGTTCTGAGATAGATGTGACTGGATCTGTAGCACTGGAGTGAAAACAGTGTGAGCAGCTGCAGTCTGGGGGAACTCAGGTACATATATGCCATTAATTTAAATGTACTTCAGGATTCTGTCAGCACAGGAAAGAGAAACAAGCTTCCCCAGGAATGCTTATTGCAGAACAGTTACACTGATTATAAGTTACGTTAAAGTAATAAATTAATAGTGACCTTCTGTGCCAAAGTATGATTTGTTATGGACTGATCTGCTGTTTTGTATGACTGTTTTACATAGTCATTGCCAGTGTAGTCGCCCAAGAATTGAAATATAAATATGATAGGGAGTGATTCATAGACAGCAAACTGAAAACCAAAAAATATTACAAGCTTTTAGAACTAAAACATTTTAGTGCAAACCAGCAATATGGTATATTGTCAAATTAATTATTTGAAAAGGAGTATTTATAATAAACATTGGAATGGATCAGTAGAATAAAGGGTTTCACTAAACATTCCCAGCTTCATGTAAAAATGATTCAAACCATTTTTCATATTTTGCTGTTGCCTCCCAAACTCACACAAGCTTCAATTTTAAAAATATGTTCTGTTCAATAAATAAGCAACTTATTTTGACTTTGTCCTGGTGACTACAAAAGATGATAACTAATAAACCAGTAAATGGGTGTCCTTCTTGTTTAAGGTTTTCATATTATATTAATAGTTGATTGAAAACTGTTATTTTAGGTGGGTTTGGTACCACAGCCATACACATTGTTGCCTAACATTTCCCATTGAGATTCTTATTGTCTGTAAGTGGTCAAAATTCAACCATTAAAATTTAATATTTAGTTAATTTTGCACCCTTTTGGACTATGTGCCTTATGCTAGGTTTTCGATAATAATACATCAGTAACTTGAAATGAATGGGAGGAGTGGTGTTCTAGATTATGTCTGTTATGAAAGCATGTAAAGTTGTTTCACTGGAATTTGCTAACACCTACAGGTTTTAGAATAATAGAAGAAATTCAGGGATAGTCTTGGGAATGTACCTGCTGACTGCTCAAGTAGTGTGTCTGCCAAGGAGAAGTTTGCCAGAAAAATACCAGGTTGTGTATGCTTGCATGAGACTTCAGTTGGAAATCTGGCACCAAAGAGGGGAAGTGATCAAAAGCTGTTGCTGTGCCTATCTGCATAGAGCCAACATGCTTAGAGCTACATGGCAACTAGTTCTGTTATTTGTGGTATTTTAAACACTGGACTTAATATTCTCACAGAATCTGAGTGTTACTGGGTTGCACACTAAACTGTGTAGATTTTTGCATTGTGTATGGACAGGTATACCAGCTGCTGTCTACTCTCTACCTGCTTGGTCACAATTTTTGGTGCAAAAGAATGAATATACAGGTTGTTCTTTCTCCCCTTACTTCATTTTCCTGTTCCTTAAGATGATACAGGGAGCTAACTTCACCTTGACTTCCTCTCTTTATCCCACCTTGCCACTGTTATTATGGCAGCAAGCATAGCCCAACATTCCAAAACAGCAGGCAGAAAAATTTCTTGTAGAATTCAGCTATTCCAAAGAATTGAGTTTTGCAGTAGCCACTTGTATGTACAAAAATATAATTTTAATCCTCTCTTGTTTTTGGCATTGATGTACCATACTCATTGAGACTGAAACAAAACTGCTGCGTCTAAGAGCCACTGATTTGAACAATTATCCAAAATCAGATTATAATAAATGGCAGTCTTAGGAATTTTGATTAACCTCTAAACAAGTGTTAAATAAGTGTTACTTTGGAAAAACCCTGTCAAATACATTAATGATAAGTTGTGAAGTAGTAGTAATTGCAGACATGGCATTATAGATAACATAGTTAATTGATACCACTCTCTCAAACATGTATAGCACATCAGCTGCCATGAAGCTGAAGTGATTATAATAGTATTTGCAACAGTTGAAATAAATCAGATAAGATGCATAAAATGGAAACTTAGGGTGCTTACTGTGATGATCTTACTTGGTCATTTAATTACTTCACTTTGAGTGAATATAGCTTGGCCATTAACTCTTACAGCTTTTTGATGAGTAGCTCTAACTAGATTTTAAATAAGTATCATATGGTCCAGATGAAGACTGGACAATTACATTTAGTCCAGGCAGTCTGCACAGGGTGAAGTAGTCAGATAGGTCCAGGGGTCACCCTGAGTGCACAATCAGGACCAGCAGGCAGTGGACCAGGGATGGGGAGTGGACCAGGAACAGGGCTTGAGAAGAGGCTACAACATGGGTCATTGGCCCATCCAGTTGGCAGGGGAAAGATGGGACTGGTGACAAAGCAGGGGGCCGTTTGAACAGGAGACAGCTATGCACGAAAAATTCTAGTCCATCCAGTGACTATTACACTAAAACATAGTTTCAACTAATTAAGACTGTGGATTGAACTGAAAGGGAGTTCCTGGGTCTGGGGGCATCACAGACCTCGGGGCATCATGGGTAGGCTTATCACAGTACGTCAGTCAGGGCAATCAGAGCTGTGACAGTTTCTTCCTTTCTCTTTCCTGTTTCAATCCTTGCAGAAGTAGGATTCACTAAATGCATCTGCCTAACTCACCTTTCCTTATGGTTGTCCTAAGGAATGATATGTTTTGGTTGAGTTCAGGTTGAGACTATAAAAGTGGAAATCATGTCCTCATTTTGAAGGTGTGTTCATAGAAAAACAGTATAGATCATACATGCAGCCTCCAGAGAATTTGGCTTCAGTTGTTTTGAGAGTGGAAGGATACATATTTGATGCAGAGTTCTCAGTTTGTCTTGTTTCAAACATGGCTCCAATATTCATCAACAATTTTAGAGAAAATACAATGTGTGTTGGTGATACAGCTGCACATCTCCCTTGGGCTACAGGGAGTTTTCTTCAACAAGATGAGACGTCGCAGAATGAAAGGCTGGAGCATAGCATAACCTGCACCAGCCACTTCATCATCTCCCAGCACAAATCCAGGTGGAAGTGTTAATTTTAGGGGAAACATTTTTTGTCCTAATGTAGATAAAACAACAGTTGAATGACAAAAAAGAAGAAATAAAATAGTAGGGGTGTGTGTGCTTCCACCAGCCCAGCAAATGGTGGCTGGCACCCACACAGCATGTGGAGGAGAGAAGTGTGGCAAAAAAACCCAGAAAAACCTCTCTCCCTGCCCCATTCTGCCACACCTTCCCCAATCCTCCCCAGCCACTAAGTTGGAACGTAAAGCTATCAGCCATCCTTTTGTTAGCTGATTCTAGGAGCAGGTAGCGTGGGCTGGACTCCAGCTGCCAAATCTCTCTGTTGTTAAGGGAGAGAAAAGAATTCCATGAAAGATTTTGAAACTGGGTAAAACACCTGGGTAAAATGCTTCTTGGCTGGCAGGCTTCTCTCCTACAAAGATATGAGTAGACAGACATGCCTGAAGTGGACCTTCTGCTCCTGGTCGTCTTACCCTTCAGAACAGCAGTCACAATTTCTGTATCTTGGCCAGGCCAATCATTTGATATGACTCCTAGGGTAGAGAAATGATAAGGCAACAAGGAGAGGGAAAAGCTGCGTTGGAGCATAGCTTTGGCATATTTGCTTTTGTCACAAATGAATGAGGGAGACCAAAGTGATGGATTTGACCCACTTGTCCTGCAAATGCAAACCTAGAGTCATGTAAGCACAGTTATAAGAGCTTTAGGGCTCTATTCTCTATATCTGAAATCAAAGGTTATGAAATGTCATAGGACATCCTTTTGAGGAAAGAAATAACTTCAGCTTAGTTTCCTCCTGTAATCATTCTGGGCAGTGGCTATGGGTGTATCTGGTTGAGAAAGGGAGCTGGAATGCTGCTAAAAAAATAAAGATGGGACTAAAACCTCAGGCTACTGAATATACTTTGCAAATGTTGTTTTTTCAGGAAGAATTTGCAAGTTGATGCAATTAATTTACAGGATGTACAGCTTGTTTATGGTATAAATCAATGAGATCAATTTATAACCCTCCAGTTAGCAATAGCTCTTTTCTATTTTCAAATGAAAATTAACAATATTGAAAATACCACCATTCTTGTAAAGGCAAGATATCACTATTATGCCCATAAGTATGGACCAAATCGTGTGAAATGTGCTCAAATCCCATATTTTCTCTCTGTTGCCTTGAATGAGTTTTGATCAACTATGTATAAAAGCAGTTCATAATTGCAAACAGGTGGAGGTTTATGTGTTTTTTTGTTTGGCTAGTTTGGTTTTGTTTTGGTTTTTTTGTTTGTTTTATTCGGAGTGTGTTTCTCTGGTTTTGTTGTTGGTTTTGGTCCTGACTTTTTCTCTGTTGTTTTTTTTTTTTTTTTTAAAGTAACATAATGGATTTATTTAGTCAAAAGTTACCTTGCTTCTGACCCTACCCAAAAGAACACAACTTAGATAATTTATTTTTATGGTCAAAAGGCTGGTATCGTAGCAAAATGTTTTAGAGTAGCTCTGCAATGGGACAGTGCCTCATTCTGCATCTGCTCTGGCTTCACACAGAGTGTGTGCTTCAGGTACCTGGGCAATAGTTAGTTCAGCAAAGTTTTCTCTGTTGAGTGAGTATGCTGTACCCACAGTGAGGGAACCTTGGGAAGCTCATTTCAGGATGATTTTTTGGAGTTTCAGGTAGCCCTGAGGGCAGAAAGAGATGTATTCTGTGATTTATCATGAATAAAAGAGCATGCAGGTAAATAGAAATAGAACTCAAAAGTCTCCTGAAATGAAGAGAAAGGTATTAGCATGCTGGTGGTATTTTTTGTGTAATACAGAAGCGCTTCAGTGAATGTAAGAAGTTGGCTAGTAATGTGAACATTTCACATTCACAGAGACACAGGACAGTCAGTAATAGATGTTATCTCAATCTTTGGTAGCCTTCTTCATCCTAATGGTTCTGAGGGGCCCAGATCACAATGTATTTCCAAGATGAGTAAGCAATATGTAATAAATCAAACGGAAAAGCAAGGTCTCCTTCTGATTCCTTCAGTGTACTTTCATTGATGTTCTGTGAGAGTATGACAAGAAGAGAAACAAAAGAAAGGTTATTTATAGATACTTTACGGAAAGGCTTCTCATTTTGTCCCTGTAGCAAAAGATTCCATGTCCTAGGGAGAGAAGTGTCCTAACAGTTCTTAATAGGGTGCATTAAGGACAGCATCACCAGCTGGTCAAGAGAGGTGATTGTTCCGCTCTGCTGTGCACTGGCGTGGTCTCACCTCGAGTTCTGTGTGCAGTTTTGTGTAGCTCATTAGAAAAAACACATGAAGCCATTAGAGAGCATCCAAATGAGGGTCATGATGAAGGGATGATGAAGGGACTGGAGGGGAAGCCTTATGAGGGGTGGCTGAGTTCACTCACTCTGTTCAGCCTGGAGGAGACTGAGGTAAGACCTCACTGCAGTCTTCAGAATTCTCATGACAGGAAGTGGAAGGGCAGGTATCAACCTCTTGTCTCTGGTGACCAGTGACAGGACTGAAGGAAATAGCATGAAACTGAGGTAGGGGAGATTTAAGCTGAATTTCAACCAGAGGGTGGTTGAGCATTGGAATAGACTCCCCAGGGAAGTGGTCACAGCACCAAGCCTGAAAGAGCCCAAGAAGTGTTTGAACACTCTCAGGAACATAGTGTGATTCCTGGGGTGTCCAGCGTAGGGCCAGGTATAGGACTTAATGATCCTGGTGGGTTTTTTCTATGCTTCTATGATTTTCAAAAGCTTTTGTTAAAGAACCAAGAGTTTGAACAACAATGGACATATTGAGCAGAAAAGGATGCATTTCTGGTGGCCGCTGCCTCTGCTGGCTTCTCTGGAGTGAGCACTGTTAACTCTGGTTATAATTTCTCTCTTTAGAGGCAAGTGAACAAATCACCTGAAGTAGCAGCAAATATTCAGGTTGCTAGGGCTGTCTACAGACACACAAGCTGGTGGTCAAGGGAAAGTGGCAAGGTCCTGGTTCCAGGAATCCGGATACCAACTGACAGCTTGACTGTAGGTAACTTTTCCCTTGTAGGTTTGCTATTTATTCAGGCTGTGCATGCAAGTGTAAAACAAGTGTCTGTTTTATTTAATCTAAAACTTTTCTGGCATTTTTTTTTATCTTCTAATAGCTCCATAAGATTGACATTATCCTGTAGTAGTGTCACAGCCTGCAATCGTTTACTGCCTCTTCTTGTGAGGCCGGGATTCCACGCCCAAGTGCATTTAGTAGGTCAGTACAGTAATTTTAAATGTCTTTCTCTCAGTTTTTTGCCATCTTCAATTATACCTTTCCACCCTACTATTTGTGTAATTTTCTTCTGTCTGAAGTCTCTTTACTGTTGTTCTCTATTGCACAGCATGACAAATTACCCATCAAGCCATATCTTTTCAGCCCAGAAATGCACAGTAACACAGAGTCATGACATTATCACATGTTGTGCATTTTAGTTCCTCACAGTTCATTCAAGTGTGTCACTTTATTTTCCTGCTTCCTTTTGTCATCATGAAGATTAACTATTTTAGTTTTCCTAAACTTTAGGAACAGTTAGAAACGTATTACATCATTAGCTCAGGGTAACACATATACAATTCTGTATCACTTAATGCTTCCCCTGCATGGCAAAACCATAACCATGATTTTGAGTGTTTGCAGAAACCATAATAAGGCTTTCATGCTTTTTATACAGCTGAATAACCTGGGCTGTGGGCAAGGGAATTATTTGTAGCCTCTGGCCACCAACCAAATTAATTGTGAGTCACCATTCACTTTGACAGTGTGCACTAGATTCTCTTGGGAGTTATGAAACTCTCTGGGTATAATGCATACTGTGCCCACAATCCCTCCTTTTCTCTCCCTCTCGTCTTTAATTCAAGATAAATACCAGTAATTGTATAGTTTGTGCTGATTTATCTCCCAGACATTGCATCTGTAAGAAAAATGAATTGGAACAGCTCAGGGCATTGAAAGCTAATACATACATAAAAAACATCTTTAGAAATTGTGGTTAAGATGATACAAAGAAAGTTGGTTGCTAATGGCATCATTAAGAGCCCTCATTAACATTCAACAGGGACAATTCAGTGGTTCAGTGGCCAGTAGATTCCACAGCATTAGTGTTTAGTCTGAAGAAAACTAAAGGAGCAAATTCAGAGCTATCCTCATAACCTATCTGAGATGTGAGACAGAATCTTGGGCAAACTTATCCTCTTCTTCTTTTTGTGCTATTTTATGGGTTGCTAGGAAGAGTGGTTGATTGAAAGGGAGGAAAAAAACTACCTCTGTAAGGCAAGCTGGAGGAATAAGGACTTTGGGTAGTCAGAAATAGCACTAAGCCTGTGGGATGAAATTTGGTAGGAGATAACTTCATATACTTTTGCATTATGATTAATTAAACTCTGTCTGTTTAATAGTGTTAATTTTATGATTTATTTAAATAATACTTATTCCTAGAAAAGTATGAAAGCGGTATATAGGAAGCTAAAAATGTCTTGGTGTCAAGGATGCCAATAGCCATTTGATGATTTGTGCTAATGATCCAGTAACTTAGAGTGTGATGGATGCTGAGACTGGTCTTGAGAGGTGCTGCAAGAGCCTCGAACTGTCAAGAGTTGGTGTAAGCAGAGGTTAGGCACCAGTCTTGTCTAAATTAGTCTGATCCTCAATAACATTTCCTCCCACCTTCTGCAGCATTTTACTCTGTACGTTTTAGTATTTACCTATTCTGTGTCTATTCTGAGTCTTACATGTTGGGATTTTTAGAAACCCAGGTATCAATTAGCACTACAAAAAAATTAGCTATGATTCTCTTTCAAGCATACCTTTACAGGTTCAATAGCCATATTAGTATGGAAATAATAATACATTAAAAAATTTGAAACCCCCAGACTTTTAAACTAAAGACAAAATCTTTTTACTTTAGTTTTTGCAACTTTTTGTGAAAAATCTCCAAATTGTATTCAGTGGGCCTAGTGGAAGCCCCATTGCAGCTCATGTATCTTGTGATGTCTTCTAATCCATTTGCTTTAAACTGCCAGGTAGGAGCTCCTAATGGAAAATCCATCTCTAGCATGTTTCTTCATGTACCCCTTTACGGAAATTTGTTACTGCAGCTGATAAACTGAATTACACAAGCTTTGTCACAGAAATCACATTATAAAAGGTTCCAAAAAACTTGACAATGTTGACAGTTGTTTTCAGCAAATGGCTGCTTTACTGTAGCACTGTCAATGTTGATGTCCTTGTGCACATGTAAAAGAGCAATGTGATTAAGGCAAGCTTGTCCATGCTAGATATGAGCCAAGTTTTCAATCTCCTCATGGCACTGAAAGATTGCTCAGCTGTTGCAGATAAGGCAAGAATAGCTAGCAGATTTCTGCCATTAAAAAAAAAAAAAAGTCCTTGTCTTTGGGCATGCGTCTATAGGAATGTGTAACATCTGCTACTGACCTTAAGTTCTAGATAAGAACAGCTCGTGTTTGTAACTCAAATTCATATTACTTGGTTTAGATGATGTACTTCCAAGGAGATTACTGAAGTATCTTTGTAGAAGAGATTTGTCCAGACATCAGTCTAAAGCATGATACGTTTCTGTAAAGTGTTATAGTATTATCACTATTCCTCTAGTGTCACTTGCTACTGCAATTTATGTCCACATTATGTTGAATTTAACTTGGACAAACAATCTATATTTTATCATTTTCTGAGAATATTTCATATTTACACATGAAAATTGATGCATGAGCTTTACCTAGAACATCATTCACCTTTTCCCTGTTCCCTGTTTTTTCTTTTTCTTTTTTTTCCTCATCTCACTATCAGTTAGATAAAAAAGTGAAAAACTCAGTTCTTTAGCCAAAACTCTGTCAAGGAAAATGGGCCTGAGTTAACACAGTCATATCTTCCATCCTATTGACCCTGAATTCTTTATGTAAGATGTCAAAACCATGGGACTCAGAAGATTTGTTGCCATGCCTGGGTGTGGAAATAGTGGTAAGAAGCCAATTTCAACAACATAATCTCATAACAAACCCATGGGGATTTTCTCATATAAATTAGTATAGACTTTATTAGCCTAAACATACTCAGATTTCCACTCTCTGTCTATTAAAAACTCTTTTGAAAAACCTGGGTTTCTGACAAAACCCTGAGGGAGAGAAAGGAGTGGCTTTCAGGTTGGCTCAGAGTGACCAGCTGTGTGAAGCTATCTATAATTTTTTTATTTTTTTTTTTCCTGACAGTCTTGAACAGTGATGGAGTGTGGTAATGAAAGGCAGCATTTGCTAATGTAGTATTTGTTAGTGTTTAATTACAAACCCATCTTTTCTCTTCTTGCAGCCCAGTGACTCATTTGCTGTTCTCCAACAAAATTCTGAAACAAGTGCCTGGGACAAAACCCTTCTTCAATAAACAAGCCCATTTCAAGTCTGGAAAAATGTCTGCTCTCTATACTGAATGAGGATGGAGTCAATAGAAATAGATGTTTATGACAAAGTATTTGAAGAGAATGAAATAACATATGCTACTGAGAAGGGAAGGAGGTAGTTTAAAGATGCATTTGTCATCTAAATTTTGGTATTTCCCTGTATTCCAAGACTTTATTCTGTAATATAAACATCTTTGTAAAAAAATTTAAAAAAAGTCTTAATATGGGAAATCATGGGAAGCCTTAGCTATGGCAACACCACCTGTGCCTCCTATAATTACTATGCTTAAAATAAAAGTTATAGTAAGTGTAATAAGCAGGGCTTTGAACAGGAACCAATATTAATTTTGCATTATTAAGGTAAAAAGAGGTGCTGCAGTAAAAGCTGCTTTGCAGAAAGATTTGTTCATTTTTATTCCCCCTTTGAAATTCAAGATGACAATACACTTCTTTCCTCCCGCTGCCTCAGATAAATAGTTGTACCCCAATATTCTGGACTTAGGGAACAGCAGTTTGGTGCATTTCATTCTCGGGCTCTAAGGTCAAAAAGTTAAATTGCATAAATGAAGGGTTGTAATTATCAGCTAGTAAATCTCTCTATCAGCAGTTATTATTTAAGGTCAATTAGAGTGAAGAACTTTTAAATCTGGATGTATTATGAAGGGAAATCTTTCATACAGGATTGATGAAATGGGAGTGCTTCTCCCTGTACCCCGTCTGCTCTCTGTTTTTGTGAGCTCCCTCACTACAGCTGCAGGCATTAGCAGGCTGACTCTACTTTGAAAATCTAAAGCCACATTCTTCAGAACAGTTGCTTGGTGTTGGTCAGATTTCTCTGCAGACTTTTTTTTCCATTTGGAGCCATTGAGGCTGACACATAGTTTCCGAGAACTTTACATGTCTTCTGTCTCCTGAATCGTCTCCTGAATCCCAAATATTTCTCAAGTGGCTAGCAAAAGAATATCCAGATAATCTTCAGCCTGGTGGGACAAGCTTCAAGAAGAAAGCCAGATGGCTCTGAAAATGAATTGTAATTATTTAATTTTATATTAGCTCGGTGTCTTCAATAGATGCATGCTTTCATTGTTACAGTTAGAACATTCATAAGATCTGAAGAAACTATGAAATCCCACTAACTCTAGCTGTAACAACAGCCTTTGTTGGTCAGACTGTAAATTATATTGCATGAGGATTCATGTTAAAAAGCAATAATGCAGTTTAAAAAAAGTAGAAGATGCACAATAAATTAAACCTAAAGAGCTTTCTGCCTTTTCCAAAACAAGTTCCAAAAACATTTTCATTCCTGACCTAGGTTTACATTTTCCCCCCCCGTCTTTAAGCATCCTTTACACTATATGCTAAAAATGTATATTGAAGGTTCAAACCATAAGTCCATAATTACTGCCCTTCAGATCCTTTATTATCTTTTCAGGCATCTATGAAAACCAGGCCAAAGTTGTACTGTGTAATTTGAAAAGTTAACAAAATTTTGTTTATAGACTAGAAGTCTAAGTAAATGCAATTAACATAACCTTTAAACATATTGTTTCCCTTCAATTGTCAGCTAAACATTTTAAGGAACTGAAGGTTTAGACAATTTTCTTTTTGCCTTCTTTTCCTAACAAGACAAAGGGAAAAAACCTAGCTCCGAGGAACATGACATGAAGTCCATATGGGTCACCATACCCTTTCCAGCAAAATGACTGAGCTTTGGCTTGTAACCTCATTTTGTTCTCACTCAAAGCACTGTGCCTAGATACCACTAGGAAGATGAGGGCTCGAGATTGACACACAGCAACTGTAGATACAAACATACAATGGAATAAATAAGGCCCTGATCCTGTAAGCAGGCCTGTCCAGACATAGCTCCCCTCCAGACCTCTGTTCTGCTAGAGTCAGTCTGCATTTTTTCTTTTCTCTTCAACTGCATATTACCATGGGTTTTAATTTACTCAATAGTCAAGGCTAAGCTGTTAGAAGACATAACACTGATAGCACTTGATTATGAAGAAACTGCATGCAAAGAACAAAAAGGAAATATTTATTTTATGGCCATACCTGAAGTGAAAGACAAAACATTAAAGAATTTCTAACCACAACTGATAAGAGAAAGAGCCAAATTTCCTTTAGATTTCCTGCTCTCTGTACTCTGAATAAGCTAGGTCTCCCAGGCTTCGTGACAAATCTCTTAACATTTGTTGGATGAACCCATACTGACCCTGCACTACAGAGCAAATGAGGGAATTCCTGAGAGGTGCCTGCACAAGGCTTGCTTAGATGTTCTACCTCTACAGTCCATTTTTTCAGGCTGAAGCCACATAAACAGTGGAAAGAGAGCTGAGCCACTACTGGCATTTTGAGCCCAGTGAGTGGGGTTCTTCTCACCAGGAAAAGCTTTGAGTCTAAGCTAGTTGTTTAAGTTCCTTTTCTATCAGTGTTTCTCACACTTTAAGGCTTAATTGTAAATATTGAAGATGAATGGTGTAGTTTGAGCCATGTTTTAGGGTTATCTTCACACAGACCATGCAAAGCTATGCAAATAATTTAATGTAGTCAACTAATTTTGTGCTCCTTCCAACTCTGCATGAAGAGTTCAAATATGGATGCAGCTATTGCATTAAATTTTTATATCAGGATTGTCTTGCCAATTAGAAATGTGCAGGACAACAAACCCCTGAAATTTTATCAGCTATACCACATGGTTCAATAATGACTTGTTGTTAAATCTATTCCCAGAAAATACTGTTTCTACTCAGTAGTATCCACACAAGAAAAGTGAGGCCACCTCCTGCAGATTAGGAGAAACTCATATATATTTTTTTTAAGAATATAGACCTAATAATGATTACTTTAAAAATTATTTGGAAAGGTGGAGCCCTTCAGACTTAACAGATTCTATTTGGGTTGGCCAATGTGGAAAAAAGAACAATCTGAGAATGTTCTTTTGCATTCTAAAGAAAAGTTTTGCACATATTCAAGGAAGGTGTAAAACACTGATACAATAGATTCAGATAAATTGTCAAAATCAATTAATTATGTGACCATTAAATCAAGGTCTTGCAGACATGCCAGATATTGATTAACTGCTGTATGGATTTTAAGATCCCTGGACTCCTCATCTTTCCCAAAGCGATCAGGGAAATGTAGCAGGCTTTCAGGATGAAGGAGCAGATTGTTTGGTAGGTTATAAGAGAATGTCCTTCACAGAACAATAACAAGAATTTGTGTTTATGTGCTTGTAGCGAAAATAGCAAAACAATTGCTTAAAGATTCCTTTATGTTTTTAAAAGGAAGGTACATGTACACGAGGTTCATTTTCTCAAATTCTTTAGAAGCTTGAAAGCTTCTAGTTTTAGGCAAAGTTTCAAGATTTTCTTTGTCTTGCTTGATTCATTTAAATCCTGAAATAACACAGTTGTGATCTATATCTAAAAATAATGTACTATGGGAATCAACATCTCAGTCCTTAAAACCAACCCTTCACTTTGGGAACTGTGGCTGTGACCAAGCAAAATATAAAAAATAGGTTTTGCAGGGAAAACATGAGGGGTTTTGTGTGTGTGTGTGGTGTATTCATTTTATCTGTCTTTGTTTAGATAGTTGCATAATTAATTGGATCTCTGCTGCCTCAGAAATCTAATTGTACTTAAAATAGGAACTTATTCACAAAAATGTCTTTGGAAGATTCCTTCCTCAAGTATCTTAATTTTTGTATATTGATTGATAAAGCCATTCCAGACCTATTACAGCCTAGTACAACGTATAGACTTTATTGGTGCCAGGTCCTGTAAATATCTTGATGATACTTTGAAAAAGCTGATACCTCTTGGCTGTGATCAGAGAGAGCACCAGAGCTGAAGCTGTGCTTAAATCTACAATGTTTCTAATGGGAGATGGTAAAAATATGTGTGCTATGGCCTGTGAGGGAAGATACATGTTTGGGGTGCATGAGGTTCTTCCAGCCTTTCTGGAATCCTGAGAAGAGGGTGTTTGGGGCACAGTGGAGTGCTAGTGGAGTACAGGGTGCTAGTGGAGTGATATCCCGTGATGCTGGTGAAGCTGTGGCAACTACAGACCCATACCAGGATATCCACATCCATCAGGTGGGTGATGACATATGACTTTGTGAAAGAAGTGTACATATACTCCAGCTGTTCTGGTTCATGTGAAGGGAGGGCAACTCTGCTGCCTGGCTGTCTCTCTCTGGTAGACTTGATCCCTGAGCAGTGATGGCACAGGAGCTGCAACTTCCCCATGACTGGGTACAGGTGGAGGTGAAAAGACTACTGTGTGCCTCAAAGTCCCAGCCACCACCTCATTCCTTTGGGTTGTTTTTCAGATAATCTATCCATTTACACACTGCTGTATGTTTTGTTAGGGAAAAACACCTCAGGCCCAGGAATGGTGCTAATAGTGATAGCATAGCGGTTAATTTCAATGACACCATCCTGGCTGCAGTGCATAGTTTCAGGAAAGTGTATTCAAGGCAGAATTCAGATCATTTTAGACAAATAATTTATCTGAATTCTGGCAGATGGAAGATTAAGGAAAATGCCGTACTGAGTCTTTTGACCTTTGCTGAATGTCTTGTTGCTACATCTGATACTGGCCTCCTGTGTGGATAACAGAACTGGTGGGGGTCAATAACATGAACAATGTGTTTTGCCTTTTGTGCAAAGTTATATTGCACTTTCCTGTTCTATGTAAATCATTCTTTAGCAGCAAAGTGCCCTATGTATGCCTGAAGCAACAGCAACAACACAAAATGTTTTTATGTGTTAATAGAAGAGTGGGTCATAAGTGCTGGAAGGATTATGGTGAAAGTCTAAACTTTAATCACCTGCCTGAGACCTCAGAAAGTGGTATTATTAAATATTTTTTACTCATTTTTTCTTTTTCCCCAAGTCTGGCAAGCCAGAACATAAATGTTCTAAGGCTCCAAGCCTTCTTTTGCCCTTTAACACCACTGTATTCATTTTGCACTGTGGATCAGAGGTTGCACAGATGATATGCCTTGTCCTAAATGCTGCAATTATGTTCCATCATTGTTACTTATACGCAGAGCTTGACATGGAGTAGTGAATCCCAGTGCTTCCAGTTTGGGTAGGGAAACAGCATTATCTGTCTTCAAAGACTTGCCTTACAAAGGACAGAAATACTACTAATTGAAATGGAAATGATTTTTTATTTCAATTGTCTGAAAGATTTGATAATGACTTTTTTTCTTTGTTAAAAATGGCATGGTACAGATCTGTCTTTGTTGGCAATTCAAGACCTTGTGCCCTCACTTAAGATTTCAAATCTTCAGACGACTTTGACAAAGCTATGGAGAATCAGGTTAACACTGTTGATTGGGTAAGATAAAGAATTACACATTATGCTGAAGCTATTTTCCACTCACTAATTTCTAGTATAGGTAAAAAAAACCTTCAGAACATCTTCATTTGTAATAAACCAGTCTTTTTCTTCCCCTGTGAATCCTTATTAAGAAGATGTAATACACACACTGCCGTAGATCCTGATGTAAAAGTCACTAAAACCAGTGGAAGTATATCCATGCATTTCACTAGGCTGTGGTTTGAAAGAAGCCTGTACGAAGTACATAATTTATGGCTCTACAGCACAAATGTCCTTCAATTTCAATGTAAGGTTTGCTGGTGCAATGTAAGGAGTTTTTATTACTGTGTAGCCTAATGCACTTTGTTAATAAGAGTACAATTTAGCTGTCTGTTAAATCTAAAAAGTGTATCTTGAACTGTAGTAGGCAGCACTCTATAGGGACAAGCGATCCTGTAGCAACAGCAAGACCTACATTTGTTGCAGGGCAATGCTATTTAAGATAATAAGCTTTCTGATAGAAAACTAGGGTGGCATCAACTGTTTGAAAGTACTTTGCTATGGGCCTTTTTATTTTTTTTTAATGAAAGAATCAGGCAACAACCAAATCTTAGTGGCCCAGTTCTTCAAATACACATCAGTAAAAGTAGTTCCAGTAGATCAGGAGGACTGCTTCCTTCCATTACATTAGTGAGAAAGATAAGCATTTTCAGGGCTGGCCCTTGGCATTTAGTTTGTTCTTGCAATCCCAAGTATGAAAAGCAATTTAATGTGCCTTTTTGATTTTATTGTAGAAATGAGATTGGACATTCTTCATCTGGCACAAAAAGAGTGGCAAGATTCTTGTTTCTTCTGATCTTTGCTTGTGTAAGTATAGAAATTTGAAATGAAACCACACACGATATTGCTGGTCGTTTCAAGGTCTCTGCATTTCTCTAAATGGAAACCTTTAAAAGAGTCATTATAGTTATAGACAGCAGCCTTGTTATTTAATTACATCTGAGTGTAGCCTCTGCAACTCAGAAAGTTTACAGGCAGCCTAAGAACTGAGAATTTAAATGTATTTTAAAATGTGCACACTGTGGTGCTTCTGAATAATTCTTTGCTACTAGTCAGTGCCAGCTCAGAATTTCACACCCTTGAACAGATTGACTGGTTTGGCTTGTGTAATAGGTACCCTGCTAACCAGGACTACTTTGTGGGTGGGTAGAGATGGGTGCTTTTGAAAATGCCAATTGATAGCTAACCATAACAAGTCAGATTTATGTGTGAGTGAAGAAGGTAGAAACATCTATGTAAGGTAAAATGGATCTACTGATGTGCTTAGAAGGGACCATGGAACTAGGAAGGATGCTTTCCAAATCAGCCAAGACCTAGTTTTGAGGCCATCATTGAGGTTCCTGGCAGGAATTTTGGTTAACACACATAGGAATGTCTGAGATAGTTGGCTAAATCTGCGGGTAAACCACCTCTGCAGAGATGCTGCCTTGTGGGTCCACATTTTGAAAAGGAATCACTCTTTATAACAGTATTGAATTGCGTGTTATCCATTTGCTCTCTAGCCAGGAAAAAAAGGTACATGGGAAGCCTAGGACAGAAGAATTTTGATTTAAAGATTCAATATAACACCCTCCTCAAAATATTGATTACCACGGTGTAAGAAAATATAACCTTCTGCGTAATTACATGCATAATATCTCATTGAATAAAATCTGGTGGACTTTCTCCCTCCCATTTGGAGAGAAAACACATAGTGGTATGTTCTGTTATTTATGCACAAACTTAGTTGAGGTTTAGGAGATAGTTTTGTTTTCCTAAAAAAAGACATCAAAACAAAATGCATTAATTTTAAATTAACTCTTATATTGGAAACAGTGTTAGTGCATTATTGACATGAGCAACTTCTTTGTGTTAGGGTTACTACAACATTTAGCTTCCTTGCCAGCTTAATGAGCTGACTTCTGTCAAAGCCAGCTTAGCCCAGCAGGTCTGATCAGAAATGTTTTCAGTCCTCCCAGGTCTAGGGAAGACAGGCTGCTTGAGATCTTATAGAGCACTGCTGGCAGCATGCAGCACATTCCTGGCTTTACTGGCCCTACATGATATTTCAGGCAGCTCTTGTTTCTGCGGCTATGACCTGTTGCTGAGAGTCAAGCCACTATGTAAACATTAAGGACTTCAAACTTGCAGTGTGCTGCTTTCCAGAGCAAGTGGTCATTTGTTCCAGTTTCCCATGACCACATTACCACTGCTCAGAAAAATACATCAGTTTGCAACATTAATGCTAGACAGGGAAGAGGGATTGCATTGGAAATACAGGCTGCCTTAGTACACATTATTAAATGTGTCAAAAGGATAATATTACCTTGTCCACATTTTCAGCAGCTTAAAAAGTTTTCCCTATTAAAATAAAATAAAATGTTCAAACATTCAAATTAGTGTAGACAAACTCCAACTTAGGAACTACATTATTTAACTATTAGCCAGATGATTTGACTTTCAAGCTCCACCCCTGACACCAACATCTCCACTGATGCCATTCAAAATAATATTTTTTTAATTGCATTTATAACTCTATCCAGAAAGAGAACGGAAAGGTAGCATCAGAAAGTGATTTACATTATGCTGGATTTTACTGCAGCTTGGCATTGTGAACAAATCTTTTAAATACTTGAAAACTATATAAGGAATAAGTTTGTAATTTGCAGAAGAAAATATTTTGAGGTAAGTGAAGTAACAAAAAATTGCTGGCTTGAAAAACATTCTGAGTGATTGCTGTTTCAGCTGTCCCAATTCACAAAATGGTATTAAAACAGACTGGTAGTAAAAAACACTCACTGCTTTTTTTTTTCTTTTCTTTTCTTTTACCTGAGAATATTAGCTCTCACTTGGGTGGCTGCTGCACAGAATTAATGTGGACATTTCCAGTCATATGAATTAGTAGAGATTTTGTTTGCAGAATCAGAGATTCATATTTAATAGTGTGAGGCTATAAAATAGAGACTGATTTGACATCTTTAATTCAAATGTAAATAGAAGGCAGCTACTCTGAAGTTAGTGAGGTTTCTTCGCATTTATACTACCAGTGCTAAAAATAGAACCTGACAGTCTATTTTTAGATAACCCAGAGCTGTTATAGGTTGGAACTTTGCAACTCTGTTACCTCCTGCCTTCACGAAAAACCTCAAACATATTTGAAAATACATGCTTAATTTTAATACCGTTTGGAAACATTCTTTACATGTAAATATGCCCCAGCCTTCAGGAGACTGCTTACTGTTGGATTTAATTCCTGATGGTTGAAGGTCCTTTTTGTCCTTAGAACCTTTAAGACAAGTCCTGTTTATGCCACAGAAATGATTTTCTTCAGATAGCACTTGAAAAGCACCTAAATATTTAATATAACTAATTTCTAAGCCAACAGAAGGTGTGTTGATTTTGCTGATTCTCTTTTGTTCTGGCTTCCTTAAAAGACAGCAAAATGTTTCTTCACCCATAGCTAAGAAAACCAGAAGTATTAGCAACAAAGCTAATGGAAATACTTTTTCCCATTTTAATAGTACAGCAAGAAGAAAGGAGCAAGTAATGGTGGGGGAAGGGAACACCCTATTCACAGGGGATCCCACCATTGTGAATCTATCCGAATTTATCCAGACAGAGACAGTGGGCAGGGCAGCCAAGATTCCCAGGCCTAGCAATTAAGTATAAAAAGCCTGTCTTTATCCAAACAGACCATCTGTATTCTGGAAATTTCCACCACACTTCCTTCTGAAGTCCTACTTTCTTAAAGTGCAGAGCAACATGATCAGTCATCCATGCTGAAGAACTAGGACAATCTATTAAGTCAACATGAGTGATCCATGTCACTATCAATTTGTTTGCTCTTTTTAATGTTGGGTTGGGATTTTTTAGGATTTTTGTTTTGTTTTGGTTTTATGCTTTTATTTTTTTTCTTTTTTTCTTTCCAAGTCCTCCAAATTTTCCATCCTCCAAATGTCAGAGATCAGCTGTTGTCAGTGAAAGTTTGACATAGATGACAGTGGCCATGGGTGGGACAAGCAGCATTTGGTCTTACTTTGGTGTTACTTGTAATCTGAGGAGGCTTGAGTTTTTAAGATGTTGGTCCCTTTCATTGGGTCTTTGGTCAGACATTCCAGGAATAGCCGGGAAGCTCCAGCACTGGTCATGGAAATGGGGAGGCAGAGGGGTAGAAAAGAAAGAAAGGGGGAAAATGAAAACAAAATAATAGAAGGAGATTGGAACCTGGTGAAATATTAAATCAGCAGCACTGTAATCCTCAATTTTTCAGAAATAGTAAACTAGATCCTCAAGCATGAGGTTGGCTTAATAATAATAGTAATAATAACAACAACAATAATGATAAAAAGATCAAACGAAAGAGAGAAAGAAAAACTTTATCATGTGCAAGTCAATGCCAGAAATGTCAGTGTTTCATTCAATCCACTCATAAATTTTTTATCTTCTGGTTTTTTACTTGTTAGAACTCAGGATTTTTTCAATAGTTACAAGAGACAGAGACTTAAAGATACTGGATCTAATTGTCTGAGGAAAAGAGTAAGGATTTTATGGAAACCAGCAAATATCCAGTGACAAGTGATAAAACTGCAAGTGCTGTCAAAGCTGATTAGGATAAACTTATTATTATATTAATTAAATTAACATAATTCAATACATAGAGTATTTTGTTTTCTTTGATTACTGTTGCATATGACTGGGAGGAAAATTTTTTATTCTTGATATGATTCTTAGTGAAAGCCATGATTAACAACTGTTGTATCATTCAAGCATTCAAGAGAGGGAAATATCAAGAGTTAAAATGATCCTACCTTATACAGGTGAAATAAAACATCCAGAAAAAAAAATACCCACTTAATTTACCAGAATAAAATTAAACTGCTCAGTGTGTGTGGTAACTCTTTTGTGACATCTGTTAAAAACTATATTTTTTAAAATGTTTTAAGCATATGCTTGTCCTTATATCTGAAAGTAATTTCATTAAAACCACCTAAACTACAATATGTTGAGGGTCATCTTTAAAACCTGCGATGTTCAAGACCTCAGATCTGGTAATCAATATGTGAGGTAAGGAAGGCTTCACAATATACATGCCAAGCCTAGGGTAGAAGGGGTTTTGGAAGACGTAAGCTTATAATATGGGCTTTTTAAACAGTATTTTCAGACAGGTTTTTGTACTCCATCATGAAAAGGGAAGTAAATGGGACTAAAAAAAGAAACAACCAACAAAGGTAAATCAAATGCGCATTTTTTGGAAATAAGACAATATCCCAACTTAACACACTTCAGATAATAGGTTTGCCTATTGAAGTAGGTTTCCCTCCTTACCAATGCACATTTAGCTAAGGCACCTCCTAGCATATATGCCAGGTTAAAAATGGCAAGGGTTCTTGTTCTATTAACATGATAATGTGCACTGTAAGGGTGCATACTTGGGCATCTCAATCATAGACAAGTTAATCAATAGGCATCAGGCAAGGCAAGATCAGAGGGGATCCTAAGGGGCTTTTCTCAATCTGTCCACCTTCTAGAACTATGCCCAGATCAGAAAAAGCTGAAAAAAGGACAATTCTGCTCTGACTGTGCCTGCCTGTTAATTTTTAGAAAACAAATCTGCCTGTTGCCCTGTGACTCTTCCAAGACAATCGCTGTGTGCCCTACTTAACTGAGTCCCAACAGCAGGCCAGGCCATGTACACCCACTTTCTGTATTCCCTTTCTACTCCATTGCCCAACACTCAGAGATGCTGACCACCTGAAAAACAAACCATTCTAGTCTGGTTAAGAAAGAGGCAAAGCAAGACAGTAATTGGGGTACACTCAGTACCCCATTATATTAGGAAGGACCAACATGTTGGTTTGAATATTACCTTCATAAAACATGCAAAAAGTCTGAAAAAGGGAAAAGTCAGCTACTTTCAGCTAATCTCTTCTTCTGTGTGGCAGTCATACTTCTGGCAGTTTAGGGTAGCTGTGCTCAGCACTGAACTGGACCCCAGCATGGTCGTGGTTTTGCCTTTGTGCTTGCACTGATGATCATCTTTGGGTTGATCCTGAATCTCCCATTACAGTTTGTTTCTGGATGAAACACCAGCATAACAAATAGGTATTAAGGGGATAGAAATGAAATAGAGAAATTGGTTTTTATTTGCATAGAAATGTACCCAAACCCAAACTTACTATGTAGATTGTTTTACTGGGTGGTACCTTCAATGCATGTTTGGGAAGAAAGGAGAAGCAAGGGATACCAGCGTTGGCAGCTCTGGGGCTGAGGGTGGGGAGGGCAAACCCCATGGGGTCAAACACTCCCAATGTATCCTGAAGGCACAAAGTATGGGCTGCACCCCTCCATCTCAGTCCTGGCACTGCTGTTGGGACATGAATGGGGCTGGCTCATTCAGACCCATATTCAGGATCCAAAAAAAACCATGCTGGCCTGCTGGAGTAGCTAAAAGCAGTGAGCACCAAATATATCAAAGGATGTGGAGGACAATTCAGACTTCCAGAAGTTGCTCTATCCATTTTAATAATTTCACAGCATGTCATTCGCACAGCTTTGCCCTAAACTGATGTAGCAGTTTGCACTGTTTTTAACAGTCAGGTCTACTAAGTTCTGCTACTTTTCTAGACCCATATCCCCACTGCAGCTAGCTAGCTACTGTGAAAAACAACACCTTCTTTTCCTCTTTTACACTGGCTTGAGATATGAAAAAAAAAAAACAAAACCAAAAAAAAACAAACACCAAAAAACCAACAAAACCCCCAAGCCTCAAAACAACAAAAAACATACTGCTAGTAACTGTGACCTACAATTGGAGCTGGTGCCAGAAACTGCAAGCATGATTTCTTTAAGTTATGAAATGCTTCACATAGCCTAATACCACAGCAGTGACCCTACTGAGTCTTTTTTGAACAAGTTAAAAAAAATAATAAAAGAGGGGATAAAGAAAGGAAGAAACCCAATGCTTTAAGCATCAAATTACTAAATAATAGAAATGACATTTTCTGTCTTAGATGTTTAAGAAAGTTTCATGAAAGAGATGAATATTAAGCCAAACATTTGCTTGGCTTTGTTGCAGCTGGCTACAGGAATGTAAACTTTTTTTTCAATGACCTCAGCTCCTAATTTAAAAGCTAGGATTTTTAGCAGTGAGCAAGAGACTATATTTGGCCAAAAAATTCTGCTGGCTTTACTTAGTTACCCAGCACATTCAAAACAATACTCCTTTATCAAAAAACAATAGTCTGGTTTATTCACAGCACATGTAGAAGTTGGACCTTCCACCAAATTCCACTTTCTTCTCTTGCAATATGTCTGTTGCTGTCTAATGAGCTGCGACAGTGCCTGTACTTCATTTTCAGCAAATTAAATTTATGCCTCACAGGAATTGTGGTCTGGTCGTGGCACTGCTCCTAGGTATGGGTGGGGTTTGTTTTTTCAACCAGCTCTTGGTTAGCCACATGGGTACGTGCTGTCGCACCACACAACAAAATCTTCTCTATAATAACTGGTTTAAGTAGTCATCCACCCCACGAAAGTGGATCCCATTTAATTTACTTTGTGTTTACTGTGCTCTCTTTCAAACTGTATTGTTGGCACAGATGAGTATTTATACAACTTTTATTTTAAACTATTTATTTAGAGTTGGTAGTTCAGTAACACTTGCTGTCAGATTTATAGTGCTTGTTTAAAACCAAGGTTCTAAAAATGTAATATTTCGAAGAGGAGGAAGCAGACAATGAACTTACACACCCGGGAGTCTATTCTCTCCCTGGGTGTGATGGGACCTGTGCACGCTGATGATGAAGGAGTCAGACCTGTGAGGCAGATTGTACACATCTGTGTTTATACAATTTCACTTGATAAAAAACCATTGAGATCATTTACAGCCTTCAGGTTGAATGTAAAAGCACCAGGCTGCCTAGAGAAAGTAGATGTGGAATCTTGGATCACTGTACTTCTACGTGAGAGGCAGATCTATAGATACTCTATGGACCATGAATAAACTCAAGGCTGATGTTGACCTCTGAGGGAAATAAAGAAAACAAAATAAGATGGGAAAAAAAATAAATAAAGTGAAATAAACAAAGGCAGGCTCTTGTTCAGGTACTGCAAACAGGGTTAATCCAAAACTGGCTTTCAAAAAAAGTCTTCTTCAAAACCAGTAGGTGAGAAATATCTTCCACTTTCCAGTAAGAGCTTTCAGGCTTGTTGTAGGGCAGGAGGAAATGTTACTTTGTCAATAAATAAAAATGTCTTCGTAAAAATGGATATTATGATCTGAGCATTTGTTCTCAGTGTCTATTTTCCATGGCTTGCCAAATGAATGGTGTCATACGTAGAGCACACAGATTTCTTTCTGTCTACAGGAACAAAGGTTACATTTAATGAAGGCAAAACTTGCCCTAAAAAATTTGGTTCATGTTTTTGTACAAACCTATGTGTTCTTGTCTTTCTCCCCTTACAAAATCAGTATCTCAAAACTTTTGTTTAGAAAGCCACTTTTCAGCACTCCCTGCAATAATTAAGCAATGGGGAAAATAATGAAGGAAAAGTCTTTGTTAAGGATTTGGTTTTTCAGTCTTCTTGAAAGAACCATAAAATCACTTGGAAAACTCCTACCCCTCTCTGCCTCCTGAGACTGCAAAATTCAATTTTTACAACAGCACTCTGAAATAACAGGGAAACAGGTAAAATGACTTAACCACTTTTTTACTCAGGAATTCAGTTAAGAAATCAACATCAGATTTAAGCACTCAACTCTCCATCCTGTACTAGTTTCTAGGCCTTGGGCCTTTTAAAAAAATATTACTGCAAGAAATTCTTCCTAGATTGGATTATTTTTAGTGTGAGAAAAATTAGAGGAAAAGTTGAAGAAATAAATTTCAAAATAAAAGAATAAAAAGTGATTGAAAATCAATGAGCATGTCAACATACATATGCACATATATATATATATATATATATATATATATATATATATAAACGCCTTAAAACTTCTGATTCGTACCACTGTATAACTCCACTGTGTTCTCCACATTCAAATAACTGCCCTTGATGCCTTCTCTTTATGTAAAACAGAAGAAACTGGAGACAAAAAAGCACAGCTAGTTAAAGCTGTCCTTTCAAAGTGCCCAATATTTTAGGCTGGTGAGTACAAATGGAGAGTGAGCTTGGAAAATGTAGTATGATCTTTACAGCACAGGCTATAGAGCAGGCTCATCACATAGACGGTGCCAGTGCTCTGTAACACAGACCTGTTTTGTCCAGGCTGGGAGCATGCAGAGGGTTGGAACTGGGACCCCATGATCTGCCTGGTATGCACCC
>WBMV01006287.1:650863-677077 GCA_013396655.1 Campylorhamphus procurvoides | reverse complement strand
TATGCACCCCAACTACACCTCTTTCTGGGTAGTCAGTGGGGAGAATAGGTGCATTTTGTTCATGCAGAATACCAACACCTCTTTACAAATGGCAACATAGTTCTTTTATTGAAAACTAAGGGACAAACAGCATGAAGTAATATATAACTCATAGTAAGATTATAACACTCATGATGGTAATATAATCCATTGATAATCATCTACATAGGACTTTTCATGACTTGTTTTCTAGGTCTCTGAAGAAGAGGAAAGTAATATTATCCTAACCACATACGAGATACCTTTCTGAAGTTATTTATGGGATGTTCCTGTCTTTCCAGTGCTTGCCTAACTTGGATGCTACAAAGCCATGCAGTTAATTTTTGTTTCCACATGACTTTGAGAATACAGAACCCTTGCACACGTGCAAAACCTTTGTTTATTTGTGGTGTGATCTCCCCTTTCTCTGAAACTGCTGAAGGTAAAATTACTGCCAGATATATTGCAAATATGTAAAGATGCAAATACACCAAGGGTCATTTGGATGGTACCTTTTTCCTTCATATTGCTTTTATCAATCTAATTATCAACAGTAGCGACATTTTTATCAACTTCCTTGCCCTGCCTGTGAGGCTGTGTATTTGTGAAACATCACTAGAGTGGAATCTCGTTGCCAGAGCTGTGAGTAGAGTTTCAAGTGGTTGCAGACAAGTGCAGGTGGTAAGCACTAAAAAAGTGTCATTGTCGAGCATTTTACCTCATTTAAAAGTGGAACAAGAAAGCCATTACTGCAACAAATTGCTCAGCCCTTACGGCCATGAAGTGGGGAGGGCACCACCGAGCAGGTTTGCAGGAAATTAATTGTGTGCTGGCAGGCAATTCATTATAAGCAGTGTGGAAAGGGGTGGCTTTTTCTTTTTTTTTTTAACCCATTCTAAATTTTTTTTTTATTTAATAGGAACTGTTTAAACAACTGTGTTAGTATAAACTGATTGGTAATAACAGTATAGGGATTTCTGCGAAGGTGTATGAGTGTTTTGGTGTTATTTTCCATTATTTTCCACTTACTCTTCTTCGGGTGTATTAAACTGTATATGTGAAATAACAGTTGTGCCTATAACAAACCCATATTCCTCATAATGGTTTCAGTGGTGACTATTGAGGACTTTTAGCTGGGCTATCCTACAGAAATGGGCCAGAGTTGGCTTGTGCTCAAAAATAATAGGAAGCAGAATTTTCCATTTTTGCTTGCATTGCCCTGTGTGATACAGTACACAATTTAGGATGCTGGCATCTAAAAATAGACTTGGGCGTTTTCCAAGAGAGTCAGAAAGTAGTACCACTGTTAAAATGTCTTTCTAGAGTATAAAGTAAGGTAAACATTCAAGTAGAGCTCTTTGTACATAAATATTTTCTAGTGGAGTCTAAGGGATTTGGTTCTCAGAATGACAAAAAGACACCAAACCAAACTACCAAAACCAAACCAAACCAAACCCCAGAGAACCTAACAATATAGTTTTTTCTCAAAATTTTATTTTTTTAGAATATTGTAAGTAGGATTTTTTCTAAATTTTGTGCTTATTTAAAAGCCAATAAAAACAAGTTTTAAAGGATACCATGCTGCAATAAAAAATAAACAATTTCTATGTAGACTTTCAATTGCTTAATTATTTTATGTCAAAAGCTAGAAAATGAAATGCTTCTAAATATAGTGCATTGGAATTTTCTTACCAGTTAATTTTTTAGAAGCTCTACACTTAAGAGCACCATAGTAACAGCTCTGCAAGCTGATTCTTCATTACAGTTATCCACCGAGAGCTTCACTGAAGACATTTCCTCTGGGATCAGAGAGACTAGAAATCAATTCTGATAATATTAGAACAAATTTAAAGAGCAAAAAGCCTTAGAAAGTATGTGATGAATATATAAGGAGATCTTTATTTTTCATGTAATCTTTTTCACATCTTTTGTACTTTGTTGTGCTGTAAACAAATATTTTTGTGTTGCAAATGTTAACACCTTGAAAGGTTTTGTAAAATTGGGACTCATATAATTAATTCTGAATTATGCATGTCTTAAAGCTACTATTATTTGCAATGTAAACTGTGAGAAGGTCAAGGTGATGGGTGATATTGAGATATTGACGACATCTTTGGCAAAAATTAAGAAACCTATCATATGTTGCACACCACCTCAGTGCTCCTGAAGAGGGGCCAGCAGAGGTGTCACGCTCAGCACCACTGTGTCGTCAGCTGCATCTGTCCTTTTACAGTACAAACAGCATTTGTGATAAATTAAATAATCTGAACTCCCGTGTACATTTTTCCTTTAGGAAACAGCTCACACTGAATAGCACTTCCAATAATGGGCTACACCTGAGTGCAATTGTGTGGGAAAAAAATAAAAGTAACATGTTTTTATAAACACTGACTTGCCATATTTTGAGACTTTAAGATGTGTTCTTCCTTCATGCTGTGTACACTTCATCCAGAAGGATGTCCAGAAAAAGCCTACCAACTTTGAAATTGTCTGGGGGATGCTCAGCAACATGTCTAAGCCAGCTTGCACATCCCTTATCCAGGACACAATATCAGTGGTGGTGTCAGCACTTCCGCCAGGTCTGCAGGAATAGGGAAAGGATGGTTGCCACTTTTCTTGCTCTCTCCAAATTTTTCTTTCACTTTTAACACTACTTTGCCTGAAGGGAGAACAAGACATGCTCTTCTTGATGATCCCTGTTTAATGAGGTTGAAGATGTTGGAAAATGGAATTAGAAGAAGCCCTGATGGAATGGGGCACCGCTGATTTGGGGTGCATGGAAGTTGTGCCTCTGCAGCTGTGTGCAGTCAGCTTGCTGAAATCCTGGTGCAATTGTTTCTGACTGTGCAGTTGGCTTCAGAGGGAGAACAACTGAGCCCTTTGTGTCCCTGAGTGTGAAATCCATGTGTCTGCTCTGGCTCTGGGCCATGGCTTGGTGGGATAGCTGGGGAGCTGTGAGGGCTGTCTCTGAAGCAGTACAGAGCACAGGCCCACTCATCTTTGTCCAAAAATTGTTAGCAGGTTAACTCTGCAAGCCAATACGTCACCTACCAAAACACTCTACAGTCTGCCAAAGCAGGCAGCATCTTTTCTGAAGCTTACCTAATTCATAAAGAAATAAGAATGTATATGGGGTGAGTGTGCAAGGAGTACATGAGAGGTAGGAAGAAGCAGCAGAAAGGTGTTTTTGTAAGGCAAAAAGGAAGAAAAAAGGGAACATAGAAAAAACAGGTTGTCCTGTCTTCCTCAAGGAGGAGACAGTTATTCTGTAAGATCAGTAAATCTTTACTCAAAGGATTTTAAAATGAGTGTATGCAAAAGTTAGAAGCTAGCAAAGACCTTAAAGAGCAGTTATAGCTGCCACAAACAATTTCATTTAAATACTATTTTGTCTTGCTTGAAGGAGTGATGGTCTGAATTTTAAACCTTTTTTGTAGCTTAGTCTCCATATGGTCTCCTAAATAGAAAGGGCTATTAATATCTAACATTTCTGTACTGCACTTGAAGTTATAAGCTATATCTGTTGAGATACTGCCATAATTAAGCAAAATGCACAATGGACAACAGTTATACCAGCAGTTCAAGATCAGAGTGGCCTCTAACTGATGAAATGGTAATGCTTTCCAATTTTTGAATGTAAATTTCTGGATATCCTTTTACTGTCCCTCTCATCTGGACAACTCAAAACAGTCAAGTTGTTTGAATAAGGAATGAATGAAGGTTCAGAACTTTACTGTGATACAGTGCAGTAAATATTGTCAAACAAATTTATGGATATGATAAAATAGAAATAATAGCAAGATGTGGACCAAAGTTATGGTTCTTTGTTGTTAATTCCATTTTTAGACCTTGACACAAGTAAAGGTGTTGTAATACTTCTGTGAGCTCAGAGACAGTGTTCAGTGTTATTTTGAAACACATCTTCAGGACATACAATTAAGTACCCTGTACAATTTTCCAGAATTGGACACAAGAAATTAGTAATTTCTGGACAGCAAAATCTTGCCAGGGCAGGACGATGTCAGCACTTTCACCACAAAATCATCATTGTTCAGCTGACAGTGAAAATGTTTGAGTCATTTGAGTCTGAGGGAGTGGTTACCATACAAGATGGAAAAAAAAGGAAAATATCCAGCCATTTTTTTGTTAGAAACATTAGTGCCAAAGAAAAGGGAAATCTGCCGCTTTGGCAACTCATTCCAAAATTTAAAAGCCTTGAAAAGACAACCCAGCCTCGGTTATATTGATACTCCCAGACTGTAGAATAGAATGCTGAGTGCAGCTCCATTTTGATATGAAAATGAATCAATAGTGTGTCATGGTCCATCACATAAAGCTTTTGGAGCTTGTGTCCCCATGCAGAAGTACAACCAAGACAGGATGGGGTGAGGGCAGCATATTTCTCCTGGGGCTGAAACATCTCTAACCAGGCACTGGCTGTTAATTTTTAGGGTTAGGGGAATTCTTCTGAAGCTGGATGCTTCTGGGTTACGTAGCCCAAAGGCGTGATATTGTTTCAGAGACATCGCACCATTGTGGATTGGTTATGTTCTCCACTGTAGACAGGATTTTGGGTGGGTTGTGTACTCTGAAGTCAGTTGTGAGCCAGATCTCACCTCAAAGAGCAGTTAAAAGCTTGTCTTTTTCTACTTCTTGCTGGTTTGTGAGCTTGGCACACAGAAGAACACACATGTGTGGTTGTGTAAGGTCACCACACCCTGTTGGAAGAAGTAGGAGATTGCAGTGTTATGTGGTGAGTATGGCTGAGCAGCATGTGCCTCTCCACAGAACAAGCTGGTCTAAATGGCTAGAAGATAAAATCTACCAAATCCCTTCTAAATAAAGGTGTTGAGCTGTGATGGTACTAAATATCACATACACACAAAAAAAGATCTCCATAAACACATATGTCAAGACAAACATGGGCTGCAGATGAATCTTCAGATGCTGTATTTTTTTTTTTTTTGGTTCTACCATGAGCTGAATTATACCGTGTCACAATGATTAGCTTACTGTCTCCATTTAGCTCTCCAATGAGGTGTGAATAGTTTAACACTGATGCATAGTCCATTTTCACTGGTGTTTCATCTGCATTTCATCATGCTGGGAGAAATGAGTCTTCGGGCATTTCTGAGGACTGTTGTGAAGAGGATAGGCATGTTTCCTCATCGTTTTGTCATGATGTGTGATGGAGTTCCTCTGTCATGCAGTGCCAACCCAATTTGGGGGAGTCTTGGAGTAAGTATGAAAGAAGTATGCTGTGTCCTTGTTGTTTAGAGGTTTCTTCCTGACCCTGGCACGGCTAGGATATGTGAACCTGAGTGTAGTTTATGTGATGGGAGCACAGAAGCAGTCAAATAATTTAGGAAAGAAAAACCCTTTTATGATTTTCCTTTTCCCACATGCTGACAGAAAAGGAGACAGATTTATCTCTCACAGTACTTTTACACAGTATCAATACAATGAAACCCAGAGATGAATATCAGAGATAACTGTCATTAGCAGATATCATCCACTTGACAGAACAAACACAACTTACAGACCTTCGTATGATTAAATACCACTGTCCCTGGATTCCTGATATTAAGTGTCTTGGGGAAGAATATTACAAATATACACTCTGATCAGGCTTGGAGTATAACGCCCTGTCTTATGTGTACCACATGAGCTGCCCTTTTGCCTTTAGTTCTTTGACGGAGTGATTGGTGCTACTATGTGATAGTGGGTCTCTGCAAAGCAAGCACCTTAAACTTTTATCTGAAAATTGACTATAGCTTGATTTAGAGGAAAAGTCAGCTGGCATTCTTTAAATAAGGCAGTGTGCTCCTGAAGTGCTGCCTCTGTTCTCCTTTCAGAGCATCTCCTATTCTTTGCTTTTCCCTCATGGGATTTTCCCATTCTTTAAATGCTATCCTTTCTGAGACTAATGCAGTTCAAGGATGTCTTAACACAAACTTTATCTTCATTTTGGACCATACACATACAACTTAACTACCACAGGTAATTTTAACCTGGTTCTGAAAAACTCTGCTGGAATGCGACACTCACCCACTGAAGAAGGTATTAAAGAAGGGTGTTGCAAAACTTAAGATTGTAAGCCCTGAGTATATCATAAGTTTCCAAAGGAAATCTACTGCAACAGAGCAGTAAGTACCACTGTGTATCTCTTTACTGATTAACATTGCTTTTTACATGTATAGGCTGCAAATGTACATTAACCAAAATTCTTGCAGTCCTTGGTTAATCCAGTTAGAGAGACTTGTGTACTGCATGTGTCTGTTGGCCCCAGCAGACCTCCTGGCAGGTGATGTGGCTCTGTTTTCCCTTAAGAATTCCACAGAAACACGTGCTGTGTAATGTAATACTGTGCTGTTCCCTTTCCAAGTCTACAAATTGTTGTGAGGAAAAAATTAGTTGCTATTAATGTTGCTTAATACTGCTTAATTTATTAGTTAGTGGTTAATATATTTACTATCTGGATAAAAAGGGGAGACATATTATTCCAAACAAAATAAGTATTAGTCTGATAAATGAAGGCACTTGCCCATTCCCACCTTGCTTGGATAACCTCATATGCATCTCAGAGATTTCAAGAGTTCTGGTGTGTATCCAAAGCCATTGACACAATGAAGGCTGGCCTTAGGGTGAGACTTGAATCCAGGAGGAATGGAAATCTTTAACCATTGCTTAGGTCATGGAAAAAGATCAAGCTTGCAGCTCTCAGATATCTGTGGTTGTGTGCACAACAACTGCATACCTCCTAAGCCTCTGTCCCCTCCCCCTGCCCCAAGCTACAGCAGTGCAGGCAGTTCCCAGACCTTGATTCCTGATATGCCAACATATGCTGGCAGAGCTTCACTTTGCACAAATTCAAATTTCTCTTGGGAGCAGGTTTCACTGGTCTGAGAAAGTAACAGGCTGTTCTCTACTTCCTTCTATATCTGAATATATACCCTTCCTTTATCTGGTACTTTGAGTCTGACATATTTATGTATACATAAATATATGTGTGTGTGTGTGTATGTGTATATATGTATAAGATGCAGCTGAATTTCAGAGCCACCCTTTGTCCAAATGCCCATACATTTATAGTGTCATGTTTGACTTCAAGTTATGGAAAATGAATGATAAAAAAAGTAGAAAACATTTTCATCTGGATATTTCTGCCTGAGACTTGGAGAAATCCAGTGGTTAGGGTTTTGCTTTTCCAGGTTTCGAAAATTGTGCCTCCCTATGTACATTGACTGGAAGTAACATATATACAGTAGCTACAAGAACAAGAATGTGAGATGTATCACCTTGTACTGTACCTGGTCAGGACTCAGTTCCAGTTGATCCTGTCCTTGCCCTAAGACCAGCCCTTACACTATACAAGGAAGAGACACATAAGTTAAATGTCATCTTTTATTCAGGAATGCCCTCCTCCTCTCAGCTGTCGGTATTCTGTCATGGTCAATCTCCTTAGGCCTTTCATATCTTTGAAGTATATTAAGGAAATATTTAATTAAAATGCTGCTATTTCTTTGTGGCAATTTGCTTGCAAAAGGAATTTAAGAATACTTGGATTTCGTTTTACTGCTTCTGGAGACTTTACCTAAAGGCAGAGCATCCTTAATATGTATTTCCACATATCTTGGCATTTCTTTATTCAAGATCAGGTCAGCAACAAAATAATGATGTAGTTTAATAGGTAACTGGAAAAGGTGAGATGCACAGTTCTACTTAGAAAATACCCCTGTGCACTGTGGCAATGTTTTATAGCATGATGTGAAGCTAAAGTTCACAACCCTGTCATGCAGTCATAGGATAAGAGAGCAGGTTACAACAGAGAGGGCTACAATTAGGAAGAAATGCGGTGTCACTTACTTTTGGAAAATTTCCAGCTGCTTCAAATGAAGGGTTCATTTATGCCAATAGTTTCTGAATAATTTAGGTTAAGTGACTTCACAAGTTTGGGTAGTTAAAATAAGCAAAAGCCTCATTTCAGTTTTGAAGGTCTTGTGGCCAGGCACAGATCAGTCAACACTTAAAAAAATGAATGAATAGGGCAGAAGAGTAAGAGACTGTTTCAAAACCAGTCCCTGATGAGCAGCTCCCATGTCCTGCCAGGATTTTGCTTAGGCTGTATGAGATTTGGTGCAATGCCTTCTGCCTACTCTTGTGCTTTGAGGACATGAAGAAAGGTATGAGCAAGGGAAAACATTGTCAGATAAAATCTTGCAGGATTGGAGTTGAGAGAGGATACTCTGTGTGCCATTTGGCCTCAATTCTGCACAGGCGTCAGCTGAACTTACCAACCCCTGTGTGCACTCAGAGCTCAGATCACGTACGGTCAGTGCTTGTACTGGAGCACTACACAGACCATGGTCGACAGCTTTTATTTTGTTTTCTGGCTGTGTTTTTTTGTTTTCTGGTTTTGGTTTGGTTTTGTTTGTTTGTTTGTTTGTTTTGCTTTAGGTTTGTTGACATTTTTTGTTTTGGTTTTTAATTTTAATCGTAGAGGCAAATTAATTTCTCCAAGGTTTTTTTTTTTTTAGACCTAGCATATCAGCAAACAGGTGCTTATTTATATCCTGATGAACAACCAGCAACCAAACGTGTCTCCAAAAGTGTATATATTCATTCTTCTTTCTTTATCTTCTTCGTAAAATGTTGACATTAGCAAAGTTATCTTAAGACAGTTATTAGAAAGGAAGAACTATACTGTCAACCTCACAGTCCTTCTTGGAATCAGACTGCAATTTCCTGATTCAAAGTCATTATTGGCAATAGTTTTCTTGATTGCAGTGGGTCTAAGTGTGTCACAAGTGCTCAGACTTGACAAGTATATTTGAATCTGAACCATAACGATTCCACCTTTTCTACAGATCACTCTGGCAGAGAGACTTTGTATAATTTTAGCTTTGCCAAGCCCTTCCAGAGTCCCAACGTATATTGTGAAAAAATTGTTCAGGCATTTTTTGTTACAGCATCCTTTTTCCCCAAGAGAAATTGGAATGTTGCAATACAATTTCCCCACCACCACCACCTAAGTAAATAGATAGAGTTTATATCTTTTGGCAAGAATAAGAAACCAAAAATAAAAAGTCTTCTCATAATTCTTGGCGAGATGAATCTTCCAGGGTCTGATCCCCTGGCAGAGCTCTGTGGTTTGGCTTTCTTGCGTCTATTAGTATTGTGTGTGTATGTCTCATTTCCTTTGATTTTGTAGCACTGTTTATGTGTTAGCTTTTCTCTCAGTTGTCAGTTCTTTTTCCTTTGCAAGATACTTCTTCTATTTTACTATTAGGTGGCTTCTTTTGTGCTCATTTGTCTACCTCATTTCCTCAGTGCCCATTCCCCAGGACAATACCCTGTGCAACACAATTCTGCCACTTTGTCTGCCTTTTCTTTCTCTTTTCTAATTTCCATTTTTTTCCCACGTAACTCTGTCACTCTTTGGTCCTAATGATATTTTTTTTGTAAAGTTGTACTCCTCCAAGTGAACTGTCTCTTTTTCGCTTTTTTATTGTCATTTACTTTGGGTTTCTGTAATAAATACAAACATGTGACCTCATTAGACATTTTGGAATCCATGTCAAAATCAAAATTGCTACTGGTATAACAGACACTTTTTGGCTTTTCAATGAAAATTGAAGTGGTAACACACATTTCAGTGTATTTTCTTCAGCAAAATGAAACAAACATTTTCAGTTGAAGGTTTTTGTCACAGGGAAAGGAATCTTGGACCAAAAAAGAGAATTTGCTGTGCTTTGACAGTAACTAAGTTACAACATGATTTCTTAGTGTTATGTCAAAGACCTCTATGGAAATACTTATATATTTGTATAGCAAGTCTTTCTGGACTTGCTACTCTTTCCTCTGAATCTGTTGATTTCTTGTAGGTTGAATGGAAGCAGTGTCAGGTCCACTGTTTAGGATCTGCAAAAGAGTTTTCAATAACAGGACCTGTAAGATTTAAAAAAAAAAAAAACACCAAAAACCAAACCTGTGAGAGTTCATACCTGCAAGAACCTGAGCTGCTGGCCTGTGAATCTTGGAGCTGCTTGATTCCCAGCCCAACTGATTGTGGAGTGGGTATGAGGCAGATAGTCAAGGACACTAATCTTATCAGCTTGCCTGATTTAAGTTGCTCCTGCTCATGGTTACTCAGCTCCCAGGGGAAAACAAAAAAAATCTCAGTAACAACAGTGTCTTTCCATGGAAGTGCAAACAATTTAGTGGTGAGATGTTTTTGCAGATTAGAATCTGGATTTTTAAGACTAGTTTTATTTTCTGCGAAGGGCATTATAAATGTTATTCAGCTTTGTAGATGTTATAAAAGATATTTTGTCAAATATACTGGATTTAATAGAGTCCAGTGGAAATGGTTAAATGTATATTTATTTTAATTATTGAAGATTGAAAGGGGCATCTTAAACTCTAATTTGTTGTTCTGCAAATTCAAGCAAAGATGAACGGAAGCATATTAAAAATGAACACAGTTCTTATTTTCATTGGTTATATGTCCCCTTTTCTCACTACATATATCAGTTAGCAAAGTCTGCTTTCAACAGTGGAAATTTCATTATCACTTCTAATTCAGGTTTTGTAGCACATTAAAGTTTCCAAAAGTTAATGACTCTGGTTTCTTTCTGTGCAGGTTTACTTCTCATGAAAGAACATAGCAAAAGAAAGAAATGGCAATAACATTAAATTATGAAATCCCAGAAGCTGAGGACAAGAACTGACTGTATTGTGGAAGTCAAATTCATTGTTTATGGTTAATGCTGGACAACGGTGATTGCATGGATGGGATTGCTGAAGCAGATGTAGCTCATGTATTACTCATTAAAATTTTTCAGTTCAATATTTTAAGTGTAACAAGAACAACACTGCAAAAGTCTGTCATTTGAAAACTGGTGTCAGGAGTTCTTCATCTTAATCAAAGCTCCTTTCCAACCTTGGATAGAGATCATAATTCTCTAAACTGCTTCCACAATACTGTACTTTCTTTACAGCTCTGACCTGTCCACTCAGGCCTAAGAGGAGGTCTCACCAGTGCTGTCACCATTTTCCTATAATGTCTGTGCCCTTGTCACTCTTACATCTCATGGTTACCAAAGCCAAAACACCTCAGTTACCTTTCTATTTCTCACCTGAGTGACTTAGCATCTCTCTGAGGGTGACCCCACTCTGGGGTGACTGCAATTGTATCTCACAGAGGTGTCATAGCTCTTAATTACATCTTCTGCAAAGTGCTTGGGGGTTCCCTGACGAAAGTGATTTCCGTATGCAAAGCACTGCAGCAAAATAAACTAATCTGGATAGCAGAGGTCATTCCTGTCTGTCTACATTAACCTAATAGCCTGTGCTTTTCCTCTTTCCTTCACCATTTGCCAAAACAGATATGTTTTGTTTTTCCTTTGATCCTATGGAGTTGACAGTGACAGATTACTCTCAGTTTGTCATCCTGAACCTTCCCACTTTCCTGGTGATGTGACCCATGACATGAGGGAGATCTGTAATCATGGACAGATGCCTCTCTGAGCAATGTCCAGATACCGCAGGAGAGGTGGGATGGGACCACACAGAAACCACTGCCTCCCCAGAACAGGCTCTGGGTTCTGGAGGTGGATGGTCAGAAATAACTGTGTGAGGAACAAGGGTTTTTCAAAAGCTGCGTGAGTGTTAGAATTTCTGCAAGGCAGCTAATTACTATAAAGAGTCTTGTTTCATCAACAAAATAAGGGTTTCAGGCTAGTTTGAATATATTTTTTAAATCAGACAGTCTGTAATGCTGGGGCTCCTGCATAAAATGAACTCTCTATGTGATATTTTCTCATCAATCTGTACTACTGGAAATAGCAATATTTCTTTGTTCAATCTTCAAAAAACTGGAAAACTGATGAAAATGTGCTTTGTCAGTGAAGAATAGGGCTCGCTTGGGATCCAGCAATGTGCTCTGTGTACATCAGAGGTACCAACTACATAACCCAGACTAAGGGTAAGAACAGGCTAAATAACTGTCAAAATCAGTCAGTCCTGTTATCCATATCCCAAAACTCTTAGCATACTTTGCAGTAGAATAAAACCAAATTATATCTTATAGAGACATAGGAGTCGCAACAACAAAACAATTTGAACACATGGGTCTTCTGTCCCACTTTCATCTTGAAATAGTGCCAGCCTGAAGACCAAAGTCCATCATGCTGAGATTCACTGTCCAGGGATTTTTTTAACCCCATCTTTAAAACCTCTGAGACTGGACACCTGCCTGGTAACCTCCCTGGGCTACCTACCGCACTGCACAATGTCTTCATGGGAAGCAAGTCTCTACCCACATCCAGTACAAACATCACCTATTATGTCTTCTCCTCCACCCCACACTGTGGAGGACCTATCTCCATCTCCTAGATGGGCCCCTAGGTGCACTGGTCAACCTCTGTGACATCTGCAAACTTCTTGGGAGAGCACTCCATCAACTTCCAGGACACTAATATACATGGTAAACAGGACATGTCCCACAAATATTTGGATGAGCAGCCGCCATTGATAATAGTTGAAATGTTAGTATACCATGTTATTTGCTTTAAAAAGCAACAACAAACTCTAAGACCTTGGAGAGATACTGTCAGACATGAGATCTTACAGAGAAAAAAATAGTGATGTGCATGAGATGTGAAGTGATACTGTTTGGGAGACAGTCCATCTGCTGAGATTCATTATCCAGTCTAATGACTCCTTCCCTTTTGCATCCCTTGAAATCTACTGATTTCAGTTAGATCTTGATCACTGCCTAACATATCTGATTAAAAGCATGGTTTTGAATTTTCACCTTTTATTCAGCAATTTCATGTAAGAAATAATAACTAATTCATGGTATCATATTTCTTAAAAAACCCTCCAAAATCCTTTAGCAAATGCATGAATAGAGAAATTAGGGTTGTTAGAAGCTAATCATCAAATGTGTGATAAAGAATCCTTTAATAACGTTATTGACATCTTAAGGACAATGTCAGCAGTGTGTTCTGTAGGACAGACTTCTACAGGAACATTGCCAGCCATAAGCAGTATCAAGTTCCTGCACCGGAGCTCCTTGATGCTGGTGTTTGAATGCCTTCAGGGCAAGACGGAGGAAGAGTATTTAACTTGGGGTTGAGTGTGTTTTGTCTTGTTTTGTTTTGGTAAACTCAACCCTCCCATTACCAGGCTGTTTACACAGTCACAGTGGTCAGTTTACACAGTGCACTGGTTGTCTGGGCAAAGGTAATTTTTTTGTTGCTCTTGGTTGAATATTGCAGATCAGCTAAAGGCTGGGGATGTTGTATAAATCACAAAATGGTGTCAGCAAGTTTGAGGTCCATGTTTTCCTGTAAGCAAAGTAACACGTTCTGTTTTCAATATTTTAAAATACATAGCAGGAAAAAAAATCTTGTAATATACAGAAAATTATTGAGATGTAGGAACTGTCTCACTGTTCTGCAATGGAACACCTACTAATACACAATAAGAACATATCTCTCTTGAAGAAATATCCTCCTACTGTGCAATACCCAAAGTACCCTCTATTTTGACCAAGGAACACATTCATAACTATTTCTGTTAGAAATTTTGAACATTGTTGCACTTATTTTGGCAGAACATTTTGGAAACTTTCCTATTAAACTCTTAAAGGTCACTTCTTAAACAAGGTACTCACACATGCCCATAGGAATAGCTTTGTCTGTGTCATCCTACAACTGTGTAGCACCAACTTAATTCTATCGTGTCTCCATGCAGTAAATCTACTCCTGGGGGGACTGCATTCCCTCCATAGGTACAGCATGAGCTGTGAGCCTCTGCATTTCTGTTACTGCTACAGTTCTGCTCCAACTGGGCTGTCAGACATCCACAAATCCCAGCATCCAGAAATTATTGAATAAAGATGAATACTCCCTAGCTTTTGGAAGAGTGAATTAAATTAGAGGTAAGGAAACTTAGATGACATAATACAGCAACCACAGACTGACTCTTACTGCTGCTGGAAGATATCTAACCTGCACATCAGCCTTTTAAATATGTTCAGACACATGTGAGGTAACTCACTAACTTCTAACAGTTGAAGTAAAGTTCTTTACTATAAAATACACAGATTTCATATATGTCCTTTGTGCTGTTTCGGTATTGTTAGAAAATAACGCAGTGGATGGACTTGCAAGAGGAAAAGTTACAGTTTCCAAAACTGTAAATATATGCCTAAATATTTCCATTAAAGAGCAGCTAGTTCTTACCTTCTGTCAATATTTTAGTGACTTAATTAATTGCATCATAGTCTCTAGTTTTGAAATTATATATTAATTAAGTGACTGGCTTTATTTAAAGAATATTGCTTTTAGATGGTCCCACAGAATAAAGCTACTCAGGCCTCTTTATTCTGCAGAGGGTGTAAAGACCCATCCTGCCTGCAGGAAAACACACCACCACACTCCATGTGGAAGAAGTGGCCTTTCCAAAAGTACACTCTTACTTGCAGTTTCTTGGAAGACCAAGTACCGCTGTGAGTATCTATCTTGGAGGTTTTGTGTTTTCTCTCTTCCAGTGGGGCTTCTCTGTACAATTCCTTTTCTTTTTTTTATTTTTATCTTCTTCCCCCCACCCCTCCCACCCCGGTAAGCCAGTTTATGCTGACACTTCAAAGGTTAAAACCCCTTTCTTTTCCCTTCCACTACTTAATTTGCTTTTCTATCACCACACACTGCACATGCGAGGTGGAGCTGCCTTTTAACTTCAGGGATCAGCACGATGAGAAAGCAGTGGAAATCAAACAAACCTTCAAAAATGCAAGGGCAGGAAGGCACCCACAAAACTAGCACTAGGATCCAAAACTAGATGGGTGGCCAGCTTTATCCCAGACAGTCCATCAACAGCCTAACCACAGGTCAGACCAACTCCAAAGTTGCTCATGCTGTCCTCCCATTCACCAAGAAGCCAGATATTTCTGCCCAAGGAATTTCCTCCACAGGGATTGCCTTTAAAGAGGGGGAAGTCAGTCTCCTAAAGAAAATGCACATGTGTGCCACCTAATGAAAGATTTAGTTAAAAAAAAAAAAAGAGGTAAATCAAACCTTTGTTGTTGATTGTATAAGCATAGGGAAATGGGAATTGGGCTTCCATCTCATTTCACATCAGCCCAAATTTTCCTAGACTTGAGAAGAAAAAATAATAATAAAAAAATACATTCATAACAGTTTGTTTTCCTGTGTGAATTCACTCAGGTGGTGTTCTGCACATTCAGTCCCTGCCCAATCAGCTGCCAATATAACAATCCAAGGCATTACTTTTCTAAGCTTGCTTCTTATAGTTGAACAACTGTTTGCTCTTCATTTCATATTGCTGGTGTAAGGCAGAGGATACAGGTACTTTTGGCAATCAGTGAGCTGTTTTATGTTTGTTTTGAATGCACATACCCACAAGCTAGACAGAAAGAATAAGATTGGAGTCCAAAAGTTCTTCCAGTCTCAGACAACGGATGATGTCCCTGTGTACATTTAATACAAACTTTTGCAACAGTTGTTTGTTTAAATCAATTTATTGTTTTAAATAGGTAACCAAAAAGCTGCTGCTGAAAGTCAGATGGGCAGATGAATCCATCCACATGTAAACAGGTATGGAAAAGCTTGAAGGTCTTTATGGCAAGTTTTGAGTTCAGTGGCACTTTTATCTTTTCAACTATTGCCCAGCTTCAGGCTGTGACTAAAAATGAGTTGTAGAATAAAATCCAAAAAGCCCAAGCTAAATATACCTGCTCTCTTTCCTTTCACTTTCAGCTTTCCTACCTACTTATGCTTCTGTATCCTAAACAGACATGACAGAGTTTAGAAGAAGAAGAAAAGGGTGATTTCCAGCTCTTGATCAAATTTCTTGCTAACAGAATTTTGACTACAAGACACACACAGGAACTTGGACAATGTGTGGTTTTAAGGAACTAGCCAAAAAGAAAAAAGAAAGAAAAAGCTGCTAATAACCAAGATATTGAATTGTGTGTATTTATGGTGTGCAGGTGGGTTTCTCAGGATGAGCTATCTGAAAGAACACTGAGTGGAAAGATGTTGATAAAATTACAAGGATTTGTGCCAGTAGTTCTGCCCTAAATTCTGCAGATCATGAGGCCCAGAAATACCTCACACATTTCTGTAATTATCTTTCAATAAACTGTTCAGGAAAATCTTTGATTTACATATGCCTCCATTTTCCAATCAGCTAAACTATGTGTTATGCTGTTGCAAAATAACTCTTCTCCTTACCAACTAGAACAAGGCAGGCATTAACTTTTGCCACAGCATGAAAAGAAATTCTATATAATCTACATGTTATGGCTCCTGTTCCCTCTAGTTTAATCTACAGCACTAGGAATTTGTTATACAACAAGAAACACATTTTAAGAATTGTCACATTTTGTAATTCCTTTTTGTGTTTGGAGTGTCACAAGCATTGTGGCTCTGGTTCAAGTCAACTGCAGCCTGGAAAATGAAATATAATCTAAAAATACCATTAAAATGGAAATTTTTAATGTTAATCTTGTATAAGGTTTTTATATTCTGTAGTGCAGATAGCTGAACCTGAAAGAGACTCTGTTTGAAAATGGAGAAGCTTTGCAGCTCTTTGTAGTTCTTCTCATCCACCCAAGCTGTTCCAGTGGGTCCCATTCATTGAGAGCCTTTTCAAGGAGACCTTGCTTGGTCTGAGGATCTATCAGAAAGCCTGCAGAGGCTTCTGTGGCAGGGTGGCTCTGTATCAAAGGAAAAGACATGGGCATTAGTGGCACCAAGGAGGATGAGGGCAAGAATGGCTCAACAGATAAAGGCAACGGTTTAAAATTCAGGCAATCTGGGTTGTAGTTTCTCTCCTGCTGCTGGTTTCTGGTGAAGCCCTGGGCATATCCTCTATTCTGTGCTGCAGGTGTTAATGACAGCAGGGATATTTGCAAAAAAAAACAAAACAAAAAACCCACCAGAAAAACAACAAACGCAAAACCAAAAAAAGCCCCAAAACAACCGAAGGAAGAAGGAACATATAGAATAATGGAACACATCCATCCTATATTAGATTACAGGATTCACAGTTCACAGGGAGGTTTGATATGATCATCACTTTATTTCTACACAGATCCATAAGGAAAATGAGGCAGCTCCTGGATATGCCTCTTCAGAACCTCCATCAGCTTCTGAGGAGCCAAGACCTGGCAGGACATACTGTATAGTTAGTGTCTAGAGCCTATGTTGCTGTGTCATATATGCAAAGTGGGAGAACCAACAGGACTGTCTCTCCCTCCTGCTTCAATTATGCAAAATGCTGTCATTTACACAGGTTGTATCATCAGGGCAGAATAGGAGCATAGAAAGTTTGCAAATATGTATTAACAAATAATCATGCTGCCAAAATAGTTTGTATTTGCAACACAACTAATGTTCTTAAGCATTGCTGCAGGTGAACCTGAAAGACAGAAGTAGTACTTTTATGCTAATATGCTATAAAATATCTTAGCCAAATAAACAAGTCCCTCTGCAGTGGGTGTTTATTTTCCTTGACATGATTTAGAAGATTCTCATGTGACAATCTTTTGTGTTGTATTTGTAAAATGATCTCTATGAGAATAGCACGCTATTATAATACATTACAATCTGAAGTTGCTTGAACAGCAGAAAGCCACTAATACAGCACTTCACAATGGATCACTTAAACAGTTTAGAGTGCAGGTTTCATGTACAGTATTTTAAAAGCCATGTTTGCAGTGCTTTTTGAAAAGCAGGGTAATATTAAGGAGAAAGCTCCTTACCAGTGAGCTTCCTGTCACTGAATGATCACATTGCTGTTCCAGAAAATCCAGGTGGGAACATTTTCAAAGAAATGTTTCCCTTTTGCTCAGAAACAGCATAGCTATTCTTAGGGACATTTTCCATTGGCCTGCAGCATATTTCAGTTTTTGTTGCATGATGGAGAGTGGCATATTGTATGTTACATTGAATTGAGAAAATGACTATGTTGCATCATGTCTGTATTTGGCACTGAAGGATGCTGAGATGTTCATATCTCCTTATACTTGTACCAATTTGTATGCAACACAGATATATCGTAAATAAAACATAGGGTATTGGATTCATCTTGCACTCATTTAACCTTGTCATACATAGATAGCATTTGGCTTCTCTGTGGGAGGCTGGAATCAGCCCTAGTGTGCCCCAGTCAAAGTCTGTTTATGGTACCTAAATGCAAGATATTGTTGGTGCTGTGCAAAGCACTGCTATTATAACATACACTCTATGGACTGTATCTATGTCGAAAAGTGAGGTTCAGAACTATAAATGGCCCCAGATTATCCAGCATTTTCAGGACAAAAGACCTTGAATGGAAATCATCAGGTATGCCCCCCAAAATACTCATCAGACTCTCAGGGGAGACAGGCTACCCAGTGGAGAGATGCAGCTCCACATTCAGGAGGTGCCTTTGCCCTGCAAAGAACCACAAATTTGTGGAGAGATCTGGACCAACTTCCTTTCATTCCCTGTCTGCCGGAGCATGATCAGGTCTTGTTGCCTCTATTCATTTTGAGAGTAAATGGGCAGCTGAGCTGAATGGATAGGCCAAAATGAGGGTCTGAGAATCTGCTGAAAAAGTCTTGTTGCTGTTTTCCTCCTCGAATCTTCTATCAAACTTTTTGAGAAAAAAAAAAACCCCACACAAACAACATGAAAAAAAAAGCTCTTAGGCTCTCTGTTTTAATCTATATAACTCACACAACTAGCATAACTTTAAGTCAACTTTATATCACTGACTGAAATGTAGACAATAAAACAAATGTCTTCGGACAGACAGAGATTACAGTGATTTTCCAGAAAAAAATTGCTGTGATATTCCAGATCTGATGTGTGAGCAAGAGTACTCTGTGCTCAGCAGTAATTTGCCTTGCCCCACTTCTTGCAAGCTACCAGGCTGAGTTTGCAGAGGGATTGCATTACTATTAACCCGGAAGATTGACACTAACAGAGTAACATCGTGAGATAATTTTGTAACTTTCTCATTAGAAGCAGGAGATTTTAGTTTTCAAATCTGCAATTGTTTCAACCTCTAGGTATGCGCATCTTTATTCCCTCAGAAAAAGGCACACCTTTGATGTGCAGATCTCAGCAATAACCAAGACTTTCTAATTTAAATTGGAAGGATCAGCTACAGTCTGTTTGGCAAGCTGAATGGCATATTAAAGTCACTTTTGATCAAGTAATTTTGGGAGATCTGTTCCTATCACAGTTGTTTTCTTTAGCCCTTGAAAATGAATAGAGGACACACTTTGGTTTTGTATCTCTTTTAGCCAAAATAACAAATAAAAATATTTCCAAAATTCTTGTAAACAATTTTTCAGGTTTTTTTTTTTTTTTTAAATATATTCAGTGAATGAGCTCATTTAGACAGTTGAAAGTGTTTTAAATGGCTCTAAAAAGTAGTTGGTTTAGGACAGATTGGGACCCTCTCCACAGAAAGTTCAGTGAATGCCAGTGAGGACTTTTCCACTGACTCCAGGTTGGGATTTGAGTCAGGATGAAATATCAGTGTATTGATATTTAATCTTGTAGTCTCAGCTGCTGGTGAATCAAGTAGCAGCTCATTAGGAGTCATCTTTTACTCCATGGAGTGAAGCTGCGATTGGTATTTCATACCCTCACACAGTTCCCATCACTGCCTGATGTGTAATCTGATGCTGAGCATATCTTTGAAAAATATTTTGTATCTCTTCAAATGCAGCCTGTAACATGCAGTGTTATCACTGCTCATAACTATCACACTTAATTACACTTCATGCATCAAATTTGGGATATGAATGTCACTCATTTCGTTCTTGCACACTTTATGATAGATATTTAATCCAGAAAACTTAAAGAAAACAGATCATTTAATTTCCTAATCAGTTTACCAGATACAGGCTGTGAGGCATGGAAATATTTTGAGCATTTTCTATGTTTTTAATGAAGTGTTACTACAATGAGAGGCGGATGTTACAGCACAGCTGTTGCCATACGCAGCAGAGGCTGCTGTGCTCTGTGCAGAACATTGCGCTCTGGCTCTCAATGAAGCTCCAGGTCTCCAGCCAAGGACAGCCAGTAGTGAGCTGGAGACTCTGATGGTTTTCTTCTTGTTGTGTTCTTTTTTTTTTCTTTTTTTTTTTCTTTTTTTCATTTTTTACCCCCCAGAAGATAAACACTTCAATAATGTCAGAATTAAGGTTTCAATATTGCTAGAGGACAAAAAAAGGGAGAACGGAATCTTTGTCTTTCTGTCTCTGCAAATGTATAGGCTGTGGGTTTGTATCTCCCGGGAACATCATGAGCAAAAGGGACCTGCTAGTGTCTGTCTCTAATATTTACTTCTCTACCATCCTAACCCTTCTGTTGTTACCTCCCTCCTACAAATTAATCTTCTCAACTGATGATAATCTGTGGAGACACCAGATTTATGTGTTCCCTGAAAGATGCGGACCAAGTTTTTCCTTTCAGTGTGGAGCATCTAAAATTATGGGGAATATGCTAACAAGAGTAAAACAAATGTGCATGAGATCACCAGGGGACTTGGATACCATGTGTGTAGTGTTTCCTTCAGATATTTGAGACCAGCATCATTGTTTTTCAAGAGTGTTTCTGAAGCAAAGGAAACAATAGGATGTGTCCATAAATCCTTGCTTGTGAGCATGTGGAACTGTAGGACTCAGACTTTTCATCTGAATGGTATCTTACATGGGTAGATGGAAACAGCATATTGGGGTCTTCACTTCGCAGGTAATCCTTGAAAATGGAAAATTACATATTTTTCCTATTGAATAAAACCCACATGTATGTGTTGATTTTTTATTTGTTTAGGTGTTATTTTTCCCCAGTAATGAAATTAATGTCAGAAGAACTCTCTGTGGCTGCAGAAACTTGGAAGTAAAATAAATGCTCTATCAATCAGCGCCACATACATATCTTATTTTTTTAGAAGCAAGGCATGTAGGTACTTTTAAACGACTGGTACTGTCTGAAGTGGTAACAGAGAGAAGTCTTTACAACGTCAGCGCTCCAAGGCCCCTTGGACCTGAAGTCAGCTAGTAGGCAACATCAGAGATCAGGAATTACTTTTGTTTTGAAGGAGTTATTTCAAAGTGATTGGATAAAACAGAGAGGTGTGACATAAAATAGATGAGGTAAATATTTCTTATTCTGAGACAGAAGATATATCTTTTGTTTGAGTTGCATGGCTTAATACTTCATGTTTTTCCCTTGTTACAATTATATCCCCTTAAAGTCAAATAATACGCTATGGAGCCGTAAAAAGAAAAGAAAACAAAACAAAACAGAACCAAAACAAACAAACAAACAAATGGACAAAAAAATCCCGCCAAAACCAAAACCAAACCAAAAACTTAAGGAAAAAAGGAAGCCCGTATTCCCCAGGACATTGATTCATTTACATGATTAGCAGTCAGAGCTCATCTATATCTATACTTTACATCAATGCACAGTGAAACAATCTACAACTGACTTGAAAAGATGGAATTTGTGGTGTTAAGCTTCCCTGGGATGTGCTGAGCACTTTTGGCTTTTAGCAACATGTCTAGGAACTGAGCATGCCTTGTGGCTTATCCCCATTAGGGAAATTTTATGCCCTTTCCTAACTTTAACCCTGATTCCCGAATGGTCCTGTGTATGCATTACAGCCCCTGAGTGAGGATTAACCACACATGATGTTGCTCAGTTGTCCCAGGAGTTTGATGTTTCAGAGTCCAGAGCCATTTCTAACTTCCACATCCTGAGCAGGCGCTGCCACACTGTTTCCAGTCCCTTATGATACTAGCATAAGCATGAAAAGAGGGCAAATAAGCTCCAGCACTTGGTTTTAAACTTAGAGTTTTGAACTCACCCAACCTTCTCTCCCCTTCACACCTTTTAGTACCTCTGAAACAGCTGTCGGTTTTACACTGGTGTGTAAAAGTACTGTGCCTGACAGTAATGGTTGACCTCTTTAACAGAATTATCAGAGTAATTGTTGAGAGCTCTTATTGTCTTTTTGTGCATATTTTTTTAATTTATTTTTAGCAGAATGAGTACTGGGAATCCCTATAAGTCTTCTGAAGTTTAAACTCTGCTCCGGGAAGCTCGTAGGTCGGTCAGTATTTGGCCTTTTGAAGATGTATAGAATAGATTACTTAGTAATTACTGCAATTTTTATTAAAAATGTAATTTTATCAGACTGTATCTTCCTTATGCAGCCTAGATACTGATATAGGAGTCCTCAGTGGCACAGGTATTTGCTGTTTATACTGGAAAATGTTATTACTTCATTAATGGCAAACCTAAAAATAAGTAATTGAATACTTCTATCCTGTGCTGAAATCAAGTCCAGTCACACACAATGTCAACTGTTTTCTAGCTTATATATATTTGGAATTCAGCCAATAAACTGTGTTTTTAGAGCCAGAAGTAGAATAACACACCAAAAATATTTCAATACTCCACAGCATTCTTATAAAAAGAACAGAGCTCCTTAACAAGTTTCAGATTATTTTGTCTCTGTCTATATAATTCAGGTGTTATTTTGGGATCTGCATATATTTTGCATGCATATAATGCAAAAATAGTAATCGTGTGACAAATTATTTTAGTCATTAACCACCTTACATTGTAGCAGGCCTATTTACTTTTAAGACATAACTGAGGTTCACTTCGCCAAATTTAGCCAGACACAGTCAGATTCTTGCAGAGCAGTGACAGTCAATTGGACTCCATAGTTATCCATGAATATGGATGCAAAATACCACAGATATGGCCAATGTGCAATAAGTCTATTGGCAAATGTCTCTGCAGTGGTATTCCACGCTATGCCACGATCTGTAATAACCAATCCTAATGTGAGATGGCTGCACAACTGCAGAGTTATTTTCTCCTTATAAGTATTTCAATGAGTTACTATTTTTCAAAGCTGAATACTCAAAAACACTCAGCAAATGTTCATGTCAGAATCAGTCACCAACTGGAAGCAGAGTGGTACTCAGAACTTCAAACTATTCTGGTCTAATCCTTCTAGAAAGCCTTTGTATACACAAATAAAGCCTTTTTTTTCAATTGAAATAGTGAGGAATTATTTCCCCCTTCTTCTTTCTTCTACCAGAATCTCCAAAGATGTCTATTAATGTCTTCTCAGGAAAAGTCTGTTTAGCAATATACAGTCTTAAACTAGTCTTTCGAAACACATAAAATAAATCCACACAATATTTTTTCAAGTTTGGAAAAAAATAATAGCTTAATTTTGCACAGCAGAAAACTGAGGCAAAAATTATAAAGTGACTTGATCAAGCATTCAAAGATACAAATTTTCAAGCATTTTAATCTTAGAAATTCTAAAGCATAAGTTGTATCTATAAAACTGATTTTGTAGTTTCTAGTCCTCACAGTAAAATACACAGAAATAAGTTTCTGAGTCCTTAGTATACAGTATTTGCTTGTCAGGTCATGTACATTGTTAGATAATATACTGGTTATTTTATATTTTGCCCTAAGAACATTCAAAACAGGTTAGAGCAGTTTATGAATAGTATTTATTAAATTTCAATTCATGACCTTGTGGTGTTATAAGAAAACTGTTCACAGTTGTACTCAGATCCCTGCAAAAGTTCTTGATAAAAACTACAAACCAAGAAATCTAAAGCATGGCAATGTAGAGAGGTAGGTTGTCCTCAAGATACACCTAGATTCATGAGGAAGAGATAAAAGAATAGCCACAGCTTTGTTCTGATGTTGCAGAAAATGGTTATATCCACATCTGCTTATAGGAAGAAGACAATAAAAGACACATTCTCCATGTTTATATTGCACAAGGTGATTATAAGCAATCCTTCTGAAAAGGAAGGAGAAAGTAAAAAAAAAAAAAACAGAGTAGATACTTCCGGCTCTGTAACATTACATTCTTTAAAAACACATTGTGGTTACAGTGATACGCGCATACTGTAATGGTAAACTCGTGAAGCACAGTCAGCACAGAGATATTCCTCAAAAGCTCAAATGCAGAAGTGGCATGTGGTTCTGTATGCATTTTGTAGATAATTAGGAAAATTAAATGTGAATTATCATAGTGAGTTTGAGGTTTCTTAGTCTCAAAAAATTGCTTAAGAGCATTTCTATTACATTCTTGCATCATAAGAGTTTTAGGATCTGGGCCACTAAACACAAGCACATTATCAATGAATCACCAGCATCTGCAGGGGTCCTTGGGGAAGCTTTGACCACTTGATTCTTTCTATGATCTGACTGCAGACACTGATTTCCCATCACTGGAGGAGAAGATAGTAACATCATGTTATTTGATTTCATTATTTTCCATGACTTTGGCTTCTTCCTATTACACACAAGACTAATTTACAATATCCTTCATGTACACCAGTATTTCTTGTACACTCACAAGAACTTGACTGTCTGGTGTCCTTGGCCTCCAGTTTTCAATCTAACAAGTCAATGAATGGTGTGATCTCAGCATGACTGTCATGCTGTCCTGTCTTATTGCTTAAGTACAACCATGCTAAAATTACTGCACCACCACTGGGGGTGAATGAATACAAGATAAGAACTGCAGTATGACAGTTTCAAAGGAAATGGCATAGGGATTTAATTAGACCCTCTGTGTGCCTCATTGATTCCTAGAGAGGTTTTCGTTCTAGTGGAAGCAGATGTGGATGGTAGTGTCAGAGTTAGGATTACTTCACAGCTTTTTATTGATTACTCCAGAAAGAGTAAAACAGCCAGGCATTAGAGGGCCAGACAGCAAACTGAGAGATAGGCTAGTTCAGGAATTAGCTTCACTTTCCCCTCTCCCCTATTTTTTGGGTGCAAAATGTGTATTAGCACTGAGAAGCAGAATGCAGCTGCAAGGTTCGCAGGCTGTGCTGGAGATTCAGAGCTGTGTTTAGTCGCTGTTGGATGGTTTACCAAGCTGTACTGATGGATTCTTATAATCTCAATCAGTCATACCCTGAACATCTTGAGCATCCACAGCATCCAGAACAAGATATTGTATCATTGTTATTTACCAGTTGAATGAACATAAGGTGAAAGAACCCAAGATCTACAGAAAAAAAAAAAAAAGAAAAAGTGAAGGTGTCCATAATCCACAGCTAACACTTGGAAAGCATGAAAAGCTATTTTTTTGCAGCTGCTGCAGCAGACTGTAGTGGAGAACTGGATGAAGTTGAAATGCAGCTCTATGATGCTCCCAAGAAGGAACACACAAACCTAACTGCTAGTCTGTCAGGAAAGGGGGTTCATTTTGTAATGGTTTTCTTCATCTAGATCAACAGGTAGACAAGCAGGCAAAAAACAAGGATAATTATGTTATTTTTCCTGTGTTTTTGATATACATAATAACAGTCTGAAGTTGCCTGCTTATGACACCAGAGGTATTTCTGATGAAGATAAGAAGAGGTTTCTCACAAGAATGTTAATCAGTGTTACCTATGGACCCAGTGAATGACTGCTGGAATCAGAAATCATGGTCTTCTAGTTCTGCCCGTAGACAAAACACATTATTGGCAGTGACTCAATGCCTGCTTCTGACATTTAAGTACTGTGTCAGAACGGAATGACTTCCATAAGGAAAATGATTGCTGGTGTCCTGCACAAGAAATGATCCGTTGAAACTTCCAGGTGCCACTTATTTTGAGCTCTTTGAAAAGCAAACTAAGTTTTGACAGATGTCCTTTGCAATATTCGCATTCATTTTCTCTGCAGGCTGGTGTGTGGAACTGGGCTGGTTTTGCTGACTTATCCTTTTTTCACTGTGGAGTAAGACATAATGATTCTTCAACATTCAACTTTCATTCCACTGCCCATGAGTTGATGCTGTAAAGTTAGAGAACAAAACTGAGTGGCAGGATGCATCATCTTTGGTAAATGCACCAGTTCCTGTGTGATAACCAGAGTTGCTCACTTTCCTCTTTATTGTGACACTACACAGGCACAGATAGCTGTTTCATCCTGGCTGTTTCCTGTGCAGGACACTGTCCATAAGGCACTAGCTGGAAGCATTAACTTACAGTTAACAAGGAATGCACAGCTCTCTGCAGATCTACTCACCAAAATTTGGGTGAATTCAGCAGTTGGTACTTGCCAAGCTTGAGCACTGCAGATACTCAAAGCACATGTATAAATGAATATAATTCAC
>WBMV01006287.1:596081-650778 GCA_013396655.1 Campylorhamphus procurvoides | reverse complement strand
TCTGAGAGAAAAGGTTCACATCAAAAGCTTTCCCTGGAACATGAGCTATGCAGCAGGCCAGTTCATGACAGTGAAGTACAGTGAAAGTTTACACAGTGAGACTTCATGTGTGTGATATGTGTCTTGTATTTCCATCCTGTTCCTAACAGATCACTCTTTGATCTGCTCATTACTCTCCTTCATGCTGAAAGGTTTCAGCTTTCCTATACAGAAGCTGTTAGAATGAGGGGTTTTATTGCCTCAGCATGTTGGATTTCCAGACTCTCACAAAGAGAATAGAGGAAGCAGACCAGATGCTCGGCCAGATATGATGGCTTCAGTATCTCCCTGTTTCCAATATAGCTCTCTTATGGGGGCAAATAGTCAAACCCCATGCACTGTTATCCATTTCATAGCTTTCCCCATCTTGCAGTCTGATTTTCTCTGTCATTGTGGAGTGTTGCAAAACGTATTTTCTCCAAGGTCAGCAAGTCACATATGTGTTTCACATCTAATGATAGTGTTAAAGAAGAAACCGGGGCTAACAATTCATAGTGATCCCAGAATCAGTTGTTTTGCTCTGTGGCAAAGATTTTTTTTCTCTATTAAGGGTTACTTATATAAAATACACTGAATATGCACACTTGGGTCCAAATCATAACATGTCTTCCCTATTTTATGAAGAGTCCTTACTGTGAAGTTATTATAACAGTTGCAGTTGGTCAGAAGGTTATTTTGTTCCTTCAGAAAAGGGTAGGAGATAGACAATTTCCTGTCAAAATCTGGCAAAATATATTTTCTTTTCCTTTCTATAATTTGCCAGTAATCTTGCTATAAATACAATTGCTTACTTCTTTGCTCCCTTCTTGGCTTCACATATGTTAAGATAACTTAAGATTACCAAGGCTCCAAAACCAGATCAATTTTGTAAGGAAATTGATGTATTCAACTGAAAATTTTCTGCTAACTCTATTTATCTACCTAGGCCTGGCACTTAAAGTTCTACTTAGCTAATATATATATATATGTATTAATAATACTATTATTTTCAACTTCCCAAGAAGACAAACTTCCATGTCTGTAAGAATTATCTGAAAATAATGACATTTACCTTGCAATTACATCATCAAACCCTTCATCAAAATCAGATATATTTGCTTACTTTGATTGACTTTGAGTACAAGTTTGTATCACATCTTCATTCCATCAACCTCCAGAACAGAGAGCATCAACAAGGCAGTTTTGTGAATGTTTCTTCTTCTGGCATTCACTAACCTAATATAGAGACTTGGAAATCAGTTAGGGCAAGACACTGATCTTATGAAGAATTGATCTGCCAAATCTCTGTAGAGTAGAGGAAACATCAGGAAAATTTAGACTGTTGAAAGCAATTTACTCAAGTAAAGAGGTTTGAAAATTGTGAATGAAAAGGATCAATAGTAATATGCAGGAAAACAAAACAAAACAAAGTTCTGTTTATCTGAGTGCCACCTATCCAATGGTAGATTTTCTTAAGTGAAATGAAATTACGTGAGTCCAAGTAAACTGTGAGAGGATTGAAGCTTTTCTCAATATGTGAGTGCACTATTTTTTGAGCAGACTGATTCTTCCTGAACTGATTAGAGGCTGATTTCTTCACTCACTTGCAGGGCCTGATTCTAAATATCTCCCTGCCACTAGAAAATCTTTATGAGCTTCAGAGTCACAGAGTATGTTAAAGGAGAGAGCACTTTTATCTAATAATGTGGCTTTATTTTGATACTTGGTCCATGCTTTTATACTGAATAACTGCTAAATTCTCATCAATAGTGCTGAAAAACAACCTTAGTTCAGGCTGTCTGCAAATTATACCCCTACTTGGCATTACAGATCAGGAAATGCCCTGGGCTGTCTTATTTACTTGATGCTGACCAGATGATGTTCCCATCTCACAGTTGATAGGGACATACCTTTTCCCACACTTTGTGTGGGTTACGTTAATATAGGGTTTCACTATGACGTCCTTCTTATTTTGCTGCAAAACTTGTAAGGATTAAAGTGTCTGTGCCGCTCCATTAACTATGAAACTCAGTAAATAATTAGTTTCTGGCTGATACAGAACCAGAGAAAAACTGTTTAAAGGAGTTAAAAAAAAAAAAAAAAAAGATTTTCCATTTTTTGGTGGTGGTGGTGGTTTTGTTTGGTTTGGTTTGGTTTTGGTTTTGGGTTTTTTAAGTGACAATTTTCATTTGTGGGCTACCTCCATTAATAGTTTGTTTTAATGTTAAATAGTTTAGCATGCAGTAATTCTCCTTAGTCATAATAAAACATATTCTAATCTAAGAATGTTAGAACAAAATATACTGAACATTTCCATTGCTCGACAATATCTCTAGGCTGCAATGATGCTGATATGACTTTTTTTGAAACTCTGATCTCCCATTTTTGACAGGGAATCCTGAATTTTTTGGCATTTTAAATTTTTTCAGTTGCTTTTATAAGTAGTATTTTTCTTTTTTCATTGCTGGATGAAGAAAAGGAAAGGAAGAACACAGACTTATAGTATGTTTAAAAATCATATTTGTTCCCTTCCTTCCTACAAATGGCTGAAATCCACAATTAAATGTAAAGCTTTTGTGAAGTAAAACTTTATTTTAGTTGCTGATGAAGCAAAAAGTTCACCAGGATAGCAGGACGAACATGATGTCAGCAGCAGTTCTTGACAGAGTTGCAGAACAGCATTGCTATTTTTGGGTTCCCATTCAGAAGTATGAATGATTGATTGCATTCTACATTGCTCTCCATTTTCATAAATTATTGTAAAATTATATATTAAAAGAGTGTGATCTTTAAATTTAGAGGAAAGGGGGAAATGCAGTCTGTTTGGAAATCTAGATTTGGATAGTCTTTCAAGATATGAATTTTCATGATCTGCTGGTGCCAGTAAGTGATTTTGTGGCTGACCCATGTTCACCTCATTTTTTGTACCAGTCATCTCTGTGCAGATCGATGCAGCTGTTCATTATTACTTTGATGAGATTAATTATCTCTGATTGTGTTAGACTTCTGAAATATGTATTCTGCCAGTATTATATAACAGAGGAAGTTAGAATTGTTACTATTTGAAAACAATCCTGCAGCCTATTGACAGATACCAATTTTTTTAAGATAAAACTTAACAGAAGAAAAAATGCATTTTTTTTATTTGAAGAACATTTTTCCCCTTAACTAAGTAATATGATGGAAAATATGTTTAACATACAAGTTAATCTTGCAAACCTCTTTATAAATGCCAAACAGCTGAAAGAAAGGTGATATTTCAGCTGCTTAGGAGACTGAATATCTCAGCTTTTCTCCCAGAATTCTGTGTTTTTATACTGCAGATATGTCAGAAGTCATGATACTTCTCTTATTGTAATCAGAGAGTTGTTACATAATTGTAGGTCAAAGATATGTCCTATCAAGAAGACTGTGTCAGTTGAACAGTTCCTTTGTGAAGATGCTAAGCTGAGTTAGTATAAATTGTGAAGAAAGGGCTAGTTGGTGAGCTGCCCTATGTTCTCTGGTGGCCCAATGAGCTTCTGCTCTTCTCATCTTCATCTTACCCTCTGTAAAAGAAGGTGTCAGTGTAGGTAGCCTCAAATGTGGAGATTTCCACAGAGAAGGAACCCATTGCATTTGTGACCCCTATTCATATTGGAGACCAAAACCAGGTTTTTGGAAATGTGTTTCCATTATATAGCATGAAAAGACTGCCTATATCTGACTGTTACTCAATATTTGGGACTTTCTTTCCACCTATTGTTGGTCTTTTTGATGTAGTTCTCCAAAGGTTCTTATTGTCTACAAAGTCACCAGGTTACCATTGTTAAATTTGCTGGAGTGTGGTCTTCTCTAGGCAATCAAGAATTCAGTTGTCAGGAGAGATTTTAAACGATCTTAAAAACACTTTCTTGCATTTTGGACCTCTCTCTTTAAGAATTGTTCAAACCACTCACTGCTTCTAACTCTGATCTTAGATTTCATGTTGCTCTATTTCATATTTCATATCCCTCTCACCAGTGGGTTATAGTGCTGAGAAGTGGCATTACACTTTCACATTTGTAGTCCATAAAGATCTGCTTAGAAATAAAAAAGAGGGTGGAAAGAATTAGAAGCCAGAAAACAGGTCTTGCATGTCCTGATCACAAGAGCTTTCCATCTGAGTGAATTTGAGGTGCCTCAAATCTCCTTCAAGAAGTGCTGGAGCACTGTCCAAGAAGAGGTGATGTGTTTGTCAGCAGATGGAGCTTTCTTCGAGGTAGTCCATCTTACCTTTGAGTGAAGAATACCTCTACACATTGGCCTGATGGGTTATACTGCTGTCCTCAGCATTGCCCCAAAACTCAAAATATTTGCTGCTTTCAACACTGCTGTACGTAGCTCTCCTTACTGCAGAATGAAACTGCCTTCTTCCTTACCTGCAGAGGGACAGTACCTGCAGAAACAATGCTGGAAAAAGTTCCACATTCTGAGCTCCTTATTACCAAAGACAAAGACTCTGGTCTGGTTCTGCATAGTTGCCAAAAGGCAGTGTCACAGGTATGGATATTGACACATCTGCGTACAGACCTTAACAATCAATGTGTGGAGCATAAATTCCTCCACTTCTGTATTCCAAAGGCAAAACAAGAAGACAAATTAGTTCTTGTCATAACCCAGTTCGAATGACACAAGCACTATTCCCACTGACTTGCTGGAGGTGGCCACTTTGGTCAGTTTGCCTCTTGTGCCAGCACGGGATGCTGAAACACATGGGCATACTTGGGTGTTCACAAAGCACTTCTTTACCATGTACTTTACTGTCTGCATTAACTACACGCATTTTAAGGAGTTTTCCAGCTGGATAATGAAGCTACTAGAGGCTAAAATAGGAAACTTTGAGAATCAAGGTCATGATTGCAAAGGCACATTGACTGAAGAGAAGTACATATATTGCTTGACAAAGAACTTGAATCCTGCATATTTAAATATTCACAGCACCTACAAGTTTTGCTGTTACTCAGTGAAATACAGCTTCATTTGCCAGTGAATCAGGCTTATAAAAATGGTAATTGTGAAGTGCAGTTGCTAACTGTATCAAGAGAGAAGGGATTTTATATGTAATGGAGATTCTTTTTGATGATAAATTATCTAGCTTCTGGCTACCATGTATGAGCTCTATTAACTGCCAATAAATTGTTCATCATTAAATCTAGTTCACTCTTCTTAATTAGGCCAAGAGGTTTTTTTCTCTTTAAATCTTTTTCTTGCTTTAATTTGGAAATATATCTGAAATCTTAATGATCTTAACAGCTGCACCAGACACTACTGTAGAGTTACTTAAGGACTGATGTTACAGAACTGAAATCTGGAAAGATCTGGAAACCTATGCATTATACAAATCAGGGTTTGAAACACACAGTTAATAAAAGTGTCTGGTTATAGCTGCAGCAAAATTCTGAGCACACTACTATTATACAATTTAAAAAAATTTCAACAGCACACCATAAGCTTATTTGGTCTAAAAAAGATACATACAGGTACATGAATACGTGAAAAGATTAAAAGACTTGCTGTGAAAAAAAAAAAAAGGTGCAAAACGAAGAGTATTTCAGAGAATACTCACAGAAAAGCTGAGATTACCTTTCTGAAAACTTCTTCATGGATCCTTCCTAGAGGTGAAATATATTCCACCCAAATTTCAATTTAAATTCCACCAGCTTTAAATTTTCATTAACTTTCAATTGTCAATGTATAGCTATGCAATGAGTGACAACCTTAAGTACTAGTTTAGTCCAACATGTCTCCATCCTGTTTTGCCAGCACAACTGTATTATTAGTTCTTCTAAAAAAGGACTTGTATAAGATGTTGTCTAGCAAAAGTAGTTAAGGTTTGGAGATTCTGGCTCTTCCATTGCTGGAAACCCATCTTCCTTTTCTACTGTCAGTTGTCCATCTGAAAAAACGGGGTAAAGGCACCTGTCTTTGATATATGCATTACCACTCACTTTCCACTGCTAACTGGCTCTCTGGGTACCATTTAAGGTTCAAACTTAACCAGTCAGCAATTTTCATACTTCTGCTGCAAGATGTGAATCTTTTCTTTAGGGCAGACAGAGCATTGAATTTGAGTGACAGGAGTTGTGACTGCAGGGAATCCCAGTTGTCAGAGCTGGAGTTAAGTCAAACTCATATGAGTTTTCCCATGGGATATAGTTAGCAAATCTCCCTGACAGAGGCTAGAGGCAAGAAGAGATCAGAGGTAAAATATGTTTTTGTGCACTAAAATATAGCTCTGCTCTATCTACTGAGCAATTAGGAGCGGTTTAGACAATTGTACTCCTGCCTCATGCCCCTCCCATGAGTGTCTTTTTCTGCAATTTAGATTACTCTGGCATACTTTGTATCAGTGGTAATTTCAAGGTTTTGAAATTGTACTGTCCAGAGTAAGCAGTGAAAACTAAATAAAAAAACAAAAACCAAACACACAAAAAAACCCCAAAACGGACTGTAGGTATTAAATATTATTAGGAAGATCAGCTCCATGGTAAAAATTTCTGAGGCAGAACAAATGACTATGTTGACTTGGATAGATTTTGAAAATTTCCAACAGCTACATCAGAAACACTCGATTTTAACTATATGTTTTGATATCAGTATTTTATGTCAATTTATACAAACAGATCTCTTTCCAGAAAAAAGTATAATCTGTAAAAGAAAGAATAATTTCCACTTTTCACAATTCTAGGGGGCATAAGGAGAACTATGAATTTGGGTTGATAAAAACAAGAAGTATTTTCTCCAACAAACCTCTTATCATAAAGTGGTTTTTTTGGAGGGAGGTATCTTAGTATGGTTTTATCTGTTCCAGTAAGTATTTATAGAAAATAATTCTTTGGATATAATTAAATTATTTCATATTATTTATGTTTATCATACAGTTACAACACATTAACTTTCTTTGAACATAATAGGTATTTATAATTGTTTTCCACCTTCCCTACACTCCCCAGAGCTCTTTTACACTTCCTCCCAAAAAGCCACGTTCAAAGCATTGCTTTTAAGTGGTCAATTTAAATCAGATAGCAGCAGAAGGTGTGCTTCTCTGTTCCCTGCACAAATCAGATGCCCTCCAGGTCTTATTATTTCCCAGCAATGTTTTGCCTCAGTGGGTTACAGAATTACAGCAGATTCAATAATCAATACTGGCCTTCTCACTTGAAAAATATTCTCAGCTATATTAGATTGGATATGTTTGATGGAATATTAAGCATATTGGAAAAGTGCCTACAAATCAGAGAGCAACTGGCTTGTGGGACAAATGTAGATTCATTCGTTTCTCTTACCTACATTTTCTCTTACCATTCACATGATATTTGTGTTCCTACCTTCTAACTACTCACAAAGCATTCAAATTTAATAATCAAAATATCACTAGTGGATTGCCAGTGATCATTTAATTGACATTTAAGTTCAGAATTAAATAACAGCATTAGACCACATGCAAGTGAATGCTAGCCACTAAACAGGACAAATATAGCTGTGAATCAAGATATACACGTCCTAAATATAATTAGTGTTTCTCTCACCTTCTTCCAAGGCCTTGATAAGGCACAATCACATCCATGCTGCAAATTATGATCACAATAAAGGACTTCTTTTTTTCCCCTTCTCATCTTTTATAGCTAAGAATATAGTAAACCACAGACGTAAAATTCAGAATTTTGAGTCACCATTGAACATTCCCTTTCAGACAGTCATACATGCAGCTGAACATTTGGTTAAAGGGAAATTATTGTGGGTTCAACATAAAACTTTTGCTAACTCAGGTTAAAAAAAAAAAATTGTATAGTGTGTTTTTGGACTCTGATCTTTCAGTGTAGTAAACAACTTCGAATCCTACCCAATCCAACAAATCCGTAAGACATTCAGTATTACTCAGAATGCACTCAGCATCATTCAGTTTAGTTCCTTGTATTGTAACATAATTGTGTTTATTTTACTCCTGTTTCCTTCCTTCCTGCAGAAATGGATTGCTCTTCCAAAATATTTGTTATAGAGCTCATAAATAATTGAACCTCTACTTTTCAAGGATACAGTTGTGAGAGGAGAATAAAGTTTTAGATTTCCTGTTCATAAAATGTTAGCCTTTCATCTTTTAATTTAAATGTATCAAAGTGATGTCTCAGGACCTCTATGAATAATTAGTACACAATATTAACTGACAAAGAAATCAGACTGAAGCTATGCCTTGCTGTTATTAAATAATACTGCATTAAATAGGTTCTGACCATTTCCACCTTCCCAACATATCTCTCCCCAAAACAATTTTAAAGAGAAACAACAATCAACCAGGAGATTGAGGAACAGTCCAGCCTTTTTCCCTTCCTTCTGTCTGGTCTAGAGAGGGAACTACATGCTGAATTCAACTTCTCTAACCCAATATGTAATCTCCACTTAGGTTTTCTTATTCCCTGTCTGTGCCTAGCATCTTCCTCTGAACAGCAAGGCTCTCTCAGTTCATTGAAAGGGAGGAAATAATAAAAAAAATAGAGTAATAAGCTTAGAAACTGGTCTGCATCTAGCAGGGTCTGTGGGTTCATCTGTGACATCTGAGGCAGAAATCCGAGGCGGGGTGCATGGCTCTTGCCTTTCCAGCAGAGCCTGTAAGCCCACATCTCACTGTCTGAACCAGAGCATTTCTCAGGAAGGGTTTTTTCTCTGCTGACATTTCTTGTCGAATTGCAGTGACAGGATTCAGTGTTACTGATTTACCCAAGATTGATGAATGCTAGTGCTTCAGTGGAGAGGGACAAAGAAGTTGCTGAGTATTTACATGGGCATGTTGCAGCTCTACTGTAGCATGAATTCCTGCAGGGTAATACATAGTACTGAAAGAGAAATTTTATAAAATATACAAGGCACATAGTCATGGGTAGGATGTATGTGGAAAAAATTACTTTTCACACCAGCTCTGCCTAGCCCTGTGTAATGTCTTGTCCACAAAATCTCAGCAAGTGTGGAAACTATTGACAGGTCTGCACTATAGAGTTGTGAATGCAGGAGAGCAGATGCCTGTTAATTCCTGTCAGTCTGGAGGGAAAGAGAAGAACAGAAATACAAAGGAAAAATAGAAATAGATCTAACCTGTAGAACACCTGGGTCCCCTACCTCCCTTCACTCAACTCTTCCTCTTGTCTCCTGAATGAACTGTGAAAAGACCTGGAGCTATTATAGAGCTACAAAGAAATAAGGAACTGGTACCAGATGGGACCTCTTGTCTCCATCTCTCTCCAGCCCAAACAATCTGCTGCAGAATTTAGAAGAGAAGGGTGGAGAATCTAATAGTGTCTCAGAGTCGGAAAGATGGCTCTGGCTCGAGCACTGCCAGCCTGTTCTGGAGGAGGATTATTATTATTCTGTGTGCCAAAGGATATGGCTATTTTTCTCTCTCACTCACTCTTTGCAACAAACATTTGGCTACTATTAGCCAGCTGGCAAATATAAATGAAACATCACATACCACTTTAGTAGGGAGAGTGCCATCCGCACTTTGCCAGTCATGCAGCGGTCTGACTGCCGGTGCACGGTGCAGCGTGTGCCTCGCATATCCTCCTTTAGCTGGAAGTGCGGAGGAGAGTGGCCAAGAAATTTGTTAGGCAAAGAGAAAGTCTGTGGCACAAATATAAGACATCATATAGGAGAATCAGGCCAATATTTGTCTAGTAAAAGATGGTGGACTGGCTGTACACTCCTAAATATTCATTCAGTATTGCTTGTTTACAATGAGCTTCCCTCTTGACAGTTACATAGAAGAAAATGCAGAAATTTTACATGTGCAGAAGAAGGTTTTTATACCTGATGTGGAAATAGATCCCTTGGAGTTTGTATAAACAAGCAGCAGATTGGGAAGTATGCTCTGCTCTCAGATACACCCATGCAGTTTCAGCCTACAATGCTACCAGGGTGTAACAGGGAGCAGGATCTAGCTTCATGCTGTTGTTATCCTCCTTCTGCTCTCCAGCTTGTTATTCTTACTGCTTCTCTTTTCATCTCTCCTTTTTTTTTTAATGCCTGATTTTTATGCGTGTTTGTTTCCTCTTTTTCATTGGCCATGACAAAGATCAATCAATTATTACTTTTCTTTTGCATCTAACCATTTCTTCTTAATTCCCAAATTATTTCCAGGCATACAAAAAAAGACATTTCTTTCATTTTTAGGCATTATCCTGGTGACCTGTATTTAGCTGTAGCCTGGCAAGCCAAATACTTCAGTATTCTTAATTGTCTCATCAGAGATAAAATTCAAGATTTGACTATTTACTTTTGGAACAAACAATGCCATGTGGTATCATAAAAGTGTTCCCAAAGATTTTACAGCAAAACTAAGTAGCTATTTACTTTAAATATGCCAATTAAGCATTACTAATGTAAGTACATTTCTAGGCTAAGGATGATTGATAGCAGCATGCAGTGAAATGTTCTAAAACTACAGTTAGAAAATGTAAATGTTCAAAATGGAAAAAAAGAAACCCTCACCGAATGACAGCATTATTTACACATTTCAAAACAGTGCTTAAAATTGTTCTTTTATTGTTTTTAAAAGTGTCTTTTTACTCCTTTTTTTAAAAAAATGTGTGTTTTTGGTGGTTTTTTTGTTGTTGTTTTTGGTTTTTGTTTGTTTTTTTTCCTTGTTTTAACAAGGTGTTAACCAATGGGGTCTTATCAAAAGTTCAAGGCTAGAATATATTTTAGAATGTAGTTCTGAAAAATCTTATTTAGAGTGATGGAGAATAGGGGATTGATACAAAACAAGAATTACATTGTGCAAAGATGTCAATGTTTCCAGGAGTAGGGCATTTGTGTGTGTGTGTGTGTGTGTGTGTGTGTAAACACGGCAAATTATTATAAAGAGAGAGAAAGAGAATAAATTAAGATCCTTCTCAGGCCCTGAATGGCCCCACAACCCCAAAAAATTATCATAAAGACATTTGTCAGAGTTAATACTTTTTTTTTCTTTTTTTTTTTAGTTTCAAGTTTGATAGATTTGTGATGTTAAAAGCTATTTCTCTGACCTGGTGGGGAAAATGGTCTACTTTGGCTGTTCCTCAGCATAGAGACTACAGAAAAAATAAAAACCATTAGAAAGATATTATTTGACCTGATTGTGGTGGTATTGTAACATTGCAGGTGCAGTGGAAGCTTTTGGGCTAACTTCTCCCTTAAGATGGAAATTATGCTTTTGAGCAAAGTTTATGTCTGTTGTTTCAGTTCTATTAATCTAGGAGTAATCCAGAGTGGAAACTGTCTGCAAAGAATCAACTATTCTATTCCAGGGCAGAATAATCTGCAAGTCCCCAGAATTTTGACTAGTTGCAGTTGTGAAAATGTGTAACTAATTATTTTTTTTTTCTTTTCTCAGAAAGAGATTAATAAAAAAAAATTCTGACCATTTACGCTGGGCATTTATCTGAAAAAGCAAATAGTAATCAATCACCTGCCTTATGCCATATTTGGTAGGTGATTGTAAAAACTAATTAGTATAATTTGATATACCATTATTTGGATCAGAACCCATATATATGCTAGGTGCACTCCATTTTCGTTGGCTTCTGAGGTTGAATGGAAATCAAGGAGTGCATTTCTGCTGATTTTAATAAGTTTTGGATCATATTGCAAAAAATCCTCCAGAAGAACAGAGAGTGAAACTCCAATCAGCAGAGAATTCACTTAGCTGGGTGCCCATTTTACCTGATGTAATTTACACTGAGCAATTTGACAGCAGTGGAGTATGAACTGTTGAGTCATACACTGTCATTTCTCACTAACAACACTCCCTGGCTTTGTGAGACAGTGTTAATAAGCATGTTTCAGTTTGAAAGGCATCACCTGCATTATTCTTTTGGATTCCAGCAGGTACAGCAAATAGACACTTGTTTGTGATAGAAAGGTCCTGACTCAATAAATAGTTAATGCAAAGGTACCTTGTTTGTAGAAAGACCTCTTGTGACTTCTGTTGTCAAAGTCCAGTAACCACATTTCTAGAAAGAAGATAGAGTTTTGAACACAGTGGATAGTTTTCAAGGCATGCATTTGCAATATTCATAGTCAAGATAATCTTTGTTATTTTTAGAGAGTATATTTAAACATTTTTCTGAGATTCTCCTATATTAAAATCTATAGCACTTGACAACTTCTATGTGAGTTAAAAAAGAGAAGTTTCTCCAAAGCCTTTGCTCTGGATTTTACTTTCTGGTAGCATTTTAAGTACTGACCAAGGAAGAGATTTTTTTCTAGCTGAAAAAATCATGGTCAAGAAATCTGACATTTATGAAAAGTGGTCTTCCCACAATCATGATCCATTTGCTGTCACCTGTGTCAGCAGCAGCAAAAAATTGTCAGGCTATCCACCATCCTGGACTATTTTCAGTCACAAAGAATAACCAATAACATGCAACATTCAAAGCACATTGTCTTTGGTTAAACAGTTTATAATTTCAGGAAAAGCACGTTATACCCATTGTAGTGGAGAGTGCAAATGGCTGTGCAAGAGACACGAAGTCTCTTGTCTGAAATATTCATGGCCAACTGCAGTTGGCAACCTGGCACACCTGGGTTACACAGATTCCTCTCTACTTAATTTCCTTCCTTTTTATCATGTCGGGTTTTATGCCATTTTATTAAAAATGCTTTCTTGTTATAAGCTTCTGAGCTAAAAATCCTTCATGACCATAGAGCACAGAAGAAGCAACTTGGGTAGTAAATGGATGCTGAGTCAGAGTTTGGGCTGATTTCAGCGTTTTGGTGTCTGTCCTCCAAACCAGACCTATACTGATGCCTAAAATCCTGGAAGATAGGCACTCAGAGAAAACATTAATGGAGAAAGATAGACAATACCTTTATGGGGAGATTGGAGGCTTTGAGCCTCCACTGGGCCTACAAAACGCGTGTTGTTTCAACAAGGATCTCTGTGTCCAAAAATCCCTGAAGAACCCCACCCTCAGTAAGTTTACAGTTTTTATACTCTTCCAAAAAATTAACATATTTGATATCTATAACCAATCATCATTACTAATTCCCTCAGTGGTCCACCCATCAGGGTCCTAGGCTATGCCCCCTGGGCCACCTCCAAGTGTTTCTGGGCTCTTCTGTTGTTTTGACTTCAAGTGATCTTGCAGGTGTCTCTGAAAAACATCATGACCTTCAGAAAGCCTGAGAATATGTGAGCAAATCACTTTAGTAACTTCAAACACCACTTAATATGTGAGCAAGAAAACCTATACTTCTAAAACTCTAAAAATCTACAAAATATGCACCGAACCTTTAGGCATCAATACAATGACCTGATTTAAAACAAAGCCAAAAACACCACACTTTTTTTTCTTGACCTCAGACTACCTCTTAGAACTTGGCAAGACCAACAACTAAATCTTTGTTCACAGAATTACAGAATAATCTGAGGTGGAAGGGATCCACAAGGACCATTGAGTCCTGCTCCTGACCCTTCACAGGACTATCCCTAAGAGTCACACCATGTGCCCAAGAGTATTGTCGAAATATGTCTTGAACTCCATCAGGCTTGGTGGTGTGACCACTTCCCTGTTCCAGTGCCTAATCACCCTCTGAGTGACAAAACGTTTTCTAATATTTGACCTAAACCTCTCCTGACACAACTTTGTGCTGTTACCTTGCACTGGTCATCTGATAGAAGAGATCAGTGCCTGTCCTTCCCGTTCCACTCACAAGGAAGTTGTAACTGCAGTGAGGTCTCCCCTCAGGCTCATCTTCTCCAAGCTGAAAAGACCTCAACTGTTCCTCATATGGCTCTCCCTCCAGTCCTTTCACCTTTCTCATTGCCTCCAATGGCTTAATATCTTTCTTACATTGCAGTGACCAAAACTGCACACAATATTCAAGGTGAGGCCACCCCAGTGCAGAGCAGAGCAGGACAATCCCCTCCCTCACCCAGCTGGCGATACTGTGACTGATGCCCCCCAGGACAGGGCTGGCCCTCCTGGCTGCCAGGGCGCTGCTGACTCAGATTCAACTTGCCGCCCACCAGGACTCCCAGGTCTCTTTCCACAGAACTGCTTTCCAGCAGCTCATTTCCCAGTCTTTCCATACATTTGGGATTGTCCCATCCCAGGTGCAGAATCCAGCCTTTGTTCTTGTTGAACTTCATATGGTTGATGATTGCCCAGCTCTCTCATTTATCAAGGTCTCTCTGCAAGGCCTCCCTGCCCTCAAGGGAGTCAACAGTTCCTCTCAGTTTTGTGTCATTTGGCAACTTGCTTAGTATCCCTTCCAGTCCTGTGTCCAAGCCATTTATGAAGATGTTGAAGAGCACAGGGCCCAAGATGGAGCCTTGCAGAACTCCATTAGTAAAGGTCACCAGTCTGATGTCACCCCATTGACTACAACCCTCTGTGCTTGACCTGTGAGCCATTTGCTCCCCCACTACATGATGTGTTTATTCAGCTACGTGCTGGACAGTTTGTTCATAAGAACTGTGAGAGACATTACTGAAAGCTTTACTTTACTTGAGGCTGGATTCTGTTGATCAACTAGGCAGATTACCTTGTCATAAAAGGAAATCAGATTTCATAATCAGCAATTTCCTCTCATGAAACCATGCTGGCTTGTTTCAAACCACGTGACCGATGACAGTGTTTTCTTTCAGGGATTTTTCAATGCTTCCCAGAATAACCATTTCCATAACTCTACTGGGCACTGAAGTGAGACTGACAGACCAGTAGTTTCTGAGGTCCTTCTTGTCCTTTTTGAAATTCAGGACAACGTTCACCAGCTTCCAGTCAGCTGGGATGTCTCCTGACTCTCAAGACTGCTCAAAAATCCTTGAGATAGGATTTGCGATGGCATCAACCAGCTCTTTGAGGATTCCTGGATGAATCCATGAGGCCTCATAGATTTGTAGGGATCCAGCTGGAGCAGCAGATCCTGTGCAATTCCAGTGTCGAGTGGGAGTTGATCATTCTCATATTCATAGTCCTCCAGCTAGTGAGGCACACAAGAGTAATTTTATTACAGCTTAACCCTGGCAGGAGAAAGACATGAAGTAAATACCCAGTCTCTGAGATTAGACTTGTTGACAGAACGGATAACATTGTAGAAAAAAAAGCCTGAGGGTTCCCTACTCCCAAACTGTTACACTATTTCATATGTTTTTGAGGTGAGTAGCTGGCTTAATACAAGATTTTCCTTCTCTGATACTTTTATTCTTCCACATAACATTTGTCATTCTTCTTTCTCCATTGTATTACAGTTATTGTTAAAGGACAGCTACAAGAGTCATTAAATAACAAACTAAAATGGCTCAGCCCAAACATCAGAGTTTCTTTTAGTTTTAGATGCATGCCTAGTTGTCAAAGTAATTTTTTTGTTTGGTTGGCTGGTTAGTTGGTTGTTTTTTTTGGGGGAATAGGAGACACTCATAGCCACTCAAAGCCTCAGAAGAGGGTAAGGATTGAGTAAGGTGCAGAAGAGTTACATTAAAGGTTCTGTAGAAGAACCATACCTTTCTTCATAGCCTGTGTGGAAAGGATGTTAGAGAAACAGGGAGGCAGAGCAATGGGAAGGGGAATGCAACTATGCTAAGGCTTTTGTTTATTAAAAGGAGAGAGATGTTTCTCTCTTTGCTATTCTTTCTCTCTGTGGAAGAGTCTCCAGAATTCCACATCAGATACAACCACGGGCTCTGTAGTTGCAAGAATCTAAAACGACATTACAGGTCTTATTTTCCTGAGTTATTTTCATTCTTAGGCAAGGAATTGCTCACCTTTAATTGCCTAAGTTGGGCATCTGAAAACTGTAGCCCTCCAGATCATTAGTAACTGTAGAAAAATTTGGCTCTGGTTCATACATATGCTTACAGAGATCTAACATCAGGCAGAGGTACTGCACCAAGGAGCACATGTTTTCAGAGTTTAACCCATGTGGTATATCTTTCACCCTATCTGAAAGTGTTTAATTTCTCTATCAATGACTTAGTTGAATACTGGAGTGCATATGGACGATAACATAAAAGAGAGTAAGAGTGAGTAGGGACTTGACATCACATGCCAAGATTGCATTCTTCATTAGTGTTGCTACAGGGAGAGGAATTTGTCTTGCTGGCCAAAAGGTGGTGGGTATTAGACAAAATAATTCTATATTTGGAAATTTCTGATGAACAGAATGATCGACAATTACAAGAAGGAAAAATAAATGTTGTCTTGGCTCTGTGTTTCAGACTTCTTTCTTGGGTCATACAGTTCAGAGTTCAAAAAGTTGGCTTTTGGGAACTCTGTGTTCAGTTTTCACCCTTGGAAAGTGAAAGGCAATCAGTGATTCTCAGTCAATGTGCAGAAGTAATGGGAATCCTGGAAATAATATTCATAGGGTGATGGCTTATACCTTGGTCTACTTATATTAATGGTATGGGAAATCTCTGATTTCCCAAATAGCATGGGTCCTCAACAATTATTTTGTTGCTATTCAAACATATTTATAAAAATATGTTGTAGTAAGACCTATAAAAGCATGGCTGTTAAAAAAAGCCAGATTTTTTAATGTTGCTCTCACAGTGTCCATGGCATAGATTCTGATAGGAAAGTACTGGGGATACAGTGCCCTGAGATAGTTTGTTTTGGCGAACAGAAGTAGATAAACACAGTTGGTCATGTTAACTTCAGGTCCATTTAAAACACATGTAGGAAAACAAAACAAAATAACAACCAAACAAAGCAAAACAAGTGAGTGTTCTTCAGGTTGAAATGGGGCTGACAAAATATATTTCATTAGCTGGTAGCAAACAAATGTAGAGAACACAGCAAGGGTCTGAAATCCTAAATGAATCCTGAATTTCTGTGAGCCAGAGATCACTAGGGATAGATTGTGTGACTGTTACCAGAGACAGGTAGGAGTTTAATGAAAAGGCAAGAGTTAAGTTGAAAAACATTACCCATATAGTTTTATTAGTAGCCTTTATGCTTCTTAGAGAGACGATGGCTTATTTAAGCTGTGGCGTTCAGAACCCCTTGCAGATGAAATTCTTGAAGTCAAGAATTTCTGCACAGAGAGGTCTCCTAGCTCTCTGCAAAAATTAAAAGAAGGAAATTATCATCAAGATTCTTAATTTGCTTAGTACAAATGCAGGAAAAATACTATCATTGTAAAATTTCACTTATTACCTATTAGCTTTTTGTCATCTATGTATCTACATACAAGTATCCACTCTGTTTTCCAGAGATGTGTTCCTCATCTTTTCAATCTTACAGTGAACAGATTGAGCTCTTCCATGAGTTGCAACCAGCCCTCCCAAGGACAGTCAGAAAATATCCCTTCCTTCACTACTTTGGAGAAGGCAGCCTGACTCTGGTAGCCAAAGAACTGCCTCTTCTAATGTGTTTTAGGATTAGCATGTTTGGAGGTGTATATGTACCTAGTTATAGTGGTAATGAGTCTTTCTGCTTTGGGATTATTTGAATTTCCCTGGGCTGAGATGTGATCTGCAAGGACTGAAATGACTCAATGAGTTCTAAGTGCCCACCCCATTTTCTTGACAATTGCTATGGATGTGATAGTGTATATCTTCTGTTTGAAACACCATAAACTCCTTTCATGGAGGTTAAGGTAAGGAGAATGAAATTCAGCCTCCTCTGCTGCACGGGAGAAATTAAATTCATAAATTGAAACACTGCAGCTACAGATCTGAAGCGATAATAGCCTTCAAACAAGATAAATGTATCCAGAGAGGTTAGGGATGATTTAAGAAAAAAGCAGCTGTTTGTCACACAGCTGAGCTTCATCTATCTATAGGTGAATGATATAATCATTTGTTTTAACAAAACAAATGCTCAAACATCTGTGTAAAATGTGAATGAACCTTTTCCAAGTGACGAAGCAGTCTAATGTTATGCACATTTTCTAGAGTGAACTTTGTGAACTCTAGATTAGAAACAAAGTTTTTATTTGTCTCCCACAAATATCAATTATTCCAGACATTATCGTCATAGTATTTGTTACCTTCACCATCAGCCTGATGGTCATTTACACATGTGTGGTCACGGTCTAGGCTCTCAAAGATGAGCTCAGATGGACACAGGAGATGATTTTTAGTTCAGAAAGTATGATTGTGGTCTAAATTATCAAGCAGAAGATCTCTTAGTGGTATAATCAAGGTAGATAGTCACTCCATATTTCCTTTCTGTGCAAAAGTTATGTTTCCTAACTCCCATACTCTCCCATTTCCATGTGTTGGTGAAAGAAGGACAACCATTTTACCACTGCCAATTGGTGTGCTAGTCAGAGGGATCAAAATTGGAGGAGGTATTCTAAACTTATTCTTTAAAATACTGCTGCTTTGAATAAAATACTTTTTAAAAATTGCTAGGATCTTATGACTAGTATATCAGCAGTCATATAAAAATTTACAAGAGTTCATGAAAGGCGTTTTTAAGGTTTATATGATGGAGCTGGGTACACTGTGAACTGGATGGAGAGTGGTAGGTCCTAACGGAGAAGAAGACATATGATGGCTGTTTTCAGCCATGAGAACACAAGATTTTGTACTTTGGCAAAACTGTGACATCTCACATCCCATGCAGACAATGTCGATGACTGCAGGTAACTTTCTGAGAACTGGATCTGTCTGGTTAGGACTGAGTAATGAGACATCTAATAAACACTTGCCACAGCCATGGCACAAATCATCAGTTCCCATGTTCAGCCATTTCTTAGAAGTAACTCTATTATTCATTTTTTGGAATGAGAAAAATACAAGAAAAAGATTAATATTTTAGTGAGGGAGAGTGTGCAGTTTAAGACAATAGATTAAAAAGGCAGAGTGTTTTACTGAATTTTGAATTCTTATTTCCTTTGAATACAAGATATGTTGACCATATGTGCTTTAGGTTCTACCTGCATCTCTTCTCAACCATATATCATCAGTTTTAACACAGGATATAGCATGACTGGCAGACAATCTGGAATCAATCTGTTTATCTTTAAAATGCTGCTGAAAACTTTTAGAAGTTGCAAGGTCCTGAACTGGAAAGAAAACCTTGGAAGTAACAACAAAGAAGTATTGGAAAGACAGACAATAACTTCAGAGTCTTCTATCTGGATCCTGTTGTGCAAAAAGCATATATGCCATCTCTCAGAAAACCATTTCAGTGGAATAAAGCCTTCCTCATTTATTAATGCAACCAGGAATCAACCAGGCAGTTTTTAATTAGCATTGTAATTTTCAAGAAGTGAAAGATGGTTGCTTTATAGACTTCATATGCAGCTCAGAAGGGGCTCCAAACACAGCTGCATTTGTTTATAATATACTGCTATTTTTTAAGAGGATGCATCTGAGATACTGCATGTACTTGAAGACCTTGTGCTGCGTAGCTAGAAAAATTTTATCAAAAGCCATGAATTCAATGTATTGCAATTTTGCTCTCTAATGCTTATCTAAGCATTAGAAATCATAGGTTGTAGAGGGTTTGCAAATAACCACTCTAGGAGAAAGCTTCCACATGTATATTAATAAGATTAATATAAATATTCCACAAATAGATAAATGCTCATTGAGGGGCAAATATAGGGCAAACCTTCTGTGTTTTGTTTATTCTGCATTTCAGCTATATCTGACATTTAACTACAGTATTTTGCATTCCTTTGCATCTCGTACTCAAAGATCACACAAATACTTTATAACATCAGTGGGCTAGGTTTCATAACATTTTTAAAGACTCATATGTTTTTGTCATTTGTTACTACAGTTCACAACTTTCTTACCATTCACATTATCCTTCTGTTTTCTGAATCAAATATAATAATCTTAGTATGGTTTCTAGGGGACTTTTCTGACCTCACATAGTAGATTCTGCTTGGAATTCTGTGTGTTTTTTGTGTTTTACATATTTTGTTGTTGTCTCAAAGACAAATATCTTGTTGTCTTTCATTAACACCACCAAAATTATGGATTAGCAACATAATCATCATCATATTCATAGGGAACACAGAATCATAGAACAACTAAAATTGGAATGGACCCATAAGGATCCCTGAGTTCAAGTCCAGATAGATTATATTAATACACTTTTTCACTTTACAGAAGGAAAAAAAAAATTACTGCCACTGATATTCAAAAGAGCTCATTTACAATACTGAGATCATATTGATCTGAAGAGCTGCAGAGTGACTATTGATTGCTAGAGGAAAGGCAGCATAACTTGGGCTCAAGTTTGACCATAGGCTCCCAAATTCATGAAATGCCTCTGAAAATAATATCTTTTGAAATTTTGTTTTCTCCCCCAAAGTCAGTGTTTAGGGACATTAAATCCTTTTCTACTACAACTTGGTAAGGTTGATGGGCTCAAACTTTTAAAAATGTCCATTGCCAAAGCATACTAACAAACCAGGCTGTTGTAAGATGAAAAGAGCCTCCTGTTGTTTTGCATCTGAAGCATGTTGAGCATTTATTGATAAACAGAATAAGCAAAGGTTTCAGATTTGGCTCTTATCCCTTAATGGTTCATAATTATTCAGAGTATCTTAAAGTACTTGCATAATCTTAGATGGTGGCAATTGAAGGTGATCTCAGGAAGATTTCCAGACTGATTTCCATAAATACTGTAAGTTCCCTGAGCTCACAATAAGCTCAGCACTCAAAGTCTGACATCCAAGCTCTTGCTGTGGCTAACAAGATGCAGCCAGGATTTCTGGCTGGATCTCCTGTCTGCCTCTTGTGTACTCGATCTGAACATGTGGCTCAGTCCTGTGAAGTACTGACTATTTTCTTCTTCCCTAGAAGTCAATGGAAGTTGTTTAAAGTGCCCAGCCATTCTGAGGATCAAGCCCACAAAAAAAACGCTATTGTTTGGAGATTGAATTGTGGTAAGCTCTGCTCTTGTACCGTGAGTTCATTACTATATAAGTTCACATTTCTCCACAATTCTTTCTGAAACGTATTTTGAACAGCAAGCACCCACGTTTTATTTGTTCAGTCTGGTGCTAATTTAGAGACGTTCTGTTTTGCCTAGGTTTTATTCTTCACCAGTATGACCTTACTTTCACTAGATAGAAAAGTGAAGATGACTCCAGGATTCTGTGCATCAAAAATCAACCAAATCAGCTAAAACATCTATCCTTAAACAAGTAGAACTTTTAAATAAAGACATCCTTTTTGTATTTTATGGCAAGGTTCTTAATTTTTATTTTTTTCATTGCTGTTATTAGTATATTTTTGTAGGTTATTTGCTGTCTGCTAGCCATATATATCCATCACTGCATTTCCTATTTCAGCAAGGAATCTAAGTGCAAGCCTTCCACTGAGCATGTGGTAATTCTTTTTGCAGTCAGTGGGGCCACTTTTTAAAAGTTTGAATCTCTTCCTGAATCCCGTTCCAAAACCATCCATATACTGGGAATATTTTTTCATTTATTTGTCCAGTTTCCCTTGAAGGACAAGGAGGAAAATTTTATATATTAAAAAAATAGCATAAAAAGCCAAAATAATCTTTTTTCTTCAAAAAGCAAACTTACAAAACTTCCATGGAAAGCTATAAAACCTACAGTGTTTTCCCAAGAGAATTTTCTAATCACTTAGGCAAACATGGGAGGTAGACTGGGTAAATACATATCCAGGATAGGCTAAATATTGAGGTGTTTTAGAGGAATATTTGTTGAGTTAAATATATTTATGTATACACACATACATATTGGTACCTGAAGAAAATATATTTTAGCATACTACCTCAGAGCCATAGCAGCTCTTAGGTGTAAAAAGTTGGCAGTTGGAGGAATCCAATTTAAAAACCCAGTTGAACAAATCATAACAAAAAACAGTCTATAAAACTGCAGAGTTTCAGTACAGAGTTGGTAAACTTATCTCAGTTCAGTGACATAAGACCTAATATTTTTGATGGAATCTCAAAATAATGTTAGTAACTTGTTCATCTGGATGATGTCAACTTAGAAATGAATTGTTTTTATTCAAACAGTTGTTTGCTTTGTAATCAGTTTGTTATATAGACATTGCCTTAAAATCCAGAGGACAGATGAATGGCTGGCAAAATTTGACTTTCCACACACTTCATTGCATGATAAAGTTCAAGAAACTAAACCTGAAAAAAAGAAAAAAAAATCACTTGCAAGACAATTATCTCCATTTGGAAAAAACGCAAAGCAGTTTAAAAAAAGAAAAAAAAAAGGAAATCAATCCTGCAGGTGATCTTTTAAATTTTCTGTTATGGACACTGGAAACCTACTACATGTTATTTTTCACCCTCTTTAAAATACTCATCTTGGCACGCAAATCTCAAGGAGCTTTGAAGGAAGATATTTTAATTTATGAACTCTAAACCAAAATGCTTACAGAATACTGAAGAAACACTAAATACATATTCCGGTAAATGCCTCTAATGGGAAAGATTCTTAAGTAGTGTTACAAACCAAATTCAAATAAAGATGCCAAAAGAAAAAAAAAAAGAAAAAATAGGACAGGAAGATCGATATTAAGCTATCACTTATTACAAGCTTCCAGTTTTGAGTTTCCACAGACAGTGGCAGTAGGCAGTTCTATTAAATGAAGGTGTTACTGACAGCAGTTTTTACTCAGAATGAGTGAATTAAAATGTAGAGAAAATGATCCCATTGCCACATCAGACAGCTGTGTATATGAGTGCGACTGGAGATCCGAGTGAGAAAGAAGATAACACATCCTTGCTGTTTAGAAGAAGACTGCTGCTAATAGTTTTTAATTGTGATTTGTTGTTTCTTTTATCCTGCCATATTTTGCTTTGTGGCTAGGCTCCCTGTTTCCATGTAAGCTTCCTCTGGGAACACAAACTGCTGACTCTACATCTACGGACAGAAATGCCACAACATCAGTAAGGTTAAAAAAATAAAAAAAAATAAAAATTGCATTTTGGTTGGAGGGTGCCATAGCAGATAAAAAACCACGGTGCAGCTGCCTGGTGGAAAACCCTCCAGCTGAACACTGATAAAATTTATCACAGGGGCACACACAGGAATGAGCAGCTTAGCAAAGCAGCCTGTGGTGAAACGTGCAACAGCTAAATATCTAAAGGTATGCTGCAACTTGACAGTGAAATGGTGGCAAAAGGGGCTAAAAATATGGTAGGTAAGCTTCTCTTGTGGGCAGTTGGGTTAATTTACTGAGGTATTTTGAGCTGTTTTTTTCCCCAGATTCAGAGCAAAGCATAGGGTGCAATGTATTTGAACACTCTGAAACAGTTTGCCTTCCTGCTGTGCCTGTGACACACCTTGAGCAGGAGCAGGCAACAAAAGAACAAGGCTGGTGCCAGTACTCAAAGCAATGTGATGTTGGACTGTTGTCACTTAAAAGTTTAACTCTTTCTTCCTGCTTTTTTACTTAATTTTAAAGTGATTTTGAACACAGCCTTATAAAAGAGGGAGGGTTTTTTTATTTTTCAGGGTACGATTGGCCCCAAAGTAGTCAGAATGTCACCAAAAACCATGATCTTGTGAGGTCATCAGATGTTTCACTGGATTCAGAAAAGCTCTAGTATAAGCAAAATGCAGTGTAGCTTTGTTCATTAAATGAAAATATCACTGTAAGGTTTCTCTTTCGATCTCAAATTGCTCTTGTGTTGATGATGATCAAGAGGGTAAACATGACACATAGATACCTCACTCCATGTGTGTATTTTTAGCTCAGTTGCCCAAGGGTCTGGAAGCTGTAAAAAAAAAAAATCCTCAAAATCAAAGTGAGACATCATCTTTCTTAAAGAAAAATCTGGATTAAAGGAGCTGTTCGGAAAGATGAAGAGCTGGAGAGTTAAGCAATAGCATAAAAGGGTTTTTAAGAAATCAGGCTTGGATTAGGGGTAATTGGTGATGCACACAGACTTTGCTCATATATATCTGACACTCTTGAAAGTCTGCTGATTCACTCTGGGAAGGACAGGTTCTGCTTTGTCCTTTGCTGACATTTACAAGCAGCATAAATGAAAATGGTAGTATTTCACACCTGTGTCGCACATGTGTAAATGGCTGTAGGAAAAACACAACAGCTGCAAATCAGGTCCAGAAGGTTTAAACTAGAAGACACAGAAGGTTCATAAAAAAGCACAAGCTAAAGACTATTGCCAGTGTGGACAAGGAGAGAGTCAGAGGGTTCTCTGACTCAAAGGTCAAAGGTCAAAGGAAGTGAGAGAGAGAGAGAGAGAGATAGGCAAAAACTGGAACCATGTTCACAACAAAGAAAAGGATGGATAAAAAAGTTGTGGGGTTTTACTTTTTTAAAAAAGAAACCATTCACAAGCAAAAAGCAGGGAGTATTAACAAAGGGGAAAAAACATGGAGAAGGGACTAGAATATTCTCCTTCCATTCCCAGTCATGAAAAACCTAAAGCCCCCATCAAACAGTACTGCTGCAAAGGCTACAACAGACTAAAGAAAAAGAGAAGTCGATGCAAAATGCACTTTTCAGGTGTATTATTGTGGGGAAGTTGTATGAAGAGAATGACAAGATGACAGACTGAAAAATTCACTCTGCATGCACCAAATTTTTCGTCTTTGTCCTTTTGGTTCCTTTTTTTGCTGGTCCAGCCCTCCTTGCATGATCTGGAATATGTGTTTAGTATCCTCTGAGCTGCTGATGGGGAGCCAGGCTCTGTCCCAAACAGTCAGTGAGGCATAAGAGTGGAAGCACTGATTAACATCGCAGGACTGGCATGTCATAATTAGCAGTTGGGGGACAGCTGTTTGTGTGCCAATTCTGCATGGCATGCCATCCTTTCTCTCCAGCACTGTTCCTGTCTCACTTATAACTTGCAAAAGGAGAGATTATTCATCAGGGTGGTAGACACATTTCTGTTCTCAAGAACACCACGATATCATTAATCTTCTGTCAAGTAGGCAAGGGTGGGTTATGTGGATGCAAGTATTTTGCAAGCCTATAAATAAAATTTAAAGAAAGAAAGAGAATATGCTTTCCTGGAGTTTCTGTTGCTACAATACAGATGATGTTAACACTGTAATAGTTTACTGGTAAAAACTCTTTAAAAATCCCTTTTTTAAAATGTTTTTAAACATCTGTCCAGAGAAGTGGAACATAAAATGAGATCCAAAGATTATAATATAAATTTTATAATCCTGTCTATGAAACAGTTGATCAAATGAAGTGCAAAATGTAACTGTGTCTGTAGTTGCTGTACTGTGCTCTTCACCTGGTTATTGCTATGGGCATAATTGTCTAAAAGGCAGGGAAAGAAAGTGATATTAGGTGCAATAAGAAGGTTTGTCAGAAAGAAGGTTTGATAGATAGACACATTAGTCACATGTAGCAAAGATATAATTGACTTTTGCAGGTTATCTTTAAATATCCACACTATGTATTCTTCATGGGCTTCTAACATTTTATGTCCTTCTTACTGTCTCAGCTGAGATACTGAGACGCAGAAGAAAATAGTCCCCTCTCTCAGAGGGACTTCTGCCTTGGAAAAATCATCTTGATGTCTTTGCTGTCTTAAGAAACTCCAATGAAATACCTTAAGTAGAACAGAAAATACAATTTCAAGGTTTTGTGCCCTGGATCTCTCAAAAGATGGAAGTCAAGACTGAATTATATAAAGACACCATGTTTTCCTTCCCCAATGATGTAAAATACCTTTTTATAGCTATGTGAAGTTCAAGCAAGCAGGATTTTAAACCAGGAATTTTTTCAGCATGAGTTAATAATTATTGCCTGCTTTGAGGAAGAAAAATGTACATTTGAAAGGGTTAAGAAGCTGTTTATGACTTCTGCATATGATCAAAAATTGCTATCTGGCTGAAGTTGCCCTGTGGACAGGAATGGTAGACATAACTCCAGTAAATTCAGGTCCTCAAATTGGCATGATAAGCCCCAAAATGATATGATGCATTTTTTAATCACATGGTTCTGCCATTTATCAGAAAGACATCTTCACAGCTTACACAAAGATTCAATACCGATTTAGAGAACTAGAGCTTCTGTTTATTTCATTTGTCCCAACAATGGTCAGTTGCTTTTACACAGTTTGCTTATATTATCACTTTACTCAGACAAGGTAGAATTTTATTCTGTATAGTGTTCAAAGGTCACACAGGAAAATGATTGTTGATTTTATTCAATGCTGTAGACTTTTATTAAATTAATTAAACTAAACACTTTTTCCTCCCACATTTTTCAGGGTCACGTTTTTGTTCTACCTTGAGTGGGTGTAGAAACAAAAGTCAAGTGTTTAAATCATACCATCACTTTTGAATGGAAGAACCATGCAAATTTTAAATAAAGAACACTTAAGTGATTTAAGGCAGTAGTTAGTAAATGGGACTCAGGAAAAGAAAAAGAAAATATATATCATCTTCCAGTAGTTTTTTTGACTCAGTTAAAACTTGATTGAGTTTAGATCTTAGCCGTAATTCTAGATTATTTGGAAGTTCAATACATGAAGAAGAGGGAGAATATGGCTGGAAAATGGGAAGGGATTTGGTTGAGGAAGAAAACCAACATGTTCTTACTTTCCCTACCAGACCTGGTAAGCTTCTTGTAATCTTCTTGTAAGCTTCTTGGAACTTGTAAGCTTCCTGGAGGGCAGCTTCAAATTTGTCTGCCTAGTGAAACATAGCTGGGTGCAGCCTGATTTGTGCTTGTAGGCTCCCAGTACATGCCTTTGCAAAGGTGTGAACCTCAGACTTGTGACATCAGGAGGGATGAAGGTTCAATTCCCTATTCACTGAGTTACTGGATGTATCCCTGGAAGAGTACTCCCTGGACCATTATGAACAGGCAGCCACTTTAGGAGAGGAGCAAAAATATCTGCATGGAAAGCAGTTAAGTTTTCAGACTTCTCTACTGCTGAAAGGATACAGAAAGAGTTTGCAGTATACTCTAATGGCTGAGAATACTCCTCTCATTATAAGCACACACTTACTCATTGCAGCTTATATACATTTGTTCTTGTGCCAACAATGTTCTTCTCTAGCAGTTGTTCATTACTACTAATGTATTTATAGACTACAGTCATATCTCTTTTCAGGTTTTGCAAACTAAAAGAAGGCTGACCCTTTTCATTCCCACTCATGAACCAGGCTCCTGATTTCCCTGTTTGCCTTAGCAGGCTGTCCCTGTCCATATGCTAGCCCTAGTGAACCTTTCACCTGGATGATCATAGATATGCATGATATTTCAAATGTATTTTCAAGGGTGCTTTGCATAACAGAGAGAATACTTCTTAATTTTTACAGGAATACCTCACCTAGCATTGCTTATGGCCCCAGTATTGCTAACCCATAATGATACAAAGCATAATTAGTATAAAAAAGTCTTTCTCCTGCTGCATTTTTTAGCAACTGGTGAACTCCAATTGATAGGAGAAATTCCTGCTATTAGCCCACAAGTTCATGCTGTTGCACTTTGTACTATTAAATTTCATTGCATTTCTTTAACTTCTATCTTCAAGGTCATCCAATTTTTCCTCTGAGTAATGCATTGCAAAAGTGCTGGTTTACTGTACTACTTACTGTTAAAACAGGCAGGCCCGTGACTCTTTCCTCACAATAGATTACAAGCTGAACCTGCTGTCCAAATCATCTGCTTGTCTCATAGCTCTGCAGCCTGGCAATATTCTGCCTCAGTTCATGTTCCATGAAAAGAATACTTCTGGGAACTGTACTAAGTTGTTTTCTCTGGGGAGACACTTTTCATTTGCAGTTTTTTGGTAGTTTGAGAACAAAAGATACCAGAGCAAGGGAGTGACTAGCAAATGAAGGACAATCGTTTTCAGGTGTGAAGCCATCCTGCGGATTTTTTTTTAAAGCCTCCTAATTTCCTACATGGATGTTGATATCATGCAATCCAGATGTTGCTGGCTTCTGTTTAACACAGTCCTCGTCTGAAATGGAAGGTGTTAAATTGAAGTCAGGCCAAAAAGAGAGGTGAACAAGGCTCTGGAAACCTCAGGATCAGAGGCAGATCCAGTAGCAGCACCAGGTTCCCATATTAGCGGGGGTTGTGCTTCCTTCCTAAATATTAACCCTTCCCACCTTCCTTACAGATGTGCTGAGGGGCATGCCCTTGCTTGTGTGAACTCATGGATCTGTTGATGCTAACAGAGCTGAGGCAACTTCAAAAAGATTGTTCCAGATCCTTCAGCTCCTGGGCTGAGTTTAAAGGGAAAAGTCATGTGTGAACATAAACTGGGTTTTAGAACTTTTCTCCCAGTCACATTGTGGCAACAAGTTTAGGTAATTTTGGAACTCTATTTTTCAGACTGTATTTGTGATATTACTTCTTTTTGGAATAACTATGAGACTGAATCTACTGTAGCTGTAATCTCTGGCTTGTGGATGACTATCACAACAGCTGTTTTCCTTTTGAATCACTGATATGTACTTCATGTCTCAATCCATTTTAATATTGTTCCTTGGCCTCTCTGACTGAAACACCACTTCCCATTATGAATATTGATCTATCTGCATAGATTTTTAACAAAAAAAGGAGGGCCTGAAAAAATTTCAATAAACCTTTTTTCTTTTTGTAAGTGTATGTTCTAACCCTCCATAAACTGAGCTATGTTCCAAGTCCCTTACTTCATTATTTGTAGATTTGTATATTTGATTTCCTATTTTCACATTACAAACTCAATATTTCTAAATGTTGTGCCATGGAATCTGTTTGGAAAATGCCATGTGTTCCTCAACCAGCATTTTGTAGTCTTTAATACTATCTATCCTACTGTGCTTTCATCCACTGTAATATTATTTGCTGTGCAGGAGCTGTGCCTCGGTCCTGCAATAGTTTACCATTAACAGGGGAAAACATGTAACAAATAAGCCTTCAAACATGCAATAATTAACTTTAAAGACTACCATTAAATCCTTTTAAAGCAGATTGATTAGGTTTCAATATTGTATGTTGCTTCAGATTTTCATCTGAACTGAAGTGTTTCTTTAGGCTATTCTGCAGCTGTGCTCACTTTCTAGCACTGATAGTCATTCAAATCCATCTTGTGCTATTGTAACCTGCTGTTAGCCTATTAGTTGCAATCTGTGGGAGGAGAAGAAGACAAATTGTGTCACTATTCCTTATCAAGGGACCACACAGTTGTTTGCCACTTTGACTTTGTGATGGATAGTTATCTTGAGATGTGACAGGTGTGAGACTGGAAATTTAGAAGGAAACAATGCAGAAGCCCAGTAGCATTTTGTTATTGACACTTGCTAGATAACAACACAGGGTTAATCAATCTCTTGTGTTGTTTTTAACCCTCTGTTCTTTTTGTCTTCAAGATGCAGTTTTTCTCACCAGGCTGACATAGCAGGAAAAAGGTTCAAGTAGATAGCAGATATTTTGCCTTGACAGTCTACTGAATACATAATGTCAAATTCCACGAAAAACACATATTTGCTTCTTTTGACAATTTTTTTAAGTTTTTTGAAAGCTGGTCAGGGTTTGGGAAAAGTACAGTTCAAATATCTGGAAGTATCTGCAGTTAGACATCATTTCTGAAAAAGAGAAGCAGTCTGTTTTCAACCTTTTTTTATTGTCATCAGAACTTTTATCATTAACTTTCCACAATTAGCTTGAGGTAGTCCATCTCTTTTTATTTCTTTCTGAGATATGACCTAAAGTGATGAAAAAAATTAAATACCCTGAAAGGTAAATGATCACATTTATTTAGCTTTGCTCAAAACCAATGGTTTAAGGTAATGCAAATCCAGGACAATTTGTGTTGATATTTCAGACTAGGTTTGGTTCCTTTATGATCTTCATAAAACTGAATAATAGGACAAAATTCAGAGTTTTAAAAAATGTTGAAAGGGGTGTTCAATGTATTTGGGAAACACTGAAACAATGAGAGAAGTTTATGTGTGAGCTAAGATTCATGTTGAATAAGGATATCTGGTAAGAGCTAGAATATAGCTCAAACAAACATCAGTGAACACGGGAGTTCTACCGCATGAAATAAAAAGCTTGGGTCTAAAGAGTTCACTGTTGAAATAACCAAGATTAGAGATGAGAAGAACATTATTGTCATTCTACTAAAAGGATTAAAATTATATAAACAACGATGACTGTCTTGAGGCCTTCAGGAAGCTTGTAGAAATCGAAACCAACCTTCAAGAGCATAGGCTGATCTACATGATATTGGTAATTAATCTTAATTTTAGATGTAACTGTTTGCTCTATTTCTTTGTCCTGCACTACTCTCTTGTATAAACAAAGTTTTGAGGCAAACGTACCTGCTGATGGTAAATAGAAAATTCCAAGTGCACTAGCAATGCTACCAAGTGGTCTTACAGTAAAGGAACAGCTTGCTTGTACACTGCATATTATATTAACAATATAAAAATTTGACAAATATATATGGGGTTGGTTGAATTATATAGCATGTTTTGTGACACAAAACAAAACAAACCAGAAAATACACAATTATTCATTTCAGTAAGCCTGGGGGTTGAATGCCCTGCTCACAAGTTGTTCTAAAACAGCAGAGCCTGCATATATAGATGACCCGGCAGCCATCCTGAAATATTTTCAGAAGGGCTCAAAGAGCTGAATGCTCTGTGCTGCTCTTCAGTTCTTGCACTGTGACACAACAGATTGGTGAGTTGGTGCAAGGGCACACTTGTTCCCTGATTCATGTTCCCAAGGTCTATCTGAAAGGAATGGACTCTGGATATATTTTAGTCCTGTCTGCTCACTTCTCTTCAAAAATTTATATCTGTTTTGTCACATGCCTTCTGCATGGCCATACTTTGCAGGGCAGAGCTATGATGTACACTGTATTAGCTTCCTCTGTCTGACAGACGTTCACAACAAGCTCCTTTCATCTCCACTGTGGGAAATGTTAGAGATGGAGAGTGATACACTACTACAGTTTTAAAATGTCTATATCAAATGTCCACATTAGCCTTCTTTCACCACTTCTTTTACCTTGCCTTCTGAATTTAAGTAGCTGCCAATGAAATCTCAGAAAGGTCTCATTAGATTTGAATCTTCTGTCAGACAAAGATGGAGGAAAATTTATCATGTGAACTTCATATATGAGATTTGTGAAACTTGTTTCTGTCCATCCAAATCACATTCAGGTTCTGTGAAATGAACAGCAATCAATCAAAGATAGTACTATAGGAAATAAAAAATTCTTATACAAAATCATTAACTAATTACTCCAACACAACACTTGCAGTTATGTGCCAGTGACATCTGTTCCCATGTCACCATGGCTTTCCTAAGCAGAAAGGTACTTTATGTGTTTTATAGCTGCCGCATGGTTGACATTGTTATTCCATAACCTTACACCCCTGTTCTTGCACCCTGTGCCCCTAAACCTTGGCTCTTAAATGCTTTTCTGCCTTCCACCCCAGCCCTGTAACAGCTGAAAGGCACAAATGCCCAGCAACAACTGGGAGTCCTAAGAAAAAGCAGCAATAAAATAACATACCACCAAGATGAAGGAGATGTGCAGGTTTCTGAATGCACGAATGAGAGATCTTTGTCATGCACAATAGACAGAATTTGATCTTTTATAAAGAATTACCTTGAGTTGGTCAAACAGAGGAGGTATATCAGGAAAATATTTAAGATGTGCCTGTCACCGGGGCTGATGATCTAGGTTCATGTCCAGTCTAGCAAGAGACTTTTTGTGAAATATTGAAACATTGCAGCCTGGCTTCTTGAAGGTATTTGAAAACTGCTGAAATCCAGCTGCTCTTCAGATAGAGCAGGCAAAAAAAGCTTTTCACTAAGTATGTCATTGTTCAAAATGAAGCAAAGGATTGCATTAAAGCAGAAATTACCAGGCTGCAGTATACATATTAATCATTATATCTGAAATACTTCCAAGTGGTACCCAGCAACTGCTCTTGGTTGTCTTTGTGCCACATATTCACAGCCTGTGACACACAAAGGAAAGCCTGTGGACTCCAGCATTAATACAGCTTCCTTGCGCAAAGAGAATTAAATACCTAAATATCATTAAAGACCTACACTTTAGTATCCTGCTTTTTAAATAGGGATTATTTTATAACACTTCTGCTGGTTACTATTATATAAATGTCTAGAAAAAAGGAGTGTTTGATATTTTGCTATGTTCAGTGCATATTATGGTGGGCCTTGATTTTGGCTGGTGCTTGATGGCTACTGTAATACAAACAAATAATACTAATAGCTTAAGAATATCAAACAGAAAAAGAAGACAGAATGTCTTTTATGTTTAGAAAAAGGTGATGTCAATTGATCTAAATTTCAGAAAGCAGTAGACAAGTGTAACTTGTTATTGTTGGAAGATAGAAAGCTGTTAGCCTTTGATTTACTTGTAACCTGTTTAGCACACTGTTAGCTACAAAAAAGAGTCAGGTGAACATAATATATGAGTGTAGTTGCTAACATTGTCTAAAAAAAAGCTAGTAAGGAACAAAAAGAAAAGGTATGAGAGAATTTTATCTAATACAATTCTTTGCTATGTCTTGAGGAATATTCTATCTAATAAAATCCTTTTCTCCCTAGTTAATCAGAACAGGGTTCAGATGAAATCAAATAATTTGCAGATGAATTGCTAATATGTCCTGTCATGCATGCCCTCCTAACAGCATGTCTTTCAAGACTGTTGAAATACTTATATCATATGGAGAGACCTCAAAACTTTGAACATTTTGGTTCACTGCCAAGAAAAACTATTTATCAATGGCACATACTGTGCTGATATATACCACAAGAACAGATTTTTTACTAAGAACGAACATTAGGACAAGACCCTTTTCCTTCCTCTAGTGCATTAAGACAGACTGGAATGCTGTGCTCTCTTCTCCAGAGCCTTCAGGAAGAAGCCTTATATCTATCTTGGTAATATGGCTCTGTTAAACACGGTATCAGAGTGCTTATAAGATTCAAAGTCATTAATCTCAGAAGCCTCCTGAGAAGTAGCACCATGCTGTTTCACATTTTATGGATAGAAAATTAAGGTGCAGGAAGCTTATGTGGATGGTGTGTAGGTGGTAGGGTGTGCATGCATGCCTGGAAGGGTCAAATGAGTGGCTGTACGATGTCATAGTCTTTCTCCTTAAAGTGTAATGCCATGTATTTATCAAAAACTACCAGCTTTGCTGCAGGACAGCTGCTCACTCTGAATCAGCCTGTAACTGTGTCAGCACATTTACAGTAGACATCTATTCCTCTAAGTAATTCCTTGAGTAAATACTTGCTCATCAAATTAGGCTTGAGTTTAAAGAATGATCTTTTTCTTCATTGCACTTGCGTGGAATAATATGTCATGAAAAAGGCTTTGTTTCCTTTGGCAGTCAAGCTAAGGCCATCAAAGAAACTCAGGAAGAGGGATCTCCAAAGTTGTCATTAGAATTTCAGGCAGATCTTACTTGAGCTGGAGAGGGTTGTTATCATTACATGTTGGTATGCTCCAAAGGTCAGCTACATCAAAAGCTGTGCTCAGCAGTCAATTAATAAGTTGTTTAGTAACAGGAAAAATTGGAAAAAAAAAAGAAAAAAGAAATACACTTAGAATTTCAATAAAGAAAAGGCAAGTGACTGCAATATAACCTACAAGTGCCACCCAGGAGAGCTGGGATAATTTGCTGATAGGATTAATTTACAGTTCTCTTGCTTTTGGGGGGTTTAATTCTTCAACTTTCATATTTCTTTGGTGTATTATCTGCATTTGCATTTATCATTGGCTTGTACAATGGAATTTTCACAGAACTTGACATTTTGAAGTCCTAACTTAGAGCTTGGTCCAACTGCCTTTGAAGTCAACAAGAAGATTGCCACTAAGTTCAATGAGGAGTTAGATCAGGCTCTATAATCACTACAGACTCATTATAATCTCACAGCTGGTAACAACCATTTAGAAGTGTAGTATAAAAACTGTGATACTTCTGGGATGAGTTCACTGCAAAGCAGAATCCCTTCGTATTTAACATAAGTTTAACAATTTATACAGATTTTAGAATTAAGTTCTCTCTTTGCACACTAGTGTCTGATGGCTCTTTCCAAAATTTACTGAGAAGAAAAGAGTCTCTGTATTTTCTCTACGAGCTGTCTGAATTGTTTAATATGCTTTTGTTTCTTTATCTCCAAATCAAGGCAAGAAAGAAATTTCCCTCTCTTCCTCTGTCACGACAGAAAACAGTTTTCTGCAAAATGGTTGCTTTTACAGTACTTTACTAAAATGGCTGCTGCCAGAATTAGGTCTAGGATCATGGCAATTGCAAATGCTAACTCTTTTCCCATTACATTTCACAGTTCTGTATACGAGCAGCAATGCTGTGTTCTTGCTGTGCAGATGCTCAGATTGCTGTGATGAACAAATTGAGGGCAGGTCCCTTAGAAACGAATTGAGGCTTTGCAATAATTTTGTATGAGAGACTGTTTATTATGGTTATAAATAAGAGGGTGAATGTTTCTGCTGGGATGGAGAGATCCCCAGGAATCAGGTGAAGCTGGTCTTCTGGCTGGCCTGACATAGGTTTAGATTAACCTAAATGGGATGTATGATGCTCATGTGAAATCATGTTGCTTTGTGTCCTTCAAGTAAACTTGCAAACATTCTTGCAAAAGTGTCTTAAAGATGATTAAGAGCAAAAGTTAACAGTGGAAGAAGGTGGATTCGAAAGAGTCTAGGTGACTCATAAACTGAGCATTTACCCCCTGAATTTGCATGCAAGAGAACAATTCATGCTTGAAACTATGTTTATGTTTGTCCCTTCAAAGAGTTTTCTAAGATCCTTAAAAACTTCTTCCACAACTTCTGTCTCCTCATAATTTGAGAGACTTCCTATAAACGTGATTCCCTCTTTGGACCAGATACAAATGAAACTACTTTGAATATCAACATGGATAATTTTCGCAGATGAGGAAGTTTGCAATCTTCCTTCCACAAAAATTGCCTAGCAGGAGTTTATGTCAGACACTGAGTACCCAGAGAAAACCCGCAGGTAGCAAGTGTTGCAATAGCAAAGCATGTTGTAATACCATTGTCATTTGCCAGTTCTGTTTCTTTTGGAGTCTTCAGATGTTGGTCTCAGAGCTACAATAAGAAATTGAAATTATGTTTTTCACCGATTTTTTGAGCTTCTTTGTAGAACAGCAGAGGTTCAGGGCAGACCTGAAGGCACCCATCTGTTTACCTTCTGGTATTGTAATGATCCTTAAGCTATTATTTTTTGCCCTTTCTCTTCTTTTTATTTTTTGCTCTTCTGTTGTCCCATATAACAGATTATATCCCATGCAGATGTTAAATACTGCCTGTATGGGGTAGATCTTTGTTTCCTATATTGGTTTCTCTTCTGGACTCAAATATGTAAAGCTTCAGAACCCGTACATGCTATCACACAAATCCACATAGAGAAAGACAGAATAATCCTCCATATCATGCTACAGTAGTAATCTAGTTTAATGCAATCTTGGAGGGTAGGCTAAACCAGTGAACTACTTCTGCCTTACTGATGTGGTTTATGAGAGGCACAGAGCCCAGGGAGAAAATTATTTCCTTGTAATGCAGCAGTCCACCCATTACTTTGTATATTGAACCAATTAATTGACTTGTTTATGACATGCCTTATGTTTGGGGAATCCGAAATTCTGATTCATTTCAAGTCTTTTTAATTATAGTATATTCATTGAAAACAGATGCTTTTAATATTCAACTTGAGTGTTTTATAAGCTATGCAAATATTTTATTTGTGGTATTTTCTGGTGCTCACAGCCAAAGCTTGATATTCAATTTTTCAGAGACTATTTTATCTCATTGAAACCTAGGGAAATTCATATTCCCAAAAGTTATTTTTTCCTTTGCAGACTATACATTGTACTCTACCTTAATTTTTATCCTTTATAAATTTTCTCTGCTAAGGAAATGGAGGTATAATATCACACTCTTATGTTTAAAAATGCATAAATAAATTTTTGTCCTTTTGACTAAATGACAGATAGTAGTCATTAGGCAGTATTTTATATTGAAGATTTTTCTGGGGGCATTGTACAGCTATATTAGTTATGGAAAGTTTGAAAATACTACCATGTACTACATTTTGAAGAAGTGAATCTACTACAATTTTTAGGGAGATGCCAGTTGAAGGAAACCAGTTAAAGAAACCAAACTAAGCAATGCTGATTTTCAAATATGGACACAGCACTAGATACCGAAATTTGACAATGAATCATCTTTTCTCTATTACATTCCCAGAGATAAACTCTAAAAAATCAAATGAAGCAGAATATTCCTGCCAGAACAAAAGGGTTTGTCAAGAAAGGTTCACCCAGATCNAACCCAAACTCTCAGACCCATAGACATTAGAGACACGGAGAGCTGTTAACACAACCAATCCCCGCTATTGCATTCTCAACCTTCCCTGTGCATCTACCATTGCTCCTAGTTCCACTCTAATGTTTCAGAGATGATTTGGTTTCTACCAAAACAGAAACCAAACCTAAAAAAATATAAATCATCTCTGATGCAACTTTCTGTTCTTAAGAGTCCTGAATGTGGTAATTATGTAACAGAGAGGAAAAAAAAAAAGAATGATCATTAATGTTTTTCATTGAGATAAACAGTAGGATGAAAATACAGTCAAGTATAAATAACTTAATGTCCACATCCTAAAAAGGTCAGAGTTCTTTTGTTGGAACACTATTTTCTTGAGCTCTGGTTATGTCTTCCTTATTTTCAGGGTCAAGCTGTCCCTAATTTTGCTAATTCATGCAAAGGTACCTTGGATATAGATCTCCAGCAGCCCGTGGTAGCCTTTAGCTTCTTGTTTGCCCCACTTCACTCCCCTTCCATTGATCTTCCTCCTGTCTCACCCAGTCATGCAACAAGTCTCTCAACACATTTTTCCCGTATCTCAGTTTGCAAGGCAACAGTGAGTTATCCCTATCTCCTAATCACCTACTTAAATATATTCCTTACCTCATAGATTTTTGCATCCCTCAGATCACAGCTGAAGGGGGATCAGGGATGGGAACTGATGCTGAACTTCACAACCTTTCTCTGGTCAACAAAGAATGCAATAACAAAGCTTTTTATGACCTCTGCTTCTCTGATCTGTGAACACTACTGAATTCATCAATGTTTTCTAGTGATGGCTTTCATAACACTGAATCATATCATAGAATAGAATCATAGAATCATCAAGGTTGGAAAAGATCTCCAATATTATCAAGTCCAACCTTTGACCTAATACCCTTATGCCCATTAAACCATACTATGAAGTGCCACGTCTACTCATTTTTTGAGCACTTCCAAAGATGGTGACCCTACCACTTCCCTGGGAAGCCTGTTCGAATGCTTAACCACTATTTCAATGAAGAATTTTTCCCAATGTCTAACCTGAATCTCCCTCGATGCAATTTCAGGCCATTTCCTCTTATAGACAGTTGCCTGTGAGAAAGGGTCGAGCCCCACCTCACCACAATGTCTTTTGAGGTAGTTGTAGAGGGCAATCTGGTCTCCCTTGAACCTTCTTTCCTCTAGGCTAAAAACACTCTCCTGCCTTGGCTGCTTCTCATAAAACTTGTGCTCCAGATCCTTTCCTGGCTCTGTTGTCTTTTTCTGGGCACAGAGGTTTAATACAGAAGCAAAATTACTTTCTTTCCCTTTCCTATCTCTTTCTTTTCTGAATAAAAATGCATTGCAAAAATTATACCTATTTTGGTGTTTTCTTTGTCTTTTAAGTACCAGTGATTTCTACTTTTTACTTTCTTGGTGAGTAGTATACACATATATACAGATACTAACTGGTGTTTGCAAGTTGTACCTCCTTTTCTTGGATGTTCTGTCTTCCAAGTCAGGCATTAGCACTTAGGTACGTGCTGAAATGCTTTCCTGAATCAGAGCCTGAATGTTTAACAACGTGAAGTAAAATGGATAGACATTTTAATGTTTCCTCTTCTATGTGAAATACTCTTTCATCTCTGTATATTAGTAACATATTTTTGGGATCATTTTGAAATAATGCTCTCTTGTTTAACCCCAAAGCAGAAACACACGTCTTGAATCACCTAGTGTGCTTTTCATTTGGAGATGAAGGAGTGGGCACTGACCATGCTTTTGAAACAGTTTTGTATGGTTGTGGGTGCTTTATTTGCAAGACTGCACCCACAGCTCGACATGCCACAGCCAGCAGCAAGGACACATTTTAAAAGAGCATGAGTGAGGTTTTGCTCTTTCTTTCTGAATACTTTCACTCTTACTTGATAGAAGAGAATGTCGTTTCTCAGAAGACACTTGGCAGAAGGTCATTGAGCTCAGATTTGTCTGACAGTTTTTCTTCTCCTTCTTCTTTTTAGCTCTGCAGGAAAAACCTTGCACATTGTTGCTGGAAAGTGGCCAGCAGAGTTTTTTTGTTAACATTTATTCTTATGATTTGGCTAAATTCATGGAAAAAAAACCCACCAAAAAATAAAAAGGGAACCTGCTAAGTCATAGGTCAATGCTTCAGGAGTCTACAACAACAGTGTATGTAATAAAACCAGATTGCACTCACTCCTACTGTGAAACACCATGAAAGAACCAAGAACATTTACAGTATGTTGAAAGGAAAATGCCTTCTCCCACCCATATTAAAAAGTGTGAGTTCAGGGTCACTTCCTAATAGGTGTTATTTCCTCTACTTTAATAAAAGTATTTTAACACCTGTATTCCATGCCAGACAGTATTGTCATTTTTTCCACTGATTGACTTAACCAAATGCTGGAGGACGGGTGGGCATGAGCACTCCTAACACCGCTGTTTCACGCCAAACACAACTAACGTGCAGAAGAGGAAGCCAGAGAAAACAACGACTGCTCCTAATTACAGACAGATGAGTTCCAGTCCAGAGAGGAATGGGGAAGCTTTCAGGATGGAAAAAGGTCAGGAAGCCCATCTAGGTCAGTCAGTCTCTAGCTTTGAATTGGCACTTGTACTACCCTCACCCACCCCCACAGCCTCACACACAGACTATTTTTGTTCTCCAAATAGTTGCCCAATGTGTGCTGAAACCTATTTATACTCTTTGGGATTGCCTCTGTCCTTAGTTTCATGATACAGAGTGGTTACCTTTGCGAAGTTAGAGACCAAACCTCCTGTGTATGGGAAACTCTGTCCCTCCTATACAAGTCAGCAAGAGGCTCTGAAAAAAAAATGAAACTCATATTGCAGGAGAATTTTATATTTCCATGAATCATTTTTGTTTGTTTGTATTTTCTTCATAAAATATCATTGCACTTTCTTTTCACTGGATCAGGAGTAAAACAGGAAAGTCAATGTAACAGAGATACTACACTCCTGTCACCCAGTTCCTTGGGTAGATCTGACAAACTGGAGGGACCTGGGCTGTGTGTGTATGGCTTTATCAGTGCCAACCCATTTTGCATCCATACTGATTTTCACATTGAATCTCAGATGCAGTTAGGCTGGGAAAGCAAAACCAAGAAAAAGGAGTCATGAATTTCTTAGAGATCTGTCCAAAGACAACCAGTAGACCTGTGGTTACATGAAGCAGAGCACAGACTCAGTTTATAAAACCTTCGTGGTTCTTGCAGTTTCACTCTTTGTTGCTATAAGAAGATGAAACTACAAATGTTCCCTGTGATTTGGGGTTTGGCAGCAAATGCATTGCACAGGACGATGAATGTATGTAGCTTTTGTATATATTTCTAAGGATTTGCTTGGAACTGGAAGGTTATTCCGCTCAGGCAAATTAAAAATCCACTGAAAGGTAAAAAAAAGGAATGCTCATGGGCTCTTGCAGATATCTTAGCAAATTACAGTGTAAGTGCATTGTTTTTTTTTTCTTCACATATTTCCTACATTTGACAACTAGAATTTGAAACTTCACTGTGTCAATATGCCTGAAGGCCAGAAGATCAAACAATAATTATCCATAGGGCTGAAATGGCATAAGAAAATGCTCTTTGGCCTTTGCAATAAACCACACTGAACAGACAAATTTGATAAACTTATTTAAGCACTCAACTCCAATACTCTTCTGCGCAGATGTAATTTGCATGAACTTTTGTTCTGCATGACCATTGGGAGAGGATGGCTGCCAAAAAGTGTCACTAATGCAACCACAGCTTATTAGTCATATATGACTGGGTTTGTTGCAGGAATTACTGCGTAGCACTCCACAACCTGTATCATGTCAAAGGTCAGATCAGTTGACTATAATGGCCTCTACTGGTTTTAAAATACGTTAATCAATATTCTCACAGTACTTAGGTACTGTGGGTAACAGCAGCCAGACTGCCAAAGACTAACGTTTCATTCGCAGCAGAACCAGAACTAGTTTTACCATACAACAGTACAAAATCAAGATTATCTATCTATCTATCTATCTATCTATCTATCTATCTATCTATCTATCTATCTATCATTAAATTTAGCAGATAAATGGCGCAAAAGGCTTGTGTGTGATTTGATACTAGCTCTTCTCTCTCCCTTTATAAAAAGCTTTGAAAGGAAGATGAAAGTATTTTAAGCATCAAAGAGATTAATGAATAGGGATGCCAGAATATTCACTTAGAGATTGTATTGTCAGGAGTTGTTTTCTGGGCTATGATGTTAAAGATAGTGGGAAGCAGCAGAGAAAAGAACACTGTAAAAATGTAAATCTGTTAAATGTTGAATGTATTAATCCACAGCACAGTTTCTTCTGAGTCATACTCACTCAGATATAACAGCAACAAAAAATGTTTATAATATTTACATGATTTCAAGTACCCACCTCATAAATTATTTATTATTGTGGTCAAATGACTGTTGGCACTTTTGTAATTATCTTTTGCATGAAAGGGTGCACAGTTTATAGAGACATTTCAATGGCAACTGAATATCTGTGAGTTCCTTTAATATTACAGAAAAGAAATGGCAGCTACTTGTAGAGTTACTACATATTTATTCTTGAAAAGTAACAAAGCTAAAAGGATTATATTAAATTTTAATTTATTTTTAAAAGAGCACTTATTTTGTGTAAAGTCCTACTAACTTGCATAAGTCCTCTGTGCTGGGCCTTCAAAAATAGAGAAAAACAAAACAAAACTAAAACAAAACCAAAAAAACCCCAGCAATTCCTGGATTTCTTGATTATTTTCATCCAACTATGTGAAAGTAGTATGGTAAATGTAAATATAAAGCTAAAATCACCATACATGGCTAATGGACAAGCAGCAGTAAATTCCAGGTACAGAGCTTGCATTAAAAACAGTTCTCAAATCCTCCATAAAACTTCACACTTCTGCAAGCCAAAGAGGAAAGACAGAACCTGATGACCACTTGGGGAGCCTTCCAGCCTGAAACTGAGCCCAATTCTGATTTTGGCTAATTCACAAAAGTCATTGGGAATAGAACTTTAGTTCTACTGCCTCTTTGAGTAATACATCCAGATGCCAGTGGGCCTTCACAGCAAGTGGTCTTGGAGCCAATACGCAGGCATAAAATATAAAGTAGAACAGAAATCTGAATTAGTTATGTGAATTCCTGTATTTAGAGAGGGAATATGCTTTTCCACTTCAGGTTTTATGGAGAATTTCCTAACTGCATCGGATTTGTAGTGTTGACTCATAATATCGTGTGCCATGGTAAGTAAGACTCAGTTAACTCTTACAATAAGAGAGCTCACTTGCTGCCAAACTTTAATTTGTTGAATTAGAATTCTAAGAGGCAAACTCTGCTGTAGTTAGATTGCATAATTTTTTTAAAACTTTGTTTAACAAGATTATATAAAATTCTTCGTTAAAGAGCTTGACTCTCTGAAAAAGTTCAAAATCCATACATATATATATAATTTCCTGAAGCAATTAAAAATACTTTGAAAATACCTCTAGTATCAGAATACATGTATCATGTGTCCCCTTATATGCAATAGTTTTAAAGTACTTTACATTAAGTTGTGCAATTAATTTAGACACATTTGGCGGGAAACAAGTTTTTGTATGTGGGGGAATTGATTAAGTAATGCAATGAATGTGCCAGTTGAGTCAGACCTTTGTAAATGAATTAGGAAGGTTCCCTCTACTTTCCTGCAGCAGAAAGCAAAGTTGTTTAATATTTTATGAGTTTGAGTGTTTTAACCAGTTTGGAATGGTAAAACCACTCATCAGAGTCTGTGTGAACATTGCGGTACATCACAGGAATGGATTTACTGTCATAAGCGAATTGAACAGAAATTTCTCTTTGCTACCAATTGCTCTTAAGAGCATAATGACTCATGTAACTGGCTTAACCAGATTTGTAAATCTTCATGGATGGAAAGATTCTGGAGCATTTATTTCAACTCATAACATCAATATGTGCTTCCCTTATGTTTGGGTAGACCTGTTAACTAGGAGTTTCTAAAAGATTTGAGAAAGGTTTTTGTCTTCTCTTTTCCCATCTGAAAATGTCTGGAATTGAGTGAATAGAAGACAACACTTTTCCATTCCTAAAAGTTTCTCTCTAAAGGGAATTTCACTTGTGTTTGAGACAAAGACATCTTGGTGAGGACATAGAGAGAACACAGCTGGAAAAATGTTGTGGTATCAGCTGAATTCTGTGTAGGAGTTAATTTTCATCAGTAATTGAACAGGATATCGTGATTAATAGTTAAATAAAATGAATCACCTAGGCCCGAGAGTTGGAAAATTTCCTATGGAAAAAAATTACATTATTCAAAATTTCCTTTTATTGGATAATTTTTCTCAATGGGCAGAAATAAAACTCCCTTATAAGGAAGAATAATGGGAGATATTAAGAGATAGAGTAAGTGTGGAGGGAATTTGGTATGAAGAAGCCAAGGAAGGAAATGATACCATCCTAGAAGAGTCACCAAATACTCTGTTCTCAAAATTATTTGCGAAAACACTCAGAATGACCACCTGCACCACTCAATGGAAGCCGCTGGAATTTTAAAATTTAAAACAGAAAAATTATTATTTTAGAGTTTTCCAGATTTTTGGTTTTAAGAAAGAGGTGACTTGTCTTTTAGAATGGAATAAAAATTTACTAAGAATGTGCAAAACTTTAACATGGGAAAAAAATAATCTATGCCCATAAGTACTTTCAAAATGTTTTTCATGTTTGTCCAAATATCTTGGAATGAAACCTAGAAATGTTGCTCAGCTTCATTCTACACTGCTGTGCAAATGCTACCACCCGGTTTTACTTGGCATTTTCCCAATAAAAGACACATACTCCTCTGAACACATTTGACTGAAAATGGAGAGGAAGCTGTAGTTCAAAGCTAATTACATTTTGCTAGATCTTCTTTTCTCAGTTATTCATTTCTGCTCACACATGCTACTGCTTAACAGTCCTCACTGTTCTCGGCCTTCAGCAGAACCATCCTCATCTCTTCCTGCTGTTAGCTCACACCATAAAAATACACACAAGCAAAAAACAGCAGTTAACAACTTTAAGCTTTCTTTACTGCACAAATCAATCAGTAATGGCTGGCATGACTGGCAGCACAAAATATGTTTTTCATTCCAGCCTTTGAAATGAAAACTCTGTTCTTCAAAAACTTCCAACTTTAGGAGACTAGATTAGAGAGGCCAAACAGATTAAAGAATCCGAAAGTCTAGTTCAGATCCAATGTATGACAATGTATTATGCTTCCTCCAGACCTTTCCAGATTGGTTTAGGTGGTTGATCTGGCAGTCAGAATACTGTAGCCCTGGAAGAAAACCATGTGTTTGTGGGTGTTTTCATTTTTCTCTTGTACTTTGAAAGTTGTATTGACTTACATTTCCAGTAAACCACAACAGCTTTAGTTTGAATAACATGGTACCATTACATGTTATTCAGTGACTACCCACATCACAGTGTCTATGTGGGGGAATTAGGGAATATTAAGGATAATGTGACCCTATTACTAAATGGAGGCTGGTCATGGTAAGAGACAATGCACAGAAGGCAGAGTTATTGAATACCTTCTTTGCATTGTTCTTCACTGGCAAGAATAGCCCTCAAGGGTCTTTCACCCAGCAGACCAGGATAAAAGAATCTTGTAAGGAAGACTTTCCCTTGGTCAAGGAGGATTGAGTTAGAAAACATCTAGGCAAATTTGACATCCACAAGTCCATGTGCCCTGACATGGTGCATCGACAAGGGCTGACAGAGCTGGCAGATGGCAGAATGATCACTCATGATCACCTTTGAAAGGTCATGGCAATCAAGAAGAGTGTCTGAGGACCCAGCATAGAAAAAGAGCAGAAAGGAAGACTCAGGGGACTGCTGGCAGTCAGCCTCACTTCAGACCTTGGAGTGCCTCATTCTAGAGGCCATCTCCCTCCACATAGTAGATCCCAGAAGGTCATAATCAGTAGCACAGGGTCTAGCTGGAGGCCTTTCAGTAGTAGTGTACTCCAAGATTCAATACTGGGCCCACTATTATTTAACTTGTTCATCAATAACTTGGATGAAGGGCAGATGCCTTCTCACTAAGTTCATTGATGACACAAAGCTGGGAGGAGTGGCCAATACCCCAGAGTGCCTTGCAGTCTGTTAGGGTTAAGAGATGGACAGGTTAACAGGTTGAAGAGATGGACAGAGAAGAATCATCTGAAATACAACAAAGGCGAATGCAAGGTCCTGCACCTCGGACAGAATAACTCCAGGCACCAGGCTGAGGGCTGGGAAGCAGCTCTGCACAGAATGACCTGGAGGTCCTGGTGGACAACAGGCTGTCCACAAACCAGCTCTGTGTCCATGTGGCCAAGAAGGAATCCTGGGCTGCAGCAAGTCAAGGGAGGTGACCCTGCCCCCTCAGCCCCAGTGAGGCATCTGGAGTGCTGTGTCCAGTTTTGGGCTACATAGTACAAGACAGACATGGAGGTCCTGGAGTGGGTCCAGCAGATGGTGACAAAGATGATTAAGGGACTGGAACATCTCTCTTATGAGGAAAGTCTGAGTAAGTTGGGTCTGTTCAGTCTCAAGAAGAGATAACAGAGTTGTACTTATCAGTGTTTATAGTTTCTGAAGGAAAGGTGTCAAGAGCATGGAGCCAGGCTCTTCTTGGTAGAACTAGGCTCTTCCCAGTGGTGCGAAGCAACAGGACAAGAGGCAATGAGCAGGAACTGATGCACAGAAAGTTCCACCTGAATATGAGGAAGAACTTTACTGTGTGGGTGATCACACACTGGAACATATTTCCTAGAAAGATTGTGGAGTCTCCCTCACCTAAGATATTCAAGAACCATCTGGACACAATCCTGCACAATGGCTCTCGAATGAGCTGCTTGAGCAGAGAGGTTGAACAAGATGACCTACTGTGGTCCCTTCAAATTTTATCCATTCTGTGATGCTGTGAATTATCCTTGGTCTGCAAACCCTCCAATCCCTATCAGTGGTTTGGAGTTAAGAAACCAGCTGTATTCAAACTACCCACAACAGGGTGTGCAAAACAGGCATGAGAAAACGTGCACATTTAAACTGTACAAATTTCATGTGTGCTTTCAGCTTTCTTTGGTTCACCTGGCTTCCTGTTATTGAGAAGGCACCATACTTCTCATGTCAGGTTAATCACTTGATCCTAATATGGGAATATTTCTGAGACACCCCTTTTCTTCATACTTAATTAAGTTGCGTGCTCAGTTTGTGCAGTAGATCTCCGAAACCTTCGGTAACACTGATTGCTGTATGGCCATAGCTTTGAGCTTCAGGTAACCAAGACTTACAATTCCATAGTAGTAAGGATGCTCTGATCATACATTCACAAATTTTTTTCACTGTTTTTAGCTTCTCAACTTGTTTGTAATACTAAAATGCTAGTGACATCCCAGGTGGAATAGTATGCTTCTTAAATGTGATATTGCAATACATGTGAGGCAAGAATAGCTGATACTTGAACAGCACCTTAAAGATGCACACTTATGGGCATGTTATTTATCAAATGAGTATTTGAGGAAGGTGGCAAAAAAGATGAAAGCTGACTGTGGAATTAGAAGGTTGTAAATTATTATAGATATACTTACCACTCTCTTTCCCCCCTTTTGATGGGTTTGGGGTCAAGTCCTTTGTTAAGTAAGAGAAGACTGAGATGAATTTGAGTAAAGGTGCACTCATCTGCATATCAGATCAATTGCAGGAAAATGATTTCCATTCTGGCAATGATTTTTTTTCCCATAAATCTTCATTTTCTTCTATTTCTTTCGGTCCACCGAGGTATTGCTTTAATTATTCTGCCCTTGGCCATTACTGTTCCACTAAACAGTGCCCAACTGGCCTTAAAGATGATGTAATGATGTAAGCTTGTGACTTCCTAAGTAAGACATACTACAGCCTAATCCAAAAGTCAATGATACTGAAGCAAAAGACTCCAGTTATCTGCAATGAAGATAGAACAGGGCACTTGACAGTAAATAAAAAGTGAACTGAAAATCCTAGGGGTGATCTTCGCACTGTTCTATCCTTTCCAGGCTCTAACTAAGCAATCAAATTACAGATTGTAAGATCCCTGCAAGATAATGATCTCTCAACAGTGGACAGCCCTGAACCTTCACCTTGTTCTCTGGGATAAAAAAGATACATTGGGAGACCCTGTGAACCCACTGAGGGCAGACGTGAGCAGCAAAAGGGGCATGGAAGAGAAATGCCTTGCAACCAACTCCCTTATAAGGAGTTGGCCTTTGACACATTCCACACCGATCCTGTTTCATAAGTACTTGTATTTTTGCAGCAAAATATTTTCAGTCAACAGTTTCTACACTGAATGGCAATCTGCCTATTGACCATGCACATTTGTACTTGGAGGACCAAACTTGCCTTCATATCAGAACTTGTTTTATCACCTCTTCTGTGTATAACAAACTGAAAATAGTGTGGTCTAAAATACTGATGACAGAATCACAGAACGTGCTGAGTTAGAAGGGACGCACGACGATCGAGTCCAGCTCTTAGCCCTTCACAATACCATCCAAAGAGTGATACCATGTGCCCGAGAGTATTGTCCAAATGCTTCTTGAACTCTGTTGGGCTTGGTGTTGTGGCCACTTCCCTGACAAACTTGTTCCAGTGCCCGTGGGCGCCCTCTGGGTGAAGAACCTGTTTCTCATATCCAACCTTAACCTCCCCTAACACAACTTCAGGTTCTGTCACTACAAAAGATATCAGTGCCTGTCGCTCCTCTTCCCCTCACAAGGAAGTTGTAACTGCAATGAGGTCTTCCCTCAGGCTTGTCTTCTCCAGGCTGATCANACCCTCTGTGCTTGACCTGTGAGCCATTTGCTCCCCCACTACATGATGTGTTTATTCAGCTACGTGCTGGACAGTTTNTCCCCTCAAAGCCCATGCTCATTGCTATCCTTTGGACACTCTCTAATGGCTTCATAGCTTATATTACTGTGCTCAAAACTGCACACAATATTCAAGGTGAGGCCACCCCAGTGCAGAGCAGAGCAGGACAATCCCCTCCCTCACCCAGCTGGCGATACTGTGACTGATGACCCCCAGGATAGGGCTGGCCCTCCCNGCTTGACCTGTGAGCCATTTGCTCCCCCACTACATGATGTGTTTATTCAGCTACGTGCTGGACAGTTTGTTCATAAGAACTGTGAGAGACAGTATTGAAAGCCTTACTGAAATCCAAAACGATTACATCAGCTGTCTTCTCTTAGTCAACTAGATGAGTTACCTTGTCACAGAAGGAAATTAGCTTTGATAAACAGAACTTTTCTCTCATGAAGCAGTGCATGCTTCATGACAGCATTTTCTTTCAGGGATTTTTCAGTGCTTCCCAGAATAACCATTTCCATAACTCTACTGGGCACTGAAGTGAGACTGACAGACTGTAGTTTCCGGGGTCCTCTTTCTTGTCCTTTTTGAAATTCAGGACAATATTCATCGGCTTCCAGTCAGCTGTATCATCTGCAGACTCCCAAGACCACTCAAAAATCATCAAGTGAGGTTTAATGATTACGTTAGCTAGCTCTTTGAGGATTTTTGATGAATCCCATCAGGCCCCATAGATTTGTAGGAATCCAGCTGGAACAGCAGATCCAGCACAATGTCAGGGTCGAGTGGGAGTTGATCATTCTTTCAGTAATGGTCCTCCAGCTAAAGGCATTGAGTCTACTTTGGTCTGTCACCCATGTTGGTCCAGCAGCCTCAGTAGACTGTTAAGCAGTACAAAATGAGCATTTGTTCTTATTTGGTCACTTGTCACTTTAATTTGAACTCTGAATTTGAATGCAGCTTTTCTGTGCTCCTGGATTCTTTGCTGATACCTGTCTTTCAGGCAAATTTCCTGAGTATTTGAAAGAAGAGAATTGATTTTTATACTCTACTTCTATTTTTGTATGGCTTACATTTCTTGCTCAGTTTTGGAGTCCCATTATGGGTTTTTGAAGCATTATTCTGGTAAAAACATATAGAGTATTCGAGATGCCATTATCATAAATGTATACATGTGACAGTTGCCAGTTTAGGTGATCCTTTTACCTTCCTGTTTCCTAAAGGCTGTTGGACTCCAAGCTCGGTGCTAAGTAGGAATGGAATTTTTGCCTCTACAGGAAGAAGAGAGAGAGAAAGCTGTAAGCAGCGAATGCAGGGAGATGAACTTGTTTCTATCCGTGAGTGCATACAGCTGAAGACTTCTAACTGGACTGACCCCCAAAAAGAAAAGGATGAACAGCTGGTTTTATTGAAGTTGGATAGCTCAGTCCTTCAAAAGTCAATGACCAATAAAACTTATACCATTGCTGTTAGTATAAGGGTGCAGATACTGAGTGTGCATTTGGGTATTTGTGTAGTCTCCTGCTATTCACTTCTTCTGAAGAGGACCTTCAGCCTTAGTCCTCCTCAAGGTGAAGATGCTCTGATGCCATTTGACATGGGTAGGTATACAAAAGTACATCCACAAGAAGGAAAGAAAACCCACCACAAATCATGTCAACATTCCCAAACTTACCTGCTTGAATTACCAGCAGTGTAGCCATGGTGACTTGGATCTTTCTTTAAATTTGCCACCTGAGGATTTACTTAACATCTCAAGAAAGTTTTGAAGCTGACCTCCATTTTGTCACCCACTACACAACGAAGGAGGACCTAGGAGGCAGTTAGACATATCTGCACAACCTGCTGGTATGGTTGGGAAGCCAGTGTTAAGATATTCCACTTCTTATAACATAGGAACAGAGGATGAAGGAAAAGATATCTTCCTGAGTGACGCACACACGCGTATTTTGTTCCTGGATTTATCTTCTGAGAATTGTAAACCTGGAATCTATTTAGTATGGCACAGAAATCTATTCAATGACAAGCCCACTATCCATGCTTTTCCCATAAACAATTGAAGCTGGTAGCTGAAAAATGCTGGGATTCATATTTCTCATCAAAAAGAGCAGAGCCTTGTAAGTGCTGAAAATGTAACATGGATCTCAGGTCTGCAACTCCAACTCAAGCAAGACGTTCCCAGCATTTATCGTTGTATGGAAGAAGATATTTCGTATCAAGAAGGCCTCAGTCTATGATAGCAAATGGAATTCCTTCAATGTGTTATCTGACCTCAATCTCATGTGTGAGAATTGAAATCCCTCTTGAAGTGACACCCCTCCAAAGAGGTCGGGATGCTAGATCATCATTTTAGCAAAGATGATCTCAAATGGTGCTGAAGCTAGTTTGGAATGCAATTTTATCAGAAAAAAATATGTTGACATCCAATGTAGGGACACCAGGGGTTTCAAACCATGCTCTGGTTTCAGGACATTTGCAATAGTTAAATCATTCCTCTATTTATGTGCACAAGTTCCACAGTGACAAGCTCTGTGAGAACAGAAATAAGACGTTTGGCTCTAAAAATTGTACTTCATGGAAATCAAAATCCTGGGGCCAGTGGTTTACTTTACTGTAAATAGCTGATGAATAAGTCTGAAATATTGATGGATTTCAAATAATTATATGGGATTTGCGCAGGAATTGTTAGATAGCAGTCTCTCACTAGTGTTACAGTCAAAAAAAGGTAATAGTCCATTCCTGACCTTAAAATTATAGACCATAAAGATATCTGTGGCCAAGTATCAGTCAGATAGAAAAGTATAAATTCAAAATACATGTCTGTTAGTGCTCAGCTTGAGTTCCTGTTGTTCTGTGGGGTTATAGGTCTCCAGACTCACTCTTCCTCACCCTGTAGCTAATAACACTCATCTCAAGACAAGCAAAGCCAAAAGACGGGTCATCCAACTGAGTGATGTTTTCACATTTCCTGTAAAATGCATGGAGTTAGAATAACATAGTGAAAAATATCTTGTGCCTGTTTTAGTAGGTTTACTAAGCCCCCCAAATGTTCAGATGACATATTTTAGACTTGGTGATTCTGAAACTGGTGTGCTATTTCTGAACTGTAGATAAGAGATCTGCAGTTTAACACTTACGTGATCCATAATGCCTGATTGCTTTGTTTTAAGCACAGAATTCAGTCCCTAATCTCTTAGACAATTTTGTATTCAAACCTGGAACAGATTGAGCATTGTTTCTACAGGCTATGAAAAAATTACTTGGATTTTTTTTTAAAATTCTAAAATGAACTTTCTGAAGTATATCACTTGACAATGTAGATATTTTAGGTTTTGATTAAACTCCATCAAAGGTATATTTTTCTCCTGCAACTTATTTGATTTCCAAGTACTTACCTTTTCAAACTGACGGAGAAATCAAAACTGGTGTTTTCATCCACCTATTGTCTTTTATGATCCTACTTTTTGTTCCCAACAGTCTCAAGCCACCCTGAAAAGTTAGGAGCCTTAGAAGAAGTGATATACCATGGATGAAGAAAACCCACAACAAAGAACTGCTTGGAGTGACTGATAAGGTGGTGTCAGCAGAAAAGATGGATTTCAAGAGGTTGGATTTGGTGATCAGCTTCAGTTTCAGCTCTAGTCATTAGCAAATAACTCAATATGTGAAATGACTGTAGACACTGAAAGCATTTTGAGATATGATTCATTGTTTAATGATTTAGCAGGAAATTTCTCAGGATCTTTTTCTTGTAGTGTATTACTACAAGTAGTAGCAGTTTTAATAGTAATACAGTATATTATGTTTCACATTGAAAATTCTAAAATCATTCTCAGACACCAACTAGAGATGTTTTAACCAAATAGTATAAATGATTGTATGTCTCAAAATTCACTTATTTGATTTTTTTCTGCACATCAGATAGCATGAATGATTAAGTGTGCAGAGGGCTGAACACAAACTAACATGCATTCTTAAAAGTCATGAACCTGACTGAAGTTTTTGATGTTCATAGCTTACTAGTGAACTTGTGAAATTAAGAAATAAATAAACTTGCTCTTCTGTGTTTCACCTCATAGCCAGTTCTGGAGAAAGGGAGAATAGCATGAAGTAAGAAGTTATGCAAAGGTTCTTATGATACTTTTACCTGTAATTACCTTGAAATATAAAGATAGATCTAAGGAAGGTAAAGTTTAAACCCAGTGATGGATTCTTTTACTAAAGCAAAAAATAATTATTTATCTTCCCAGATGACAGCAGCAGAATGAAGAAGGGAAGGCTATATAGAAAAAAACAAACAAACAAAAAAAAAAAAACAAAAAAACCCCAGAAAAATCTCAGAAACAAAAATCTCAGCATAAAGTTGAGGGCAGCTCTGAATCATGCTATCTGAATTATATTGCCTGATTTGAGATCCCAAAGTGAAATACCATTTTGTTTCTGTCCCAGCTTAACTTAAACAAGGTTGTGGTCCATAGGAGCTGCAGGTTGTGTTGCTGTTCTCTCCACAGGCCCCAAATTAGCATAATTTCTTCAATCCCAGATTTCACATGGTGATTACTCTTGATAACAAAATGGATTAACATTGTCATTTCTACTTTCATACATCTTTCTACTAGCCATGATAAACAACAGAGAATTTTAAATATTAAGCACTCTTTAGTAACTAGAATATTAAATTATTCTAATCATACTCTTTACATGTGATCATTTTCCCTAATTCGTCCCTTTTCCCCCCCCCTAAGTCTACTAATTTCCAGATTTAGAATGATTCTGAGCCAGACTTAAAATATTTAGAGTACTTGATATTATATTCATGGTTTTGGTTTGTTTGTTTCTTTGTTTTTTCTTAAATTTACAGTTGGTGCCCTTCTCATTTATAATTATTTCAAAAGTGTTACCTTTTCAATGTCTTGTATCTCTTAGCTGCATTTTATTGCTGGATAATGGTAGTGTAGTGGCTGTGTCAAAAAGTGAGGTCAACTTCAGAACAATAGAAATAACAAAACGAGCTTTAACTGGCCTGAGACAAACTAAAACTTCTCCTAGGTAAAGTTCTAGGTAAAGCACAAGGCAACAAAATTTTCTCTCTGGGTTTATTCCTTGAATCCTTCACTGAGACTGACAAAGATAATATTAACTCTTCTAATATTGCAAACAAATATATTATTTTAATACAAAAAAACCCAGCAGCTTGGACAATAGAATGCCTTTTATGTTGGTGGGCTTTTTTTTTTTTTTTAAGATATATGGACTTTCAAAGAATTCCTTTGTATATCCCAAATTTCCTATTACCTTTCACAGGAGGGTGTAGGTGTTGTTTTACATTAGTAGGGAGTGGTATCCAACTCATTGATGCACAATTTGTGTTTATGCAGTTGTACTCCAGTGTTACATGGACTGTACAGGCAGTTTTTTGGGATACCACGAATGTTTTGGATCTTCAGTAAGTACTTCTCAGGACTTGACATGGTGACTTTTCTAAGTTTTCATGACTGCTGAACCAACCAAGCAGCCAACCAACCAACCAATGGGCACGTACATAAACAGTAAACCTGAACAGCAGATCACAGGATGGAAAAGAGCTGTTTCCTTCTTCAAGGTTAACACCTGCAGCACTCTGAGTAATGGGCTTCATTACTTCTTGCTGCCTGCATAGCAGTGGCTGTTGGAAGAACAGCAATAAAATCTTTTGTCTGTTTTTGTCAATAATAATTGTGATGATTCCACGAGAATTTCCATTTCTAATTGATACTCATAGTGTCCAGTAAACATCAAAATTTCATGTGTAAACTTTGGGGTTTATTAAAGAATTGACAATACAAGAAATATTTCACAAACACCAACTCTTTCTGCTAATGGTTTAATGTGACATCCTTCACTAATTATCTCCTTAATGTGACAGATGAATGGCAAGTGATTTTTCTTATGCATATTCATAACTCCTTGAAGTGTATTGCTGAGCTGTAACTGGCAGGTAAGTCTCATGACACGGTTCATGTTTCTGATTGGGTAAAGTCATTTGTTAAGTATTTTTACAAAAAACTTCAATACTCAGATTCCATAGTCCTATTAATTTGACTTTAAAACATCTTTTTCTGGAATAAATTTGATTACCATATAGCATACAGTGAAAGCAGGAAAAACTCATGTTGAAAGGACCTTCACTACCACTTACTTGTGTTTGTGTAAATGCAAAATATAGTTCTGGATGGGCTTATCCAAAGTCCATCAAATCACTAGAATTCCTGTAGTTAACTGCAGATTTGCTGTTTGAAACATCATTGCTCCATGTCATATGCAAGATCAAGATACTTGATACAAGATACAAGATCAAAAATTTATTTGCTTAAATTTTTGTATACTGCTTCTACTGCATCAGTGGCAAACCTGCTAAGCTCTATTTAGAAAATAGAGTAAAATAAGATAAATATTGTATTTTAGCTGAGGGCAACATGATGGTTCCACCTCAATCTGGTGAGACCATGTGCAGCTGTTTGTTTTATTAGTGTAATTTATGATTCATTTGTAAACATTGAAGTTGCCCATTGCACAGATAACAATAATGTTTACCAAAATCTCCTTCATCGTTTTCCAGCTGAATTAAAATTCTTATTTTAAAGTTTCATGCTACTTGACCTATAGTAACTGATTTAAAATAAGGTTTTCATTACAGAAAAATTTAAACATGATGTTTAGTTCAATGTAAAGTTAAATTATGTTTTTAGTGCATTACTATATATGGAAAAAGCATATATTGCATCTGGCTTTAACAGCTTATGCCAATTTCTTTTTTCCCTTACATTTCCTGTCAGTACTGTGTCTAATAAAAGTATGAAATAGATAGATACACAGAAGGATGAATCAATAGACAAAGGGATTTTGGTGAATGACATTTTGACTTTAGTTTTTCTGGAGGAAAAGAGGATTTCTGCAAACTTAAAATTGGTATTCCCTCTATATATCAAGGAAAATGGTATTTTGCGGGATTTTCTGGAGGAACTGGTCATGTACACAGTTTTATATAATTTAAACAAAAGACTTTCTATACAGTGCAAAAGACACAAAAAAGAAAAATCCCATGAAATCTAAATCCACTGGAGAAGAGAAACAGAAAAAGAATGAAAAAGAAGAACTTTGCAAGACTTAGCATATTCCTTAGGATTTTAATGAGCTCTTCAGACTTTTAGTGAAGAAGCTGTTGCAGAGGTATGGCGAACGGAGGGCAAGATAGACTGAGACTACTCTTCACTGTGATGAACTAGGAGTGAGATGATTGCAGTGGGAATTATCCAAAGACAGCTACTTAGTTACTAAACAGGAAATTATTTATTTACAGACCTTAAGAAGTGCAATGTGTGAAACAAAAATACTGATAAATAGGTGTTTTGAAGAAAATGATTAAAATTTTTGATACAAAAAGAATCATACTTGAAAATTAAAAATCCCTTTAGGAACAATGACAAGCAAGCCCATTTTATTGTCTGGGTTTCTTTGAGTGTTGCCTGTTT
>WBMV01006287.1:488679-596023 GCA_013396655.1 Campylorhamphus procurvoides | reverse complement strand
CTCGTGGATTAGTCTTTGCAATGAATTAAAGGTATATCCAAATTCCCCAAAGTAAAATGTTGATTAAATTTTCCTAATGATTAGCAGCTTTGTTGTCCCCCATCATCTGTGCTGTAAATTCAGCAAGCCTTCGGGATAGCAAATAATAAGGTTTCTTCAGAAACCCCTGCAAAACAACAGGACAAAAGACAATTAAATCCCTAGTCTCATATTTTGCTTAAACTACCAGATCAAATATGGACTTCCTAGCACATGAGAAAAAGAGTAAGTCTATCTTGGGTATGTAAACACAGAACTAAAGAAGATACTAGAAAAATATATTGTCACTAACTTCTCACATGTCATTTGACTGCAAAATGAGATAAAATGAAAACGGTACAGCTACTAAAACACATTAAAAAAATGCCAAATTCTACTGTACTCTACATTAGATACTCTTCAAAATAATCAAAATATAGCACAATATTGGGGAAGACAAGATGCTCTTTTTGTTTGGATGGGGTTTTTTTTGTTTTTTTTTTCTCTTGCTGTTGAAGTAGAAAGCTAGATGAAAAAGAATAGTTTGCTTTTAAGGGAGAAAAATCAAGGCTTTTCCTTTAAAAGGCCAGTGAACTCATCAGCTCGGTATGTCCTCTGAAAAGCAGAGGAGAAAGTCTTCTCGTTGTAGCTGTTTAAACTCAAGGGTCAGATGACTGATAGAGTGCATTGTCTGGAGACTTTCACAGTTCAGGTTAATGCTATCAAACCCTTTAATTACACCAATATACAGCTGATAAGAGGCCCTAATGGCCCTTTCATATCTGTATGGTAACTAGGACGTGCACCATATATGGGTGTAAGATTGATACCTATAGGACTTTGTTCTGATAACTTGACTTCCTGTCAAATGATACATTGCAGAGGCTTCTTCCAGCTTCTCACCTCTTTTATTTTAGTGTTTCACACTGCTGAGAAAAGTTTCAGATATTTACAAGTCTATAAGCATGAATATATAACAAAGATCTACATGGAACTAAGGGAAAAATGTGGCTTATGAAGGATGATTTTCAGAAACACATTAATCCTTAATCCTCTGCCAGCAGTCTGGGTTGCCATGTTTTTAGTTTATTTTTTTCCCATTTAGTTAAAAAATGCAATACAGAAATTAATATATTTTAGTAATTTTATCACAAACAAGTCATAACTGCAATACTGTTGTATTAGCTGTACTGTTTACTCTCATCATGCAATCCCTTAGTGCAGGGGACTGGCCTTTTTTTTTTGTTGTTATTTTTTTTTGTTATTTTCCTACCTTGGAAAAGGAGTGGAAAGAACATGTGTTGAACTACAGTATATCCTATGAACATAAAGCTTACATAATCTCCTATTTAGCACTTATGGGATATGTAACTGGTGAGCAGGACTGTTGCACCTAACCAAGAATATTCATATTGTGTTGGAGATAAATTATATCTTCCACAGGGGCAGGGAATTTCAGTCATAGGCTGAACAAACTGAGTGCTTTGAGAAATGGAGATACCTCTCTGCATGTCACATGTGCCACTTGCAAGTATGTGCTTCTGGAAAAGAAAATACAAATCAGTTCTATAAGAAACACTAGTGACATTTCCCCTTACACCTCTCTCAGAAAACCTGGGTGAACATGGTATGTTTTGCACCTTCTGACTTCAGTCCATCAAATCACATTTAGCGTCTGGCTTCAACGAAGCTGCTTTTATTGCTTTAATGAGCAAAACCAGTGTCCTTAAATGTGTGCTGAAGTGCACCTTGACTGGGGTCTTCATACAGACGTGGCCCATTGAGTTGCTTTCATCATGCAAAATGCAACAATTTAGAGGAAATATCGCTGTAAAGATGTGAAGTGAAAGATCTCATCCCCTGCTTCTCATTGTAAGGCTTCTCACTTGTTCGGGAAGTAACAAAGCAAAGTTGCTGGCATGCATATGTCAAGTGAAATATTATTGTATTAAAAACTACTTTCCCCAAAACATTTGTTTCTCATCTGGCATCAAATAGAGTTTAATTGCAAGTTGTTTTATGTCATTTTCAAAAAGATGCACAGGAGGTTCCTAAACTTCCCATGTATACACATCTCATTATGTCTCAGTAGGGTTCATGTTTGTACCACCTGCTCACAATTGGGAACACTTACCCTAATGTCTCTGTAACAAATTTTAACACAGGGCTCCTTCTGACAATGCAGTTGCAATCTTCATTACATGGCTTTGTAAGCCATTTCCAAAGGGTTATGTTAAGAGGAGAAATACGTGAATTTCAATATTTTCTTTGATTTAGAAAACACAACCCAGCAATTTTGCTATTTTTATCTAATAAGCAAGACAAATAAAATTATCAGATTAAAATCTGACTTACAATTGGTTATCAGCTGTTTACAAAACTGAGCAGCAGAAGCATAAATACCAGTTTATTTATACGGATAAAATATCAGCTTTCATGGACTGGCTGCTCCCTTCATGAGTATTTTCTAGTGCAAATACAAGAGGGGTACAGCTTTGTATTTTTAGGACAGTTTTGGATACTGTACATGTTAATTCCAAGATTTATGTGCGTTTAGCCCATTTGCAATGTACTGCCAGTATTACTTTTTTGCCTGTGGGCCAAAATAGTGAGTTAAATACAATGTCAGGATTTGGGCTCAGATCCAACACCAATATTGCAGTGTAATACTAGGAGAGCTGGACTGCTAGAAGAGTTGTGCCTTGGCTAAGGTGTCAAATGAAGGTGTCTACTGCTTGGCTGTGATGACTTCCTAGGCCTTTGCAGGAGGACAGTGAGATGTCTCCCTCGATCCAAGGACAGTCAAAGCCTCAGATTGACAGGACTCCCTGCAATATTAATTCTGTTTCATACACATCTGGTAGAAAAATTCAACATTTAATGCAACCAAAGGCTCTATTATAATGCATGTGCATTTGTTGAGGATGAACATGACATTTTTCTTTCTCCCTCTTCCAATTTATCACCAAAGAGAACCTGCCTGTGGGTGTTTACCTCTTTTCCCCTTCCCAAAGTCAGAAATGCAGCAGCAGTATATACAAACACTGAATTCAAACCCTGTTTTGGGTTGCGCCTACACAGAACACACAAGCCTACTATCCCAAGTGAGTGTCCAGACCAGACCTGAAGCAGCTCTGGACCTGTTTTCCTATGTTTTCACACTCCAGCTAGAATGTTCCAGGTTATGTTTGTGCTTGTGCCTTGCAGCATGCAGTGCTGCTACTACTGCTGTGGCAGTGGCAGAAATCTGGGCTTTGATGAGCATATTAATGTGCAGTTATTTCTTTTGACAGGGTGCTCAAATTTTCTTGAGGAAGACAAACCACAGCAGATATTTTTATCTCATATATTTATATATGGGACAAAGGCTCTTCTCCCAGAGTCTTTCTCCTTGCCAAACTCCAAACGCTTTTTTCCAAAAGAGGTGCTAAAACTTCCAAACTTTTCAGGAAAGCTCTCAAGTATCTTTCATAACAAGAAGCATTAAACAACCAAAGTGCAGGAGCTCAGACGGCTGCTCCAATAGCAAGCCCATTACTCACTAGCTTGTCCCATACAGAGGGGACTCCAGTCTCCTCAGTCTCCAAAACTATTGAAAATCTTGACAATTCCTGTGTAAGGCAAATGCTTTGCCCATGTTCATGCAGCTTGAAGAAACCAAAATAAAAAAAAAAATACAGGGTAGCACTGCATTGTATTTAACTTTTCAGGACAAACTAATTCTTTTAGTTGTTTTGTAGATGCCTCAAGTATTTTTTTTTTTGTATAAGAAACATGTTTTTGAGACAGGATTGCATACTGAAGCAGATGCTTTGCAGACTGCTCCTGTGGCAGCTGTGGTCCATTGGGATTGCCAGGGCAACTATGGAGTTGTTTGCACTGAATCAGGAGTACTTGTGCAGTTTTAATGGGTTTTCAGCACATTGTAGCCACCCAAAATTAAAGTTTCCAATTCAGTTTTCTCCACACAGACACTAGCTGCTTCATGAGCTGATTTACAAACGGGTGCTGTGTCCAGAAAGCACCACAAAATCCTCTCTAACAAGTTCTTCTGCTGATCTAGGCTTCTTTTTGCTAGTTGATCATACATTCAATATAAACATATACAGTCCCACCAAGAGGTAATGTATTGGATTATCACTAGTAGGAAAAACAAAACAACCAAAACAAAAAGCCAAGGTTTCCTGAAATTATTTTATTCTTCTGTGTCACATTACCATCCCCACTTATTACTGTGACCAAAAGTATCTGCATCTCTCTGTCCAACCCACTTAATACCAAAGCGTTACCTTTCATCCTTCCTCAAGTGAGGAGTAAGAGGCTGCTGCCCAGTGACCAGCCGGCAGGGATCAGAGCAGAAATGCAATAGTCCTCCGGGTGGAAACTATTTGGGTCATTCCCCTAAGAGATTCTGTTTGAATTGAAGTCCTATAGTCGCCTTCATGTGTAAAAATTCTTGGTGGCATAAGAGAAACATATTGTTAATTAATTGCAGTCTGAAACACATGTCAATCAAATGTGTTTGCGGCTAGTAATCTTCATGCTAATCACTTTCTCAAACAACACCCTGGTCCATCTGAATTATGTCTAAATTAATCTAAGCAAATCTGTACATTTTCTTTTAACATAAAGCAGTAGTAGTAGTAGTGGTGTTCATTTATACAGAGAAAGATAGACTTAGACTACTAAAGAATTATTTGAGATTTTTCTCTAACTAAAACAAAGTTATCAGCTTTGAAAATTGTTAATAACTTCTTTACCAGCATTGTTGTTTTTTTTTTTTTTTAAATTGGGTATCTTTTATGTATCTGGAAGACAAAATATAGAAAATTAACATTATTTGGCAAGATCAATAGAGTACCCCTCATCTGAAAAGGGTGTTGGAGCGTTTTCAGAATAATGAGATCTGACATGTTTCAACATATAAGTACAAGACTTTCAAAAGTCATCTTCCGGCAATTAATAATTCACCTATTACTAAATGTATGGTCCCAAAAGGGACTGTGAATGAGCCTCTGGCTAAAGCACAAGTTCTTGTCTAGACTTTATTAGTGCCAAAAAACCTGTTGAATGCAGGGCTTAGCCCAGTAATAATTAGAAGTAATTATTACAAGGACATCAACTTGATGATAGGCTGGGAAACACTTTTAACTAAATAACCTGGACATCAGCCCTAGCGTTAATTTAAACAAATAAATGTACTACTTCACTGAAGAAAAGTTGTATGTTTTTCTGTAGAGGTGATCCATACCCTTTTAAACCCTCCCGTTTATTGTAAATGTCCCGTATGCAATAGAGTTCCAACAGTACTACTGAAATGTAACCTCTGCACCTACAGAAAGTAAAACTAATTGAATCAGCTGTCTTTAAAAATAATGAATATAGTGAAAGAAAACAAGGCAATTTGGGTAAAGCTCTCTTGAGCTTTTCAATTAAAACCATGGATCAAGCTCAATCAGCCTAGGATGTGGTCTCATTCTCATGGTCTAGACAGGCTCATGGGTTTACAAATCAGTCTCTGAAGACACTAGGCTCAGCATTCATCTGAAGTTAAATATTCTTCACTTGAGGATCTAGTTTATCTGAACTAGAAAAACAAATTGTATCTGACTTCAGGATCAATATGGCAGAAATCCCAGAGCACTCCACCCATATGGTAGGAACATATGTGTTCGCTCCCGCTACACTCCCTTATTCCAACTCCACTCGGAAAAACCTCCCTTTCTCCCGTTCATTCTCTTCAGGACTAAGCCAAAGCCTATTAAAATCCTTAGAAATGTTTTCACTGATTTCAGCAAGCTTTGGATGGTGCCTTCCAGCTTCCAGTCAATTCTGTCATCATTGTTATAATGACCAGCAGCAGCTTGGTATACATTCCATTGAAATCTTCATGAAATGGCTATTCCAGCTTGTCCAGACCCCCAAAATGGATTTCTAGAGCACTTTTCCACTTACAAACTTTCTTGTTTATATTATCAAACACTGGAGGTGCTTTAATTTGGTCGAAAATCCTCATGTAATTTTGTCTTAGCTCCTTTCTTGTATGCATTGAGTGATTCAAATGGGGGAGGACTCTTCACTGTTGTAGATGAATGACACACTCTGTCTAGGATGTCAGTCACAGTGCATTGTAATACAGCACACTATGCAGCAATGGAACCATAATTTTGGATTCTCTCCATGACTTATATGCATCAGGAGCACTGATACTGGACACATCTGGTCCTGTAACATAACAGCTCAAAAATCCCTCTGTCACCCAAATTTGTTAATACTGAGTGAAGATGGCTAAAATACAGGGTTTGTTCACCATATAGTGGAAAGGGTTCTGCATATGGAGGAAAAGTTTCAAAAACCACTCACTCCTGTTCTTCTAAACCTCAGTTACAGGTCCAGCATCAAGAGATTCTGCAAGAACATCACCATCTTGATGGGCTGTATAAGACTATGCTTACAACTATGCTTAGTGCCTAGTCTTCCTTCGCCCACACACAGAAGATCCTTTCATCCTTACTTTTTATCTAGACTGTATGTTAATATGCTTTGAGAAGTTAGTAGCTGGAACTATCGTTAAGCAGTGTACTCAAACTTAATGAATTCTCCTTTTTTTCTGTTTAAACAGGTGATCCTGGTGAGTCATCTTCCACAGTTCTTTCCAATGATATAGCACTTAGTCCCCATACAAAAACAAAACAAGAAATTTCATCTTTTTCTATAAATTTCTTCCTGGCATAGCAATGACTTCTATAAAAGTTACCTCTTTTACCAGAAAAAACAGTCTGAATTTTCCAGTTCACCTTTGTAGAGAGACCTTCCTGTAGCAAGAACCTGAGTGGCAGCTGCATGGCAAGGGATGGTTAACAATGCAGTTACTGATGCAAGGCACAAAAACGCACTTCAAACATCCTCACAACATTTAGGGCAGTGCTTTTAGAGCAGTAGAGTGCTATGGAGTGGAAACCGAATTTCCAGAGGAAAAGGAAAAGAATCTGCAAATGTGATTTAAAATATTATTTCCACATCATGTTTTTCAAAGATTTCATACCTGGGTTTTGGATTTTTTTTTTTAATAAAAAGCATAATATTTCCATAATTCACATTTGGAATCATTCCTGGGTTTTGGAAGCAAATTATTAAAATTGAGCATATGGAGGTCTTAAAGTAGAGCCTTATGGGAGGGGGGAGAAAAAACTGTTGATAAAGGCTATTCTGTATCATCTTAAACTAAAATATAATACTGCAAAATCCTGATGAAATAAGATTTGCTCCCTGAATGGCTCTTTTGCATCCTCCATTTTCAAGTTTATTGCATGAAATAAGCTGAAGATTGCATTGGAACAAATTCTTCCACCTTCAAACAAGAATTTTTGTGACATTTCCTTTTTTATTCTGTATTACTTTAGAATATGGAAGGGTTAGTTGGTTTCGTGTAATATTCAGAGAAGTCTACAGTGCTGGCTATATATAAAATATTTTTATATCTCTTATTTTCTTGTTAGACTGAAATTATGGTGTTGAATTTTAATGGTCAAACAACCATCTGTGTGGACCTTATCTCTGACCATAACAGACAACTATTAATTGTTAGTACTGTGGGCTTGGGTTATGTACTGGGCCTCAGGTCTAGGTCCTCAAGCTGTTCAGGCATGCTCAGGTACCAGTGTGCTTTGAGGATAACTGCATTACAAACACTTCCTCTAACCATGTGTTCTGGCATTTTTTCTTGCAAGCTGTGAACATGCAGCATTCACTTAAGCACAGGCAAAAAAACAATAGCCTACAAGGTCTGAATTCAACACCTTCCTCTGCCGCAAGCCCCCCAAGTTTAATTCAGTCCAATTCTTCTATGTGAATGTTAATTGCATACATTACATGTTTGTCTAGTCCAAGTCACCAAATTGAAATCCACCACTGAGTTCTCAACATAGCTTGTTCTGTCCGTCCTTTGGTAGGGTCATGTATGATAAGTATGAACAGTGCTTGCAATGAATAGAGTTACTTGGGAAAAAATGTATATGCTACGTATATGGGCAGAAAGCTAACAAACTTTGGCCTTTAAAGTCCCCTTCTTCAACCACATATAGATTCTTAGATGATGCAATGTGTATCACATTAAAACCCTTTAACACCCACTCTATAAGGGATACTGATTAAGGATAGAAAGCTTTGTGCTGAACTGATAGTAAGACAGTAGTCTTACTGTGGCAAAATGTTCCTATAAGAGACAGAAACACTGGGGGCTATGTCATGAGCTAGCTGTAATTTTTCTGACTCTGACTTCATCGGATGAACAGAAAGCCCAGATGAAGTCTCTAGAAAACTTCTATATCCTATTAGAGAAGGGAAAGTCCTGAATTTTTTGTCCACTCTAATTCCTATGTGAAGTCCATATACATTTAAAGACTAGAGTGAGATCTTTTTTAACATGTGCTTTAAGTAATATTTTTTTTATTTTAATTTTATTTAATTTTATTTTATTTTTTATTTTATTTTATTTTATTTTATTTATTTTATATTTTATTGTATTGTATTTCATTTTATTTTATTTTATTGGTGACAGTTACAAGTGTGTTCTAGTTACATATTTCCCATTTATTTAACAAAAATTCACCTATATGAAAGAACAAAAGAAACTAGCAGATCAGTGTGTGAGTATTTGACTATTCACCTATGCTCATGTAGGTAACTGAGGCAAGTCTGAACATTTTTAAGAGTTTGATTGTCAGTTACACAACTGTCAGTATGTAAGCCTTAGTTAAATTTACATTATGAATTTGTAATCCTGTGAAAAATCAGATGTGCACATAAGTTTATGTTGTAGGACATAAATGCATTTCCTTCCTCTCCTCAACAGTTCTTTGTGACATCTTTCCAATTTTAATTGATATCACAGAAATCAAAGAAAGACCACAGTGAATCAGCAGTGTTGACAATGTGCCAGGGTGTTTAGAAAATAGGCATAGCTAGGGAAGAAGAACATGTCAAAATACATTTTGAACATATTGGAATATGTTATGAAATAAAATGTGTTTACCTTTTTGAATGACGGTGTTGGGTAGTGCTGGCGACGCTGAGGAGGAGGAGGGGGTGGGTGACGGAGCCCTAGAACTGGACTACATTCCCTTTTTTTTTATGCAAGATACAAATACTCAGGGAAGGAATATGACACGATATGACAAATCACTTCTCTAATTCATTGGACTTGTCAAACAAATTAACTTCTCTGGTGGTAGCGATGGTGGGAACATTAGTACGATCAAAATGCTGGTGGCTGCTTAAGTTCTGCCATCACATAGTTTAACTAGGCTTAAACAAGTTTAGACATCTGAGTGCTAAAAATACAGGAAGATAGTAACATCTGCTATGAAGCAAAACATGTGACGATGTTACCACCGGTAGCAGTGAACTAAGAGATTTGGTGTGGTGAGCAAAAAGGCATCTAAGGCCCACTTTTTCACATGTGAATGCAGAAACAAAGGAAGCTGCCCCACTCTACCACCTCCCTGACACCACCAGTCCCCCCAGAAAACTGAAACAAAACAACAGAAAAACAAGAAAACAAAAACTCAAAAAACCCCACAAAACCAACCAAACGAAAAAACACACATGAAAAACCCCAAAGGAAATATCACCAGAAACTGGTGAAAGAAATTGTGTCCTGAAATGCTTCCCATAGAAATGCTGTTACAGTATTGATTCTCTCCTAGTAAGGTGTCAACAGAGTCACCTGAGCCTCTACAGCAAATAAAGACATTGTTTGATTTTATGAACTCTACATTGCCATGAATCACTTTCCATATTTTCTTCTCATCTACATAAATATTTGATATTTACCATCACAGTTAAAACTGAAGGAAAAAGCTCATAAAATCCTTGTGTTTCAGGCTTTCATTAAAAAGCCAGCAATGCCATTAATTTCATAACCCAGGTAGCCTCTTCCTATATTGAGTAAGCATTAATAACCTCTCTCAAACATTGCGATATTTTCTGCAATTTTCCTGCAGCTTTCTCATGCTTTCGTTGGCATAATTTGTCTCGACTGAATCTGGTTTTAAGAGCTCTTAACCTTTTAATAAACTTTTTTCTAATTCATCATCTGATATTCTGTACTCTGATCCCTGATTTGGAGACATGAGAACATTGAAATATATACACTGGGCTAAAATAGATATCCTAAGTAAAACCCATTATTTCTCTAAACAGTGATACACAATATTACTTCTCACAGTCTCTTTGTTACAGTTATGTTACACCCATTGTAATTTTTTTTTCCCTTGGTGTTCTATTTATATGTGGATAATGGAAATTATTATATTTTAAAATATTTTGACATTTACATCAGTTTCAGTCATTTTTCACAGGATTTTCTCCTGCATCTTGATCCCTAGATTCCTAATCGAGTGTTGTGGGGTTTGGCAAGACACACAGATCAGTCATATCCATATGTCCGTTTCTGAACATCAGAAGTGTTCAGAGCTGCTAAATACTGCTTTGTTGTACACCTCTATGACCTCAAAAGTCATACTTGAGTGTCACCAGCATCTCTCATCCCAGCTGGGAACACAGAAGGTGAATCTCGCTCTTGCAGTATCAGACATAGCATATACCAACTGTTGTTTTTCTGGGAACAAAAATTGAGCGAACACCTTCTAGCAGACTTAAATACAAATCACTGATAACAATGAAAGCTAAAAATGTTTCTTTGCTCTGAGGAACAGAGCAAGGGGCAGGGGATGAGGAGGTAGTTCCAGTACAGGGAATGGAGAGAGAGATCAATGAACCCATTTTCGTCATCGGAATAGGGAAAGACCACAAAATTTTCATAATCACAGATTATGCTGAGTTGGAAGGGACCCTTAGCCCTGCACAGGACCATCCCTAAGAATCACACCATGTGCCTGAAAGTATCATCCAAACACTTCTTGAACTCTGTCAGGTTTGGTTGTACTGCACTTGCTAAAATAATAAATACACCTTTTATTTAATTCAATTTAAATTTGGGCACAAACAACTAAAATCTGGGACTAAGTGGGGCAGTGGGGGACCTGTCAGTACTGGTCTCTCTGGCCAACCCTCTCTGCCTCTGATAAACCACTCAGGGCGCTCAAATACTGGAGTACAAATAACCAAAATAAGTAATGGTATAATTATTTTACACAAATTAAAAATGTTGCTTTCCCCCTTAGAGCAGCCTGAAAATAGGACAATTCATTGGTTAAATTTTAATGGAACAATCAAAGAACAGTTAATTCCCCAGCATGGGGTACCCTCGGTGGGCAATTGCAGGGTTAGGAATGCTCTGTCTCTGCATTGACCTGATTGGTGTAAAGTCCCTCGACGGTTTGCAGTGTTTGTTAAATTGACGATAGTCTGTACTTGGATATACCCTATTAGCCAAAAATAATAGACAGTTTGGTTGCCAGTTTTAATGTTCATATGTTGCAATCAGCAGGCTTTTTATTTTCCTTTTTATATCAGTGTTTCAGAGGTTAATCTCTGTTATCATCGTCTTAAACTCACTCTTATTCTTATCAGTTATATTTAGTGGCAGATTGCAAGCTTTACTTATTATCTTGTTAAATCAGTAGGTGAAAGCCTTTCAAGGCATTTCTTTTTAAACATCTTTTATTAATGTTAATATGCCAGATGGGACAAATTAAAATGGTTCTGTTCTTCATGCTGCCACTACCCACAATTTTACCACATCATTTGCTGGTTAAGGAAGCATATGAAAATGATAGGTACAGAACTACTGCAATAAAAGTTCAGAAAATTATACTATAGCCTCTCTGGAAAAACTGTTTGGTTTTTTTTTTTTTCAGTTAAATTCATGTATTAGAGAAGTGTCAGTTCTGTGCATGAAGCTGGTGTGATCTTATCATGGCTGAGAGTTCAAGGCCGCCTTGATCAGAACGGTGTACCAATATAATTTTTCTGTACTAATACTGGGGGTCAAGAGAAAACTTCAATAGCATTATGTTCACAATGGCACCTGTTATTGATCCTATTGCCCTGGTGGTCTCGGTGGCATCATATATTGATGCTGGAAGTCCCAAACACCAAACAGAAAATTAACCTCTGCATGGTCCCTAAGAAGGACGACGGGATGATTGCCTTTGGAAGCCATCAGTGTACGAGTGGATGTATCTCATAGGGCAGCCTCATCTAGTTTGGTTTATTGGTAAGGTACTTTTGGGACAAAATGCTTTGTGATGTGTTTTTTTGGGAGAGGGGGGATTTTTTTGTTTTTTTTTTCTTTTTTTCACTACCCAACCATTGATGAAAGGCAGAAACAATAGTACTTTTAGTAACAGCAGGAGTTAAACTATGCAAGTGAAATCAAGTTACTGATAGGCAGGTGTCTCTTTTTTGAGTCCTGCTGAAATGCCCTTATAGGGTAAATGGCTCCTTTCTTTGACTTCAGTGAGATTACGCTTTTACCACCAGAAATCCTTTATTCCAGACACAGAATGGCAGAATCTTTATATTTATGCTTTTCACTATTGTGACTTTACTCAACTCTTTGTATGATGCAATGTTCAGAATGACAGGGCTTCCTAGGTTTTCATGGAGAGCACAAGAATTGCTTTACACACTCCAATGGAAACATCTGCCATAAAACCGCAGAATTGGGCCTGAATATAGTCAAATCTGTCTGATACAGTTGCTTGGGTGTTCTGTGTCAATAGACAAATCATTATATTTCCTGCTCTTGATCAAATTTTGCTTAGGCGGAGACTGATGTGTTGAGAAGAAAACACTTAAATGAACATAGGCAAAGCCTGTAGAGAAAAGAGCTCTTTTTATGAGGGAAGTGTGGATAGTGTCTAGGGATTAGCCCGTCATCTAATTTTACCATAAATCTACTTCTAATATTAAAATCAACTCAGTTTCTTTATCTCTCAGTACCAGCTAGAAGGATTTTAGTTTTCTCTAGCCACTGCTACTTCAGGCTGCATACTGAATTTGATGTGCATGAAAATCACTTAGCATGAATATAATAGAAAATTAGTGCTGAATAACACTTAGCTGCTAGAACTCAAGTAGGCAATGTTAGGATTTGCCCATTTAAAACATATCCTCATATTATAAATTGCTGTAAACAATTTGTATTTTTGTAACAAAACATAGTGTTGTTTAACTTATGTTCTGGCAATTTCAGGGCTGTTTTTCCCTGTAGTCTTCTTAGTGAGCAGCAGTAGGAAAAAACCAAAACAAAACCCCAAACTGCTGTACTTGCTATCACTGAAGATAAACGATACATATATATATATATATATAAATGAGGGAATATACACGGTGATATATAAATATATGTGTACTTGTGTGTGCATGTGTGTACACATAATTATATATATCATACCTAGCTATGTGCATCATCTTCCTTTTGAATGGCATCAATGGTAAGGATTGTGACTAAACATAGGGTGCAAATCAAGGTTAAAGGAAGCCACAGATACTACAGGATGACTTGACATTCAAATAAGGGAGATGGTAATTTTGCAATAGTCTGTGCAGGATTTGTGTTTGGCACGTGCTTCTGGACTTTAGGTGGAAGCATGGAGAGTGGGCCAGAGGATCAGAATATCTGACCCTGGAAATGCACCCCCTACTTTCTAAGATGTCATTAGCCACACGGTATTGTGGCATTCCCTGTCTTGCATGTCACTCTTGATGGTAAAAGGAGAACTAAGGGGGAAATATGGTTCAACTCAGGGAATTTTGTCAGAGCTCTATACCATTAATGAATAAGAGATCAGAGAATTAGCACTGCTCTGAAAAAAAATAAAAATTTATTTCTTTAATATTTCTCAGGGGAAAAAAAAAAGAAACAAATTCCTCACAATGTTTCTTCTAATATTCAGGAAAAGCTTGCTTTCTTCATTTCTTTCTACTAATTTTTTTCTATATTCATTTACTTCCATTAGAAACAGGAGAAGAACAAATTGATTTTTTTTATTGTGGTGGGACCTGTAAAAGTCTAAAAATATTAACAACTGCAAGGTAATTCCTGTCAAACTTCACCAGTTCTGATTAATCCCAAAGCATTTATGTGAGGAAATGTAATTTCTAGAACTTGTGAAATTTACCTTCCAGAGCCAGGTAAACAGTTATAGATTCAACTCTAGTTTATGTTGTACTGCAAAAGTCTGTGGACATGTTACCATAAACTTCAAAAAATAAGATAAAAATGTTTAACTTTTATTAAGCTGTTGATTGATTGTTACCATGAACTTGTAATATATGGGCATGTAACTTAAGTACCATAGTTCAACTTGCTTGTTTCATCATTAAAGATCCCAAAATGGTCTTGAAAGATGAGCTATCAATTTGATTTCTACTTATTATATTATCTGGATTGCTTGAAAATGCTTCAGATCGAACACAGATCACTTCTTTAGATGTCAGAGTGTTTGTATTGAACATACATAACACCTTACAGTGCAAATATACATAGATATGTAACAGTTTCAGCTAGAGAAGATCACTATGACCATTTAATCTGCCTAGAGGTGATGAAGTTTCACCACAGAATCCATTTGAAAAACATACGAAAGAGACAGTGAATAACTTTCAAAATATATCAATTTTTACTCAGAAACATCACAGGACAGTGAACATTTCATTTGTCGTACCTATGTTTAAATAACTGGAAAAGAAAATGCATCTGATGTGCTGAAAAGATTTTGGTGACAGGCATCTTGTCATGTCTTCGTAAGATTGAAAAACCCTTCCTGACATTTTTTTATATGGACTTTGCTCCTTAACCTTCTCTTTGTTAAACCGGGTAGACTGAGCTTCTTCAGCCTTTCTTCATGAGACAAGTTTATGTGTGTTCATTACAAAATGACAGCAGCACAGAAATTAATGTTTCTTCTAGGAATCCTCCCACTGAGGCAGACACATCTCAAAATTCAGCGCCTCGGCGGCTTGACTGCTATGACAGTACAGATGACTTAGTTTGTTGCTGGCTGAGAAGATCTATCTTAATTAAGATAAAAATAGTAAATTGCCTAAATATTGAGCACATGTAGAAGAATATATAAGTCAATGACTAATACGTGCTTTTGAAAGCCTGGATTAATGTTTAAAATGTTTCTTCAATTAAAATCAACAGAAAGTCTTGAATCTATAAATAACATAATTAGGATGGGCCTTTGTTTTATTTTCCTTCCCCCCCACTCTTTTTTTTTTTCTTTTTTTACTTTTTTCTTGCTTTTTTTTCCAGCGGTGGGTATGCTTTGTTTGGCATGTTTTCTGGCAAACACTATTACATGATGCCCAACACTGGGTTTGAGAGAAGTGTTTGGTAGGGAGAGAGAGGTGCTGCACAAGGTTGACTTACTTGGAGACATGTCTCTGCAAAGGCCTGGGGAGGCAGAATACCTTTAGGAAGTGTCATTCCTGCAGGTTTGTATACTACTAGAGGTGGTAACGTGAGGCATTCTGTTATCTCCTGGCTTTAACAGCCTTGGGTTTCCCTTTATTCAGCCCATCCTTCTTTAACTTATGCTTCATCAATATTAAAGACAGAGAGGTTTCGAACTGATGCATTTAACAAAACTTAAGCCATTGCAGACTTCTTAGGGCTGTAATAATATGAATCAAATAGGAAAATGGTGGGAGTAGTAAGAATAGCTAGTGCCTTAACCAGTGAGAGAAATTAGAGAGGTATATGAAGGTGGATGGAGTAGTGAGAGGAGTTATTATTACAAGCATTAAACCTTTCTCATAATTTTCACATGTCCACTAAAAATATATAAGACAAATGGCTTTTAGATGTACTTGGAAGTGTGGGTGAGGGAAACAGGCTTGCACTTTTGAGTAGTATATCACTTTCAAGATGGTGAAACGGTTAGCTTCGTGCCAAGACAGAGTTTGTTTCCCTTATGTATAAATCCCACAGATGTATTTGTGAGGTGTACAAAGCTTACACCTAGGAGTGCGAGTGGAATCCTACCTAATTTTTGGACATGAGCTCACCGAAAATGTAAGGTGAATCGTAATATTTTCCCATTTTCATTTCTGTGCTCATGAAAGGTAAACCAAAGCCTTGCCCTTAATGTTTGTGATGACACAGTCGTTCTGCAAGCAGCTTGCTGTCTAAAGCTGTGCACATTTTTTTCCAGTTTCAGTTCACACAATCATGAGTTTCATTTTGAGTTTCATATGAACTAAGAAACTCAAAGCAAAACTCAGCTGGAACACTCTTTTTTGTTTTATGGTGGAAGGTATGCAAAACCAGAGACAGACAAAATTTTTACTCAAAACTGACTTGTTCCAGGTTTGAAATAAATTTATCTGATATTCAGCACTGAGGTTTGATATAGTTTTTCAGTGAACCTAATTTGATTTTTCTTTTTTTTCCTTTTTTTTTTTTTTTAAACAGAAGACAATCAATGATCTGGTAACATCCATATAAGGCTAAAATTCACTTACATAGCTTCCCAGTGTTTTTCTAATATGGCTGTTAAGCAGAACAATACATACGTGAGAGAATTTTCTTGCACATGGAGAAAAAACCCACATCTATTCTAAATGTATTGCCACTAATTGTTTTGTTCACTTTGAGGTACAGGGATTTTTCCTTTGTTCAGACCTCTACTCCACATGTGCATCCCTAATCCATATGCAAAAAAAAAAATAAAAAAAAAATCCTGAAGGAACACCTAATTTCATTGTTTTGTTTTGCATAAAGGATTTTTAAGCCACAGTTGTGGCATGAATCACTGCTGTGCTGTCAGCCTTCAGGATCCATACAGCAAAAATCGAACATTTTCTATGTTACTTCTGCCTTGGTATATTTGAAAAGCTGCTGAAACTGATATTCAAGGTCTTGGTTAGGGAGCAATTATCTTCAAAACTTTTATTTTTCATCGATGTTTTTTCCCTTACCACTACTTTATAGAAATTTTAAAGCTTTTTAATATATGGAATTACTACTCTGTTCTGAATCTCAGCGCTCTCAGTGGAATTTATCTCATTTTACGCCAATGTAAGTTTCAGTGAGAATCAAATTCTAGACTATCATGTATGCATAGAAATGAAACAGGGAGATTAACCAGGGAGTAAAAACAGCACATAGTATACATAGTAGAGCTCTAGATATGATGTAACATATGAAAAGAAAAAAAAAAGGCCTAAATACAGAAATTAATGCATTTATGATTTCCTGGATGCCATCACTTTTCCAACTCTTCTTATTTCTTCAATAGGTTAGATTCTTATTTACAAAAGCCTTAAAGGAACACTTTTCATACCTGTATCTCAGCTTGGTCTGAGGTACAAAAATAAGTAAAATTTATAAAGTGAACTGTTCTAAAAAAAGATCAGATTCAAAGAAACACAAAACAAAAAAATTATTCTTTGATTATGTTCTTGAGGAAAGGTCAAAGTTGTCATATTCCAATGTACTTTTCCCAGTTTCAATGATTTTAGAAAACTCTGAAATCCCTGAACAATATTATGCGCAGATGGCAACCCACAGAGTAACATTAGATTTCTGGAGGAAAAGAGGATTTCATCAGGGTCAGATGAAGGATCACATATTAAAGGCTCATCCTGAGTTTCAGAATACCTTGCCAAGAAAGCTTGGAGCTCAGGTGGTAACATCAAGATGTGTTTGAGTGTACTAGTGGCCTTAAGCAACAGCTTCTGAGGGTAAGCTACTGTCCAGTGTCTTTGACATTCACTACCTCAACAACATTCAGTATCAGAGATGATTTAGAACTCTTATCCTTAAAGAAAATCAATACTTACCCCCACCCAAACCTCCCTTCCCCATAAAAAACCAAACCAAACCAAACCAAACAAAACCCAACCCAAAACAAAAGAAAACAAAACCAAATAAACAAAAAGCCAGTCCAAACAACCCAAACTGAAAAAAAAAACACCCAACTGAAACCAATCTGACAGGAAACCAACACCTATGAAGTTGTTGTGAAGGGAGCTGAAATTAGGGCCCCAAATCCCAAGCTGGCAAAGGCTTGAAGCCTGTGGGAGCAGGGCATTGAGAGCTCTCCTGACACGATTTCACCAACAATTGGAGCAGATTGGCAGAACAAGCCAAGTACAATCAGGCAGATCCTCTGGGTGTAACAGCAAATGTGTATCAGAATGACAGGCTCCAATAAACCTAAATAATCAATATCCACTAATCTCTAATTATCTCATTCGGCTGATGTAGTACGAGAGATATATCAAGAAACTGCCTTCCTCACAAGTTCATTAGGAATTCAGATTTAGTAGCTGGTGGTGATGTTAGGATAATTAGCGACAAAAAAAAATGGAAGAAATGTACGTTGCTATAGCAACCCATTCATCATGTTCTACAGTATAAACACTCAGATTAATTTACAAGATGCCAGGTAGATATCTGCTTGGCTGACTGGGGTACACACAGACACCACCTTATTTGCTTTTATTAAAGCTTAATCATCAACATTAGAGCTTTCAAAGTATGTGTGCTATCACTGTCAATCACAGAGGAGGTAAATGTTTTAAGGGGCAAATCCACCAGCACAGTGTATTTGCACCTCTACCTGCGCTGCAGGTAAGTGGGGGGAACAATCTTCTCTGAAGCCATTGATGTGACCCTGGAGTTGAGATCATTCCTATGGGCCCTCTGTGTTGTACAGGTCATACTCTCCCTCTGTAGAAAGCCAAACCCAGTTTCAGGAATCTTATGAAACTGTTGGGTAAAGAACACTGTTGGTGCAGCAGCCTTTGATCGTGTTCAGTGGTACGTGATGAAGAAGGGAGGATCCCTGTCTGGGTGCATGACTGGGGTTATACACTTTGCATAATCCAAGACTCTATAAAGCCATTGCCTCATTGAAAAAGTGCCCTGTCTTAAATAAAATTTTAAAATAGACCTCTAAAACACCAGAGGGAGTATGACAAGGAGTTAATATTGTGCCATGATGAGGTGCACAAAAAATTCAAACGAAAAGTAAAGGGAGGAGAATTAGTACACACTGGATAATCAAAGCAGAGGTGTCCCTCCAATGTAGTAGTTCAGTGAAGGTAAAGTTTATAGACATAATGTGAATAACTGGCAAAAATGAGTGTCCAGAACCTCTCTGTCACTATGCTTCTCCTGCTAGTAAAACCCTCACATTCCAACCTCTTGTTACTGCTTTACATAAAAAACCTTCTGTTTCCACCCTGAATTTCCAACATTATTCTAGCTGTATCTGCAAGAAAGTCCACAATGGAGGAAATCTTTTGGTCAATAGTGCTTAAGGAGCAACATTAAAAGTGCCAAGATCTGTCAGGAGGAAGGTGATAAGGTCCAAGAGCTCAAATAGTATTAAACATATAGCCTCAGCAAAGTTATGTGCAACTGCATGTTACTGCATGTTGCATCAAACACCTTAACGCCCACGTATGCATATGTGTTTCTGCTGATGGTCCTGACCACCATCCCATGCTGACCTGCACCACTGCCTCCCCTGTGGCCCTGCAGCTGTTTGTGCAGCTGTGTGGAGAACCGGACTGAGGAACTGGTTCAGCTGCTTGATTGCATGGCTACACAGAGCTGGATGGGGGCCAAAGAAGAACACGTGGAGCCTCGTAAGCTTTGGGTAGGACAACTTCAACTAGGTTGAACAGCATCTCTAGAAGACGTATTGGAGTCAAAGTTCTTCTTGACCTCACAGTCCTCACTCTACCTGTCTACCCACAGGTGTTATGCGTAGACCCTCCTTTTAGGGTTTGTTTTCTGACACAGTCTCAAAAATCCCCAAGCTCTAGTCAACCAAAAGTGTCAGAGAATATTTTCAATCAGCCTGGAAAGATATAGAAAAGATGGAATGGAGAAAACCCATTGTACAAATGAAGAATAAAATGAGTGGGTAGTAGAATAGGTGGGTAAATATCATCTAACACCAAAAAAAAAAAAAAAACGAAAAGAGAACCTATGTTTCTGAGTCATCTCTGTCTTAAAAAGCACAAGCTTGCTCTGCATTGTCCCCCAAATCTACTGACACTTATGTAGCACTTTGACCATGCTTTGTGATTTAAAGAGAAAAGACACCAAGAGACAAAAGAACCAACTGCCAACAAACAACTACACAAGCAGCTTTGACCTTCTGGGACCATTTCTCCTTTTCAGGAGCCATCTTTGTAATGTACAAGCTCCAAGCAACATATGGCATATTCCCACCTGAGTTGCTGAAAAAATGCCATATACACAAAAGCTTCTTTTGTAGAAAAACATAAACATCTCTATCTCTCCAGCATAAGTAAATAGGTGTGTTATGCTTGCCACATTTTACTTTAACTGTCCATATATTGTATAATATTGACTAATTTTTTTTCTGGCTATTCTGAATTAAATAAACCCAGACTCAACACATGTCTTAAAACCTCTACAGTTTATTTTTAAGGATGAAGACAGGCCATCAAACTATCCACAGGAATTTAAAAAAAAATCATCAGGGACTCAAAGCCTTTAGTTTCTTTCCATTCATACAATTTTGGTTTTGGCTTAACACTTAACACAATAATCAGTTCAAAAGAATATCCTTTGCATTTAAAGTAAACAATGGTTGTTACACAAAGACTTTTAATTTTTCTTCTCCTGCCCTTTGCCACTTTATTTCCTTATTCCAAATCTCTGCTCAAATAACATTATGCCTGCTCTGGAAACAGAATCTGCTTTTCTAACTCAGCTTTTTTTGAAAAACAGCCAGTTCAAGTAATTCCATTTCAAGTCTTTGCCTCTTAAGTTTTCCAAACATTTTACTATTTTAAATTGATTTTTAAATTAGATTTAAAAAATGGGTAATTAGAAGAAAAAATAAATATAATTAAAAAGAGATGTGTTCTGGTTTAGAAAATGAAAATAAAATGGACGCAGCTCACAGAAAATCAAGGAATGTTTCTCAAGCCTTCAGTCTAAACTGAATTAGGTTTATAATAAAAAAGGGGGTGTGATGCTTTCTAATTAATAGTAGAACCTAGCCCACAAAAAACACACATTCCCTCCTAACTGGGAAACATTTTGCTTAGTTCTTTATTTAGCATTCCATAAACATTAGACCAATTTCATCTTTGGGGTAACTTTATTGAAGCCAAAGGATAAAGCCAAATATCTAATTAACTGTAAAACTTTGGCAAGTATACAAGTATTTGGCAAGAAAATATATATTCATCAAACACTGCTGTACATATGATGAATTACAGAATTATGTGATAAACTGCTTTTATTATGCCAATAAAACTTTTAGAAATAATTCTGCTGTAAAACAAGTTTCACTTTTGGAGAATAGATGACACAGACACCTGGTAAAAAGGGATTCATGACATTTGGTCAAGGGGGCCTGTCTTGTTATGGTTTTGACATGTATGAACACAGCAACTGCAAAGTCCTTTGGCAGAATATTTATGTCCTATGAGATCAATTTAGTTACAAATACACCACCAATTAGAATCTAATTCCTATAAAAGTCAATAAAAGTATTTATGATTTCTTTCCTCATGGTGTAGATGACTATGAAAAGAGCAGACTTCTACTACAAATTTTAGAAATACTACTACACATAATTGAAGGCTGGTTAATATAGTATCTGCATATACTGATTGATTGAAAGGATATAACTTAAAAGTAATGTATATAATGGAAATGGTTTGGCTACACTATGTTGTATCACTGTGTGGTGAACTACTGCCTTTCTTAAAAAAATTTGTCTCTTTAGCATGCCTACCACTACTCTTCAAGACCAATATCTTGAAGCTGATTTCATAGGCAGACCAAAAAAACTACTCTGAACTATGACACTCTGCATGAGAAACTGTGAGCTGACCCATGGGGAGCCTTGCAAAGTTGTTATTCCCCCACCTTACAGACACTGCAATTACTATTGAAAACAAAGAAACTGTGGGCACCAATATTTGCCTTTCCTGAGATCTGACCTGCAGAACAGCTGACTTACTTAAAAAACTAAATGCAATAGTGAATACAGTAATAGAAACCTCTTCACATTTATATGTCTTAATAAATCTTTTGCATCCAGACAGACTACAAATTCTGTGGTTACTATTTTTAAAGCACTAGTGAAAAGAAAACAGATACATTAAAAAGTATTAGAAGAGGTTTTCCTCCTTTAAACATTTGACATAAATATTTGACAATATTTATTTCCTCTCTCTCTTAAATAATGTTCTTCTGATAAGTAGAAACACACTAATAATATATTGCCCTAGCTTAATTTTTTATCATAATTAGTGCTTTATTGTGGACTATATCTACTTATTTAAAAATATTGTTTCTGCACATGAATATTACCTTGTACTGCACCAAAGACCGACTGACTTATTTAAGTATGATATATAATAAGACAGCAGACAGTAATGCACTGAAACTCAGTCAGGTTTCAAAGGGTGTTTCTGTCTCTTCAAGTCTGATGAGGAGTCAAATGCCTGTTCTTGCACAACTGGCAGATATTTTCAGTCACCACAAAGAAGTTTTCTAAGATATTGAAAACCTCTGTACCTAATAAATATGTGATATTTGCATCTGTTCTGCCATACTAAAAGGAGTCAATCCAAGGGATCACTTTTGACAAACACCTGCTTTTTTATCCATGAAGTTTCTTGCAACTTTTCAGTAGGGAAAAGACTCAAATTGTCTGCTTGTATTGGGCTGTAGAGTCTCTACATATATGCAGAGGTTCTGAAAAAGTGAAATATGGTTTGGGTACTTTTGTTGTGGTTGTTCATCTGTGCCTGACTATTCCCATGAGGCTGCTGCAAGTCAGGGAGATGGGAGTTGTGTTTAGCAGGGATTAGAGAGCTGTGCATCTCCTCAGCTTTTAGGATGGGACTTGTGCTACTTCATTTTGGAGGCTGTCTCAAGTAAAATAAGGTTGGGGGGCTCATCAGGTAGAAGGATTGTACAGGTGTCTCTTTACCACCCAGCCACTGCACAGGTCTTCATGGGAACTGTGGTGTGAAGTGAGCTCATTATATCCAAATTGTTAAGGTGCAATGTTCTTATTATTCCCTGCAAGTGATGTATCTGGACTGTAGCTCTGAAAAACCTCATAGATGTCTTAAATTAGAAAATAAGCTATTGTGGTTTCACTTTAGAATAGTTTTTGTCTTTCCAGACATCACTTTCATAAAACAGCTGATTTTTTTGTCTCTTTGTTTCCTGAGATGTATTATTGTAGGCTTATTATATATTTTTTCCTAGTGAAATTTAAATTTCAAAGTAGTATAAAAGTTAACAGCAATATTTTCACAACAGTAACTTTCTTTGCATATAGATTTCAATACTGATTATCTGTGTTGTGACTATGGTATCTTTAAAATATGTTACTCAAAAATAACTGATTATAACTTAAACATCATAAACTATGTTGAGCATGTGAAGGAAACAAAACCAAAATAGAAAAAGCCCAAATCTCTAATAGAGGGAGAAAAATAGAAATTATGGGTTAGATCCTATAGATCCTATCAAATATGTTCTAGTAGCAAGTCTGCTGAGCAGGCATGCATCTGTGTTTCAGTACTTTTTTGCAGAAGTAAAAATAATTTGCTGAGTCGGATTTCTCCCTGCCTCTCAGGCTGAACTGTGTCTGTGCTGTGAGTTCCAGGTAAGGAACTCTATCAAGTCCTGTAGTTGAAGAACACAGTAGTAGCTAGTTTGCTATTAGCAACGTATAATTCAGATGGCAAGTGCAATTTGGGACTGATCAGAAGAGAATTGCTGCAGTTCTGTATAAGTTCTGTATAATTTTGAGACACACCACGTTTCTTAGCAACACTTTGGGCAGCAGAATCACTGTTTCTTCACCTTCCTTTGTTGATTCATTTATTTTGCTGTAGGGATCTCACTCATAGATAAGTTTGATTTTTTGATCAGTCGAGTTGCACAAGTATCCGCTCCACCCACTACACTAATACTTTTTAAAATTCAGTTTAAAGAATGCATTTTGTCTATAACAAGTGATTAAACATTAGAGTCTAGTTTCTGAGATCTTTGTTCTCTCCTCTAAATGCTAGTTATTAAGGTGTTATCTGCAGAGACAAGCAGTTTTTGAATAAAACCATACTTCATCTTTTTCTTCTTCCTGATTGAAATCTTAATTCCATGTCTATGATATTTGAAATATTACCTAATGGCATACAGTATCCAGAGACTATGACTTATGGACAATAGTAACAGAGAAGAAAAAAGAATATCATCTAGGGGTAAAAACGTGCATTTCAGTCACATGCAACGTACCTAACTGGCTGCAGAGCTGTACAAATAAGTAACCAATAACAGTTAAGATTATAACTATAATTTCAATAATAAGATCTTAAGCACAAATATCTGTATTTTGAGTTGGGAGAGGAAGTAAGAAACATTCTTTCACAGTTTACAATTGTGATTTTTCATATGCACAGTCTTTCTTTTCAACAGTCCTGGGCTTTGACAGTGGTTCTGTAGTTCTCTTCTCAATAGGTGACTCATGGTGTTTCATTTTCTTAATGAAAGAAAAATACAGATGTTCTAAGACTGAGAGTATCTTTTAAAAATGGCACCTGAGAGGAATACATAAATCTTTTTCACAAGCAGGAATTTATAGAGTGCCACCCATGCATCAAATTGAAAAAAAAAGCTAACTTCTTAAGTACCTTGTTTTGCCTTCTTTATTTTCTTTGACATTTTCCTGCTGTTTACTTTAAAGTATGAAACGTGAAAGAGCAAAAGATTTTCTTTTGTATAAGCTTCATTTGTGTCAGATCAGCTACAACTGAGCATTCAATGCCTAAGATGATTTTGTAAAATGAATCCACATTAAAAACATGTAGACAAACTTACTCAGAGGCAATGGAGAATTTAACAAATTCATTCATCCATACCACCAACTACTACAATGCCTTGGGCTAAGCCACACTACTGATTAAAGTGAACTTTGGAAGTAGGAGGACAGAATATCTGATGTACTCCTAGCTGCAATATCAATGTTGTTAGGGTAGGATGAAAATTCTGTGTTTGGGTGTGAGCATGGCAATCTGTATTTCTTTAGCTTGCAAGTTGTTGCATCTGCAATAATATCATTTTTTCAGTTGTTCATAGCTCACATCTCTTTTACAATAAGTACTTTGTACAATATGTAAAACATATATCCATACAATTATTTTTTCTAAGTTTTGCCCTACTGGTATGGACTACAAATTAATTTAAAATGACTGTTAACCACTCTGTATCTTCAACCTGTTTTTAGTAGCTGACCACTGTGGCCCTTGCACAAAATTCTGGATCTGGCAAATTCAGCTACCAAAACCCTTAAACACGCAGAAAGGAAGAATTTAATATCTAGGAACTTGCATGAGTGAAAAGTTCTAATATTCCTTGACATAGCTAGCCACAGTCAAGTACTGTCATTCTAGCAATCAACTCTGGCATAAAGTAAAGGAAAAACACTGCAAATGCCCCAAATCTACATATTAGAGATTCAGGCCCAAGGGTATGGGAAAATCAAAGGACCTTGTTTGCCTCTAGTGGTTCAGGGGTATTTTGGTGAAATTTCTATTATCTGTAGAAATGTAACTTTATATTTGTATTTATTAGCAGTATTTGTACTTTTACATGCTATTTGTTGCAGCCAATGGGTTGTAATATACTTCTCTCCAAATTTTCTATTTTAGCAAAACTGGAAATATAATTAATCCAACTGTCTAGAGATCTGTGTTAGTCTACATTAAAACAGTTTGTCAATTAGTTGCCAAAAACTACCCATAGGAAGATATAGTCTTGTCAAGAGCCAGACAGGGACCTTTTTACTGCAGTCACTAGGGAAAAGAAAAGATGAGAGAAAAGGGCTTACACCTGGTTTTCGCATATCCAAAGTTAGATTCTATTTTCTTGAAGAGACACTGGGAACAGTGGTAGATGGATATACTGGAGCACCTAATCCAGCATTTTCCACGAGTCTGCAGCAACCAGGAATGAAAGGCACTTATACCAGACTGTGAAATACAATTTCTATTAACATATAATTTTTATTAACATACCATCTCATGAATGTCAAATTGGACCCATCAGCAATAAAACATATGTCTGATACTGTTGATAAACTGAATTAATAATTTAAATTATTACATATTGTTTTGAAAAGGAGATAAGTACCATATCAATAAATGAATAAAGTATGAAGGGAAGGGGGGTGTGTGTAAAAGGAAGATATTTTTGAAGCCTGTAAAAGCAAACTGAACATAACTAAAAGCACTGCTGACACGCACAGAAGTATTTCTTAACAGGAAACAGTGTAAAACTCAGTGAGTCAGAAACTTGGTCATGGGATTTGGGTTTTGCATATATATCATTATTATATATGTAAACCAGTGTTGTAACGCACCATGAAATACCCGCAGTTTCAGCTAGTAAGTAACATGTTTCTTCAAATCTTGAAGTATCACACTGGTCATCTTTCAGCACCTTAAATGTTACTCAATGTAATGTCACTATACCGAGTCATGACAGAAGGTCCAAAGCTGAATAGTTTTGCTTTTCTGTACATTCTTCAGGCTGGACACATATTATGCAATTACTTATTTCATCCCAGACCGCCAGTAGCCTTGAAAAGAATTTAAGTATTAAAAATGGGAAGAATAAATTGCTTGCAATTTTTTTTTTTCTTTTTCAAGAACCCTAGAAATATAATTCCATCAAAAAATAAAATCTATGCTGCCCTTAGTATAAGCTTTGCTTTGACACAGAGCAGGGACCTTCTTAACTGGGAAGGAAAATGTCTGGCAATTGCTTCATTTTCCATCTGATATTGTCACTCTTATTGGCTGGACACTACAGAAAAATGTGAATTGCCCTAATTATCACAGCCGAAGAAGGGAAAGTCATCATATTTTGCCTCCTCTACAACTCCCAGTAATTTCAGGAAATTTCTTACAAATATTTCTGAGACCATTATCATTTGATGTAGCATCCATACACTGGATGGCAACTGTGTAAAAAAACCTCAAAACCACTGGGGCAGAAATTTCCAAAAAGCTGCTTTTTGCCAAAATAACAATACTTTAAAAAAAAAAGAAGTAATGAAAGGAATTAGAGGTGAAAATTGGATAAAATACTGGTTTTCTGTTACATCTTACTGTTAGCTTTTGAAAGTGCCACAGTGGCTGCAGATAACAGCAAACTGGAGTGGAGGAGAGAGAGAGACATGCCAAGTCTGAAACATGTTTTGAGGGGAAAGGAATCAAGGAAATAAGGATTTTGGTGAAGTTAGCAGATGGGTTGCACAAAATTTCATCATCTCAGGCATGTACCTCAGTCTTAAAATGTTGGATGTAGAAACTGACAGGATTTTGTTAGAAAAAGATATTCTGATTTTTTTTTTAATAATTTTGCTGGTAGATATTTTTAGAATTCAATGAGAAAACTAGTAGAACCTCCTGGAGAAACTTGAGAGGAATTCTTGCATGGCAAAAAGAGCCATGAAGGACAATTCTACCTTTCCAGAAGCTTAGAGGTGGGATATAAATGCAAACCCAACTGGTCCATAACACGGATCCATCCATACAGCCATTATACATATAGCATGAAAGGAAGGCAAATCCTCTGCCCATTATTTCACCAGCCATGGTAATAGTGTAAAGTCAAGATAATGACTGGATCAACAATCACAATGTTTTATAGTATCTTTAATGAGTCTATGGATCAGTTACTTCAACTACAGCTTCAGTTAATATTTGTTCAACAAGCAATTGATTTTTGGGAAATTCTCAGGGGCTTCCATAAAGTCATGAAGGTAGAAATGTGACCTAAAACTATGCAGACAGGACAGAAAAAAAGCAGATGTGCTTGATGCTGGTACAGTATCTTGGTTCCATATACATAAGCTTATCTAGTTAAAAGTATTAGTTGGATAAATAATGCTGAATCTCTTCTCCACTTTTTCCTTACAAATCATCTGGTTTCCCTTTTAAAGTTAATTATCCTTGTTAATTACTTTTGAATCCATAGATTGTGTCAAAGTCATTGAACTTATTACTTTTTAATTTGCTCATGTGAGTACTGTCACTTAGGACTGAAACTGCAGGAGCAGTCCCCTTGTTCCCCAGAAAGCTCTGCTTGGCTGGTTTCTAGTCTTGCAGTTGCCAGGGTGGGGGGAGAAGTGAGAAATCTTCTTTCTTTTTGCAAATGTCACATAAAGATCTGCACACAGTAGCACACCATGGCCTTAATGGGTGTTACAGAGACCCCTGAGATGCTCCTGCAGCAAGGGCTGGTGCAACTTTAGTGTTCCCCTGGTATGTGCTCTTTGGCATGCAAAAGTGAGTTGGGCAGAAAACAAGGCAGGATCTGTCATAATTTTTGTGAAAAGGCATTATGCCCCTTGGAGGAGTAACACCACAACTCATGTCAGAGCATCCATTGTGTTGAGTGTATATCACTGATTTTCCTATTTACCTACTTCAGAGCTCTTACAAGTATGGATGGTGAAGGAAGCCACATGGAGAAGGCTGGACAGATGCAATGCCACCTCTCAGTAGTGGCATGCTGGAACTAAATACAGAAGGGCCAAACTCTGTCTCTTTGCCTCCCTGTCCTAAGACAAAGCCCACACCCTTCTCTTTCACTCTCTTCCCTGAGAGATCAGTTCTGCCAGCCTGGCTCATGTTCAATTGCACGATATTTCACAGGCAGCCACTACTGAGTAAAAACAACACATCCATTGGAACCTAATTATGCAGAAAAGTAATAGGAGAAATGCATGTTTTATGAAAACCTCTGTGCACTAAGATGAGGCTTTGGAAGTGGACACAAGGCCCACAGTGCTCCCTAAGGCAACAGAGTGGTCATTGCTCACCAAGGGTATCTAGATTTTTCTCTTTATAGTGGTACTCTAAGTCAGGCTTTTCTATGTTTCTCACTCAAAAATTACTAAATTATATTAAATATGTGTTTTAATCTCTATATGCTTAATTCCCTGAGAATAATGAATAGCACAGAGCTGGGAAACTGGAACTAAAGAGTATTGAAGTTAGTGGTTAGTCAAAAAGCAAACCTGTTCTGAGGTTCATGGCCACCTGAGTGCAGGTGAGGAAGAGGAGGATAACTGCATTCTGGTGCAGAAGGTATGCTTTCTTTTGACCTGCCCAGAGCCAGGGACCATGTTGGGGAGTAGAGGGTTGGCTTTGATGTCCCTTGGTCCTGCCTGGCCATCCCAGCTCTTCAGGGGCATGATACTTGGAGTAAGGAAGTAATAGCACAGAGAATGTCTTTCCCCCTTCTCTTGAATGTCTCTCAAGACCAGATGGATTTTTCCTAGCTGAAAGAAGCTTTGCTTGGAGAGTACAAAAGACGTCTGACTATATGCTGTTTTCTTCTTTCTGTTTGGTTCCTCTCTGAAGAATTGTGAGCCTACTTTGTCTGGTACTATCCCAATATCTTCCTCAGGCATCCCTTACACTCCTTTTCCATCAGACATATGCTTTTTTTATAAATAGGTAACATGAAGCATCTCAGTAAGTATGTTGGGAAAGAGCCTAACTTTACATTTGAGATAAGGACCTGATCTGAAAAATAAGGTGCAAACAGCTGATTCACATTTGATTTCAACAGGATTCAGTGTGAAAATGGAGTTAGACTCCTAAATATCTGTCACTGGGACTAGAATGACTTCAGAGATACTCACCAGGAATAACATAACAAGAAAACCCAGCAAAGTATTTGCAAAAATGCCTCGCCTTTAAAAGAAGAATGAAGAATAATATATGAGGAATAATAATGATGTTGTGATACAAAAAGCTAGACCTAGTATAGTGGATAGTAACCTGAAAGGTTTACAAGGAGAGAGAAATGCAGGGGCACAAGGGCAAATAGATAGAAATGAGAGCTTGTCTTCTCCCAGCCATGAATATGGATTCATGTCATCAGAACCTTAAAGAAAGGGGGAAAAAGCCAAAACCTTTTTGAAATTAGAGGGTTGATTTAGAAACAATTCTGCTACCCTCAGAAACAAGATATTTTCCTCTGAAAGTACATTCCTTAAATAGTTACTAATGAGCGCAGATACAGTTTTTCAAAAGTGGAAAAGAATCTGAATCCTGTGTTAGAGACACAAAAGTTGCCATATTGATCCCACTCCCATTAAAGCCAGTAAGAATTTTACCATGGAAGTAGAAGCAAGATCTTCAAGTGGAGCAAGAGGAATGCCTTGGAAGCAGAGAAGAAAAGCACAAACATTTTTGAATGTCAAGGCCAAACTTTAAGCTGGAAGGTTTTTCTAGAAAAGGGTTCTAAGAGTTTTTATTTTATATCACTTTTGAGCAGCAGCAACGGTTCTGGTCACCTGAGGTTAATGTGCCCACCACCTTTGGGCTCATTCAGACTTAGCCCCAAAGCAGATATTTTTTGCTTGAGTCTCCTTAGTTGTAGAAATTGAGCCCAGAGTAGATCCACTGGAATGTCTCAGTCAATGCCCTCAGTAACTGCTGCTTGTCTAATTTATTTGGGCTGGTCCATTTTATTCCTTTCTTATTATTTCCTGTTAAATCTTCTGCCTGGTTAATTTTTCTTACAACTTGGTGGTAAGACAATGATATTTTTGGTTTTGTTTTGTGTTTCTGTTTGTTTGTTTATTTAGTTTGGGGTTTTGGTTTTTTGTTTGTTTGTTTTATGAATTGAACTAATATAATACAATTTTGGATAATCATTTGATTTAAGCAGAGCTTAGAAAATAATTTCATCTTTTAAGAAGGTCAACAAAAAAGCTGCTGTCAAACTTTGTGAAAGCCTAATACTTTGTCAGTTAGACTCCATTCATCCTAAGAATAGAACACTAATCATTTTTGCCTGCAGAGACACTTGAGGATTTGGTTCTTAAGGAAAATGAACAAAGGAAAAAAAGCTGAATATCTGGCATTTTATTCTTCTGAGTTTGCTCAGGATTTGTTTTCCATGTTTTGGTCTAGATTTGTCTTTCAATGAAGTCAGGGATTTATCTTAAGAGTCATCAAATTAAGTGTTCTTGTTATTATGATTGATTACACAATCACTGCTTCAGGAGTTGTAGGAAAACAGCACTAGCATCCTGCTTAGAGGAAGGTCTGCCTTTTCATGACTGGCTGCATGTTCTGAAAGGAAAAGGGAAATTAAGATCACAAAGGGTTTCAACAAACCAACTAAATGATAGTTGATGGAAGAATTAAAATTGCATAATATCAAGAGTCCACTAGAGGACCCAGATCTTCTTTGTCCCTTTGTGGAAATCACACCTGAGGCATAAGCTCACAGACAATGGCTCACAGGTCAGGCATCAAGAGTTACAGTGAATGGGGTGATATCAGGCTGCTGACCTGTCACTAGTGGGATTCTGCAGGGCTTCACCCTTAGCCCAGTTCTCTTCAACATCTTCATTAATGACTTGGATGCAGAACTGGAAGGAACACAAAGTAAGTTCGCTGATGACACTAAACTGGGAGGGGCTGCCGACACCCTTAAGATCAGAGAAGCCCTGCAGAGAGACCTCAACAAATTAGAGAGCTGGGCAATCACCAACCATATGAAGCTTAACAAGGGCAAGTGCTGGATTCTGCACCTCGGACAGGGCATACTTGGTTGTGTGCGTAGACTGGGGAATGAGAGGTTGGATAGGACCACAGAATCTCAGAATCACAGAATATGCTGAATTGAAGAGGACCCACATGGATCATTGAGTCCAACTCTTAACCCTGCACAAGACCATCNGCCCAAAGGGACAGCCCTGTCCTGGGGGGCATCAGGCAAAACATTGCCAGCAGGGCGAGGGAGGGGACTGCTCTGCTCTGCTCTGCACTGGGGCATCCTCACCTTGAATATTGTGTGCACTTGTGGGCACCTCAATATAAGAAAGATATTAACTTATTTGAGAGTGTCCAAAGGAGACCATTATGATGGTGAGGGGACTGGAGGGGAAGCCATATGAGGAGTGGGTAAGGTTACTTGGTCTGTTCATCCTGGAGAAAAGGAGACTGAAGGGAGACCTCATTCCCCAGAGAAGTGATCCAAGTACCAAGTCTGTCTTAGTTCAAGAAGCATTTGGAAAATGCTCTCTGGAATATGGTGTAATTCTTGGGATGTCCTCTGCAGGGCCATGCATTCGATGATCCTGATGAGTCCCTTCTAACTCAGCATATTCTATGACACCTCTATGATTCTAAGGAATTTTCTTTCCTCTTTTGAGTACAGAGACCACAAAATATCAAACCAACAGTTCTTTTGTTGTCCCTAGCACTCAGCATCCTTTGTCATGAATATGAAACACAACCCAAATTCATGAAATAGGCCTGTGCCAAAGTCACCTGAAAGACCTAGAACCAATGCCTTATTGTTCTACTGTTGCCTATTGCAAGCCATTTCATGCCTCTCAGTCTCATTTTCCCCTCTGGGAAACAATGGGGATGATTCTTCCTTTTTTCTCCTTGATTCACTGTCACTTGTCTCTCCAAACTCCTAAGACCTTTCAGGAACAAAGGATGAGTCCTCTGTTTGCCTGTTTCAAAGGTTATCCTTATTATAATGCTATTGATGGCATTCATTTCAGGGCAGATTTTATTTATCTATATATAATTACACTATTTTTTGCATAAACACTGCTATTTATGCATAATAACACTAAGGCTGAATTTTTGGGATCCAGTTCTCTATTCATCGTCTGTTCTCTTAATCTAAAGTTTAGGGAAAACATAGCACACATGTGCCTTTAGCTTACAAATGGGCCAATCAAACAATTTGAAATAATAATAAGTATTGCTAATAAGTCTGAAAATATAAAAATCTCCCCATTGGGACAGTGGGTACAGTGAGTTTCTGTACAATTTCTGTACAATAAAAACTTTACATTAAAAAACCCAATAAAATATTTTAATAGAAACCACCCACTAAAACAAAAATATAAAAAAAGAACAAGATCCATGTTTAATTCCTAAACCCACTGAAGAGAAAAATGTAGAGAAACTGGAAGCTGAGGACTGAACCAAGTCTCCCTGAAGTAACTGGAAGTATTTTCACAGAATAAAATGTTGCCTAGTCCCTTCCTGGGTGATGGTTCTGTTTCTGTTGTGGAAAGATCTCATCAGATGTAGCAATCTACTCTCACCAATTTTGGAGGCTAAGGATTGCAGGCCCTCATAGTCAGTGATGCAAGGCTCTGACCTTTCCTGCAGGGCACAGAAATCTTTGGTTTTCTAGACATTTGATGAGTGAGCTGTCTCCTCCACAAAATTAGACTTTAGGGATCATAATGAGAGGGAATTTTGCTAGATGTCAGAGAATAGTCATGAGACATCTGTGCAGCCAAATAATATGATGAGGGAGCAGTAAGATAACTCACTTGTTGTGCCTAGAGGTGGGCAAAGTAAAATGGGAAATAAATGCAGTAGGGAACAAAAAAGAAGTTCAGCCAGCCTTAGATTTGGTGGCTAGAAGTTCAAATTGTTTTACATCTTCAGTTTGAAGGGTCTGACAGTTACTGCACTGCCCTCCCAGCCACTGACATCAACCATCATGTCCTTTATGCGGCTGGTTTCAGTACTGCTTTTTGCATCAAGAGCCACAAGCTCAAATTGCTGAACCACAGCTTATGTTGCAGAGGTAAAAAGCTGTTTTTGTTAGGAAAACAGCCTAACATATACACAATGCTCCTAAAGTTGTGAAGTTATTTGGTACATAGATTTTAGTGATGGGATAGGATGCAAAGATGAGACATTCTTAAAATTATACATGTAGTGAGGAGATATAGCTTGAAAGTGGTTAGCTGGTAGAAGATTAATCACAACCATTATAAGAAGATTTAATAATTCATGCTGGACCTTAAATGTAATATTTGTGCAAAGGAAGGCGCTGAAGCTATAGCGTGATTAACGTTCTTGGTATGTTTCAAAAGCTTTGTGATGAGTTGAATTGTTTCTGCTAGATCCGTAAGTTTTTGGAAAGCTCCCAGAAACAAGAATGAATTCTTAGTTTGAAGCTTATTTTTTGACTAAATACTCACCTCATGAACCTCACAAAAAATCAATAAATACAAATTTCTTTCAGGATCTCTGGATGACTAGACCATGTTGGCTTAGGGTATTTTTTTGTTGTTTATTTCTTTTATTTTGTTGAGTTTGGTTTGGTTTGGTTATTATTGTTGACCCGTTATATAAGCAGAAAGTTATCAGGTGTTGATAACCCACACTCAGACAGCCATCGTTTATATGCAGGGAATCGATCTGGTTGCAGACAAAGCACAGCACTGTGGTGCGGCAGGATTAAGAAGAGGAGAGGAACACTGTTTGCAGGGCCCAGTTTCCCCATGGCTTGGAGTGGACACCCTGTTTTCCTCCTTTTGTGCCCCAGGAGAAGATAGAGCATCTTGGAACTCTGGCTTTCCCCCTCCCCTCCTCCCCCCCAGCCTTTTCAGAAGTTTCTAGCTATGGACTGATACACACCCTGGGTGCTCATTCTGCTTCTGACAGTGACAATGTGTATTTCTAAGTTAAGGCAAATTGTTTACTAAGAGAAAGAGGTCAAAGCTGTTATTACAGTAAAGTTCCTCCCCAGAGAGACAGCTTATCAAAAAGAAGAAGCTGAGAGACACTAGGTTCATTTAGTCTCTAGTTTTGCTTTTCTTGTGCCTTCACTCAAACTGTTCAGCTGCTTTATTTTCTTTTCTTTGTTTCTCTTTTTATTCCCATTTTTAATCCTACAAATTTATCTCTCACTTCACTATCCCAAAAAGTAAAACAATAAAAGTGCATATATTTTCTCTCCCCCCCCAAAAAAACCCCAAAACTCCAAAACCCCCAACCCAACAACAAAGAAAAAAACCCACGAAAAAAACCCAACTAACTTGTTGGGGCGGAGGCAGGGGGGGCAGGGGGGAGGCATGGAGAGAGAAGATGAAACCAGCAACAAACCCCCCAAACCTAAAGCTTATCCTGACCTGGCTGAGCATTTTGGGAACAAAGGAAGAAAAGTGACAGAACATATAGTATTTCAGAGAGAAGCTTGAATGCCTGCCTCCTGAGTTTTATCCTGAGGCTGGAATTATTGTTATAAGGAGAAGGGCTGTGATCTTGAAAAACGTGACCTCAAAATGCAGGAGAAAAGTGCAGCTTGAGTTAGGTGAGAGGATGAAGCTCTGTGGACAGGCTTTTTTTCTGTTGTGCCTCAAACCTCTCTTAAACCAGCTGATATTTTATTTCAATAATTATTTTGCATATTTCTAAAACCTTACAGGCTTGGTCATTTTTAAAAGACAATGTTGAGGGAATGTGGCTCCAGGCAAGCTGGAAAAAAATAACAGCAGGTGTCTTGTTGCTAGTTTTCCTTTTCCTCATGAAAAGTTAAGCTACATGTGCTCAGCTTCTGTTTCAAACCTGACAGAAGGAAATCAAAAGATTTTTTCATCTTGTTAAAATGCAGTCAGCCAATGGTTTTCCTTTCCAAAATATTACTAGATATTATTACTGAATGTTCAGCCTTTAAAGTCCTGACAAACAGGAAATATATACCACACTAATAGGATGTCAATCAGAAAGATAGCATCAATTTTGTGGTTTCTAAATCATCCCCACCACCTGCTGAGACTTTGATAATCCCAAACAATTAATCTAAAAGATACATGATTAAGAAATAAATACTTCCCAGTGAACCTGTGAGCTACAGTACATATTAGCAAGTTCTGATCTTTCTCTCAGTGATCACAAGTCACTTATACACAAAGAGGAATAAAAGAAAGGTGCAAATAACATCTTCTGATCAACAGAGGCATCTAAAGAACTGCATTAAAATATATCAGTTTTCAACTAATGTGAGGGCCAGTATGCTTTAGGGATATATTTTTTTTTTTCCAGAAACCTCCAGTAGAATTTTTTATCTGTATTTATTAAAATGGATTTCTGCTGTGTGTAACATTTTAGAAATGTTCACTTTAAAATTCTGAATTGAAATGAAATTCTAGAGTTTGGCATTTCCAAAGAAAATCACAATGGTTCTCTTAGAAAATTAAAATGTTTCTTCAGCATTGTCCAAACTACTTATTGTCATCCCCTACACATCTGTGCAAACGACTACTCAAAACCCTCTCTGTTTGCCAAAGCCCATCCAGACCTCTGGAGTGTGAGTGAATAGACACTTTCAGTCCCTTAGAAAGATCTCCATTATTTTCTTTTTTTCTATCTCATTTGAAAATACTGCAAGTGGAGAGTGTACTAGGCTGTTCTGAAAGCCTTAATCTGAACCAGCCCACACTGCAAGGACATGGAGAAAAGGTGCAACCAGTATTTCAAACAAAAGAGGTCTGAACAGTTCTTATTTTATGAGTCTTCATCTTCCAAAAGCGGCTCTCCAACCATCCGACTACACAGTACATTAAGGTTGCAACAATTAATGCACTGAGACTCGGACTCTGTCTTTTTCAAATCAATTAAATAGGAGATACCCACTCAAGTGTACTTGAAGATCTGAAACTTTCTTACCCTTGAATAACATTTTAGCAGGGATTCTGTATCAGAACTGAACTCAGTCCTTAAGCCTAATGCTGGGAGCTAATGAGGAGTCTTTCAGCTATTTTGGAAATGAATGGGTACTTTAATGTTCAGCAGTTTGCAGAATTGGGCTCTGAAAAGGAAGGAACATATAGCACACCGGATGGCTGTTTCTTTAATGCCAGATCACAGGAAATATTTCATGCAGGCTCTTTACAATTCATACTTAATCATAATAGCATCCTTTTTCCTGGTATTTATGCTGGACCAGTCTGCTTGTTAAAATATATGCAAGATTTGCAAAGGATCAAAACTGGTGCTGTGAGACCATTTACAACATGTAATAGAAGACAGCAGAGTGTGGCTATAAACAGGGTGTTTCACATGTTGCTCCTTCAGTACCTGCTCACAAATGAATACAATCCTGCAGCTGGAATGCTGGAAATACAGAAAGGTAAAGGAACGTTTCGATGTGATGCAGAGACCCAAGCAGAGTCACTGAAGGCTTTCGGCTCATTATGAGCCAACTCCCTAGAAGCAACATGATTTCCCATCCTTTCCTATGTTCTCTATACTTTGTCCTTCCTCACAGTGCTGGGCATTAACATTTTTTTCTAACAAAACATAAGGAAACATTTTTCTGCTTTTGAACAACACTGATGATTTATTTTTTTCCCTGCATTTTTCTAAGAGTATTAAAACAATCTCAATGAGCATTAAAACAGTGTTTGTCCAGGTTCCTAGACAGTTGCAGGAATTAGGGTTTAGAAGCAAAAGAATTATTTCTTTTTCTATATCTTCAATCTTGCTAGACATCATTGCTTTTGGGTACCTTTCTTTTGATGTCCATTTCACTCACTACCTAAAGAAAAAATTTCTCTCATGTCCAAGCATCCATATGTAAACTTTTCTGTTTACTGCTTGCATAGACACAGTACTTCATTTAGTGGAAGTGCTGCACATATTTCGAGAGATCAAAATCTGTTGTCACAGAAGTTTGAGAAAACTGCTGAAAGATTCAAACATTCTCTTAGTATGGTCCTTGTCAGGAAAGGTAGATTCCTGTGCATAATGCAAAGGACTTGGTACATAATATTTACTGCTATGCATCTAATGTTACAATATGCTTTCACCAACACTTAACCTATTGACTTTCTGCTAAAACACTTTAAACATATTTTTAATATAAATTACAAGTGATTAAGGAAATACAGGGCAATTAAACTACTGAAAATGTAAAGGTGGCTTTTAAATAACAACTTCTTTTCCCTTGATGTAAACTTTAGGTAGACAGTTTCAACCACAACTTACTTTTTGTGCTTTTATTTGGTCAGTAGAACCCAGTAGAGCAGCATATGGACATGCAGGAACTGAAATAGTTTGTCTTCATTATCTGGTAGACCTGTGCAAGCCTGGAGCCCTCAAGAAAAGCCACAAGACTACAAACTGGCAACTGTGGGTTGTCTGTTCTCTATTGATTCTATTTCTAGAAAAAACCCATGAACCAATGTGTGAATCATGTGACTACTGAGCTGAGCAAGTACTCACCAGCAGATAAAGCTGCTTCAAGACCTTGCCTGGTTTTTGGTTACTACCTCAAAACATTTTTTCTATCTGTTTTTGAACCATTTGCTTTAATCTTTTTGCTGTGAGGCTAGAGAGTGAAAAAAGGCCAACCAAGATTCCTAAAAAAGTTTTGGAAACTGTCAATACAATCTCTAGAATTAATAATAAAACTTTCCTTTCTGTAATTTTATGTACATCCAAAAAGAACTTTCTGTCTCTGGATGATACAGAGACTTTGCCTTTCTCTAAGCAGAGCTGTGTTGAACAAACAACAGCGGGGAATGCTTTGCATTTGCAGACACACTGACAATGGAGAGAATGATGAAGTCAATTTTCAGAGAATATTAATTCATTTTAAGGTGATTTCTGCACACCTTATTCTAATTATAGGCTTTGAATTCTACAGTGTGCACTCAAACTTGAAGATGTTTAATAGCAAGTAGTTAGTTGCACTCAAAAATGAAATCTGGTTCATGTCATCTGCTCTGAGGCTATATCACAGTAGATCTAGAATCAAAGAACCACATAATGTTTGGGATTGGAAGGGAACTCTGGGGTCCAACTCTCCTACTCAAGCAGGTTCACCCAGAGCAGGCTGTGCAACATCATGTCCAAGTGAATATCTTTGGAGAAGCAGACTCCACAGCCTCTCTTGACAGCCTGTTTCAGTGCACAGTCACCCTCAAAGTAAAGAAGTTTTCCATCATGTTCAGATGGAATGCTTGTTTTCAATTCAAAAAAGTCCTTCCAATAAATAAATACTGAAGAATAATTGCCAACAAGGACTTCATAACAATACATCCCTCATGCCAACATTTCCACATTTGACTGCAAAATTTTATGACTCCCTGTCTTCTTATTCAAAAGTCTTAATTTCATTGCCTTCTGCCTCCTGCCTTCATTAGTCTTAGTTCAGCCATTTTGGCCTTTTAGCACATCAGTCTTTAGCACCCCATGCATTCTTTTCTTCTTATTACTTCCTTTCTTCAGCTTTAACCTGAGATATTGTCTTTTCAGTGAAAATGCTTTTCCTCTGATCTTTTTCAAGAACTTGAGCCACTAATTCCATGCTTAATATCTTTTCCCCTAACTGTGCCTAGTACAGAAATACTTAAGTATTTAAATTTCAATTCAAATTCCTTCCAGGATTCCTAAAACCTCTAACATCTAACCTCTGCAAGAGCTCTCATGAAGTTTTCTGACAGTGTCACCAGCTTAAACTCTGGTCTCCTTCAAATCACCAGCAGCTTTCATCATCTTTTGATCTTCTTTATGTTTCATGGTTGTTTCTTCTCAGTCAAAAACCACCTTTGGTAGACCTTTTTCTCCATCAGTATGTCATCAACCCATCAGTACTACCACTGTGCCAGAACTCCCCTCCTTCCATGGTGTCATCACCCAGTGAAATCCATGCTCTGTGAAAGGAAATCATCTGCATCATATCCACTGAATTCTCCTAATAAGCCTTATTCTTATTTTCTATTTAAACCACATTTGAGCAAATTGTTGCATATTTTGGTCTTGTTCAGGGGAACTATGAAGTACCTTTGAAAAACGCACCACTGTGATGAAAATCCAGATCAGCAAGCATACAACTCTTATTTATGCAACACTGATGGTGGAAGTCATAGATGTTATATCAAAAATAAATATTAAATATCCTTATAACTCTACAAGCTTCTTTTTGTTTATTGCAGTTCCTCAGAATCCTGTATCTTATATCTCTAATTCTGCTCTGAGGGTGATTCAGGGCTCTGAGCATATAATCAGACAAAGGGCAAAATCCAAATGTGCACAGGGGAGAGAAAAAAAAAATACAAAAAGACAAAGACTGTACTGCCAATTTACATATGCTTCAAACACCCCTTATTCTTTGCTACTCAGCTAAAAGAAAAAATATTTTTACCTCTAAAACTTCTCTCTCACATGTACTGTCCTTAAGGCTGTCACTCAGCAGAAGGAAACACATATGTCTCAAGAGTACTTTTGTGCTTTTCACAATTTTATCAAGGGAAAATATGTTGCACGTTCTCCTGACTTTCCCAGATTTTCAAATGCAGTTTATTCTAGTTTCTTAAAAACTTTCAAAGTTTCCTGTTTTCCCAGTTACAATATAATCACTTTCATAAATGAAGGGACATGGGGAAGGAAAAAAATGTCAGAAATGGTTGATTGATAGAATAACAGAATTATAGATGGATGGAAGAAATGTGTGACTTGTCAGGGTATATATCGGTGTGTGTTTCTGTACTCTAGAAATGTATAAAGATAGAAGAGCCACCTACAATTCCCCTGCTTTGCAGTTTCTTTAGCAATAGCAAGAGGAGTAGAGCATTTCTTCTCACTTAAATAAATTCCTCAGTTCTTCTAGCTAGTTGATCATGTCTATTATCAGAAAAGCTAAAATGAGTTCAAAACCAAATGGAAAAACTGACAACCCCTATTCTGTTACCCAGACAATCTCCAAAAATGGGCAATTTTGAAATTCTACCATAAACCCCATTTTCACATGCAAATATGCAGTTGAACATTTGATTGTCCCAGAACTCTCTCACTGTTTCTCTCACTGTTTGATTGTTTAACATCAAAGCTGCTGCTGGGCAGTCATAGATTTAAAGTTTTTTGCAAACAAATTTTAATATTTTTGCTAATTCTGAGACACTAATCAGAACTACTGAGGGAAACAGAAATAGTACATGCAGCAGCTGAGCAGTGTAATCCAAGGTAGTATAGTGGAAACTAATGCTGAAACTGTAAGCAGAAAAATGCTTTTGATAGACCCAAAGTGTTAATCCTGATAAGACAGGGAATGTGGAAAGAGCTGGGTCTCAGTCAAGGCAAGTGTGTGCTCTCTGGAAAGAAGAAAACCAAGATATTGCTTCCACAAAGGAAAGTGCCAAGAAGTCTCTTCCTTCCTTTCCTGCAGAAAACTAGATAATTCTGATTATCATTTAGGCTTGTCAGGAAATGAGCTGGAGGATGTTTGCTAGTCTTTCCCCTCTTTTCCATAATAAGAGCCTTTGTGGAGTGAGAACAAACTCTCTACTTTGCAGGATAATAATGCCTAGAACAATGCAACTCCACAGCTCATAACTTTAAAACACTTCAAATGAATCTCTAAATATGAAATGAACATGTGACAAAGGAGAAAGAAAGAAAAAAAGGGCAAACTTCTTCTGTAAAGAATAAGATTTACTTATATGACTAATCTATAAGCAACCAAATAGGAGTTTTAAAAAAATAAAATCTGGAGTGAGCTACCTGAAATCCAGCCTCATCTTCTAAAGGGTACTATATAGATATAGTATACTTCACAACACTTCACAACATTTACCTTAAAGATGCTGAACCCCTTATTCCCACTGGGGTATTGTTTTCTGACAGGACTTGCAGGAGCCAGCTCAGTCCTGTGAGCAGGCATCAACAAACTGACCTGGGTAAGTGCCCGAACTGTGCGTGTGAACGAGGCACCCACATTTCAGTGTATTTTCAGTGTGGCTGAAATTCAACAACTTTAACTCTTATACACCTGGATCATGCGGAAAGAATTCAGTGGATTTGTAAATCCATCAAGTCCTACTTGGCTGTACTCCTTAGGTCTCAGGCATTTGGTTAGGGAGTTGTGCTAGTGAGGGAAGCATCACATCACCTATTCATGCTAGCCAAGGAGCTGATCTAAGTGCTTTCCTTGTAAACTGGTTACGTCTGTCATATAAATCAGGGAGAGAGCCTAGCATCCCAGCATGGCACATTGGGAGATCACTGCTTAGGCTGTAATCAAATTTTGGGGTGAAGGGAAAAGGTTAAAACAATATAGAGATGGAAGCAGTTTTCAAGCTGCTTTAGGAAAAAAAAAAGGAATCTGGAGCACACTTTGGCTCCTGTGCTATAGCAGAGCTATGTAGCAAGCCTGAGGCTCCTCTACTGCTTCAACTATCTTGCTGATGTGATTTGTAAACTTAGGCACAATCAGTAAGATGATGACTGCTGAGTCTTATTTTAGATGGACAGTTTTCATGTTCAACATGTTTTTAAATGAAAGCAATTTTTAATCAGTCCTTTAAAAATAGTACTGCAGAGTATTGGCATCTGTTGTGTATTATGAGAATATATTTGTTAAGCATGCAAAATAACAAATGCTTTCAAGTATTTGGCTGTCCACAGACATTTACAAAAAAAAATATAGACCTTTGCAGTTTCATATTGGAGAATTTGTTAGCAGGGTGTTTGCATTGCCATTTTGTAGTGGGATTAAATAATTTGCACTACTAAAATACCCTGTTAAAACACTTCAGGGGGAAAGAAAGTGGGTTATTTCAGTGCATCAAAAGGGAGTTTGAACTACATTGAAACCTTGAATTTCTTCACTATCTTATCTAAGCACCTGAAGTAACCTCGTGCTGAACTTGGCGCTCTGGTCACCACTCTGAGAAGCATTAAAAACGCTTAGGTAATTTTAATGAAAGTATCTAAGAGCCTGATCACCATAAAGCTGCATCAAAGTGGTTGGATTACCTCAGCACAGTATCAAAGAGCTTATCAAAAGCTAGGGCTTGAGCACACCAACCATGATGACAGATGATGTATTTTAAACAAATTCTAACTACAAGTTCATTTCCAGCTTTCCTTTCCCTTTATATCAGTAAGAATTTTGTTGTGATATACAAAAAGTTATCCCAAACTCATGGCTGCATGACTGTGGCACCTAACAATGCCCTATCAGTCACAGGAGTTAAACAAAATGCTTTAGAGCTGTGACACATTTCAGAAAGGATAAGGTTAGGATAAGAAACAGAAAAACTATGTGATCCCCTTTTTATTCTCCTTCAGTCCCCCACCTCCACCTCTCTGCTTTCTATTGCCAGCCTTTTATGTCTGCAAAGACTCAAAGTAACAGGAACAAGACAGTGAAGGAGAAATATTTATGTCAGAGATGTAATACTTGGAGGAATTCAGTGCCTAATAAGAGCACCACTCTTTTGGTGAGCTTGTGAAGGGTGAGAAATAACGAGGGCAGTAGAACAACAGGGGCAGTCTGAGGTTAGCAAAGTCCAGACACAAGGATATTCAACTAGCAGCAGAGAGGAAAAACAACTGCTGGCATAGGCCATCATTATATGTCTTGATCTTTGCTAGAGACAGGTGGTCAAAGCAACTCCACACCCTCCTCTCCCTACAATGCTTTGGAGCCGGACACACAAGTATCTGGGCCTGGAATGCTGCTTTAATGCATACTTTCACAGATCCTTGTTTTATTTTTGGAAATGTTCAATTCCCACGCTGCCAGAGCCTCTCTGGCTTGCAGCAAGATGCTAAGATGTTACGGATAGGATGCTCTCCACCTCCAGTGGGAAACTGTCTTCTAGCAGTAGGCCAAAGAACAATGGGGATCTCTTCTTGAAGTCTTCTCACTCTATCAACCTCAAGGGAGCGCAGGGACCACAGCTGCTGCTGAAGGGGAGGGAGCATAGGACTGTGTTTGGAGACAAATGTCGTCTGGATGGATGGTGTGAATGGGAGCCTTAGGATACCTCCCCATGACTACTCTATTTTTGTCTGTCACCATCCAGCCTTCTTGTGGGCCACACTGACCTCCACCTTCCCTGGTTAGTGAGCTGCACACACACATCTGTGTATGTTGTAAGAAAAATCACCATCCTCACCTAATGAGTCCTGTGAGGCAAATATGAAGCCTCTGCTGCATGTGAGAACACATCCATTCTTACTAGCTCTGTGTACATGGATTTTGCCCTTCCACTCTGTTGCCTTCAGGTTTTAAAAATTAAATGCTCACATTAGATAGGAACATCAAGGGCAATAGGGGAAACACAAGCCTGTATTTTCAATAACACAGCCACAAAACACAGTATAAAAGCATGTGTCAAAGTGGTGATGATTCACTGTCCTGGTGAATGGAGATCAGATTTTCTCCAAAGACCACAAAAAGACAGGTTGTCCTGGACATACTGCACAGATTTGGTTCTGTGCAGGCATGTATGATATCACTTAACAGGATTCACTGCCATTTATAAATGAGGAACAACAGATTTTGGAAGAAATATTTGTGGTTATTGGGCAATGTTGTCTTGCCCATAGCTCAAAACTTGACACTTACTGACTCTAGTAAGGTTGTGTAACCCACCAAGATGAGAATAAAACCCCACTGTAGAGCTGTGTGTGGTGCTTCACACGAACAGCAAACAGCAGACAGGTGCCTGGAGAAATTTCAGTCTTCTGCAGACAACATTTTCCATCCTAATGCAGAGCAAAAACATGGGTGAAAATCCCAGCTATGCTGCAGTGAGCAGATGTTTTAATACTTACAATAGTGGAACTGGGTAGTGCTCACAAATTGTTTAATAAAGGTCAAAGAAACAGGATATGAGCACAGAAAATGTTACAGTTGAAGGGGGCAGGAAAGCAGCCTGGTTTCTCCTCTTGGCTTTAGTAGATTTGCCTTTCCTAGTGTTTGACAAAGAAATAAGCATAACAATGAAAAAGGAATTATATGTTCAAACTCATAAAGTTTAATTCATAGGTTTTAAGAGATGGGTTTTGGATGAAAGCCTCAGCTGCTTTAGCACAGACCTAGTAAATGGGAATTCATTCTTGTTGTCAATGCTTCCAACCAAATATTGTTCTTGTTAAAATGTATGTGTCTACTTATAGTTGTGATAAAGCATTTAATTTTTCAAGATGAAAATCTGCTGCTTGAAACAGACCAGGCTAATAGATGTCTAAATATTAAGAGATACATAGATGGATAGATTATATAGAGAACTATATTTAGACAGACACAGTAACTCTTTCAGAGATGTCAAGAAGTCACTACTGGTTTTCCTTTTTCAGAGATGATGATAGAGGCACAACAATTGCACATAGTTAAAATGAACAGTAAAATCACAAGCATAATTTAAGTATACTAAATCACAGTGTCTTGATCTCTTGCCAGGCCACATATACTATTAGCAGATATAACCTCTATCTATTTTCATGTGTTGCTGTAATGGTGGATTATCAGTCATTAGATTTTTTTATAGTAAAAATATTATAATGGCCATATAGGAGTAAGGTTCTGGTGTCAGAAATAAAGCATCTATTCAGGCCTTATGGAATTGACATTTGAAAAGTCTATCAATCTATTTTGGTGCTTCTGAAAGGACCTGCTTCACGCCTCACAGGAAAGATATCTGTGCAGGTGAGCCCATAAGGGTAAACATGATTACTGTTGATCAGCTAAAATATCAGTGACAGATTACTGGAGGAAATGTAGTATCCAACAACAAATACTCTGGAGAAAATATGTGAATTCCTGTTGAAATACTAAATGCTCAGATTATACCATGCCATTTTTTCATTCAGCTCCACTTGTGACTTGTCACAAGGAAAGTGGGGAAACTGACTCTGCCCTCTCCTCTTCCACCTCTCTCAAAAAGCCCAGCAACCACCTGCATCTCCACTAAAACTACAAACTGCTTCTGCTCCTTGTTTCAAAGTGTTCCTGGTTGAGGAGAGAGATTATAGCTTTTGGTTACTGCTGGCAGCAATAGCAATGAGGGCTATAACAACGTGATTTCAGTCAGGGACATGGCTTAGTTTGCTGACTGTTTAAGGAACTGTTGAGATAGATGTAATACCAGAGTGGTGGGACAAGAGTTCTTCAGCAGATAGAGTCTTGTGTTATTCATTCTTATGGAATACACATAAAAAGGAGGTGATAGACCCACTTCTGTTGTTTCAGCTTAGATAGGTTTTTCTTGATTGAGATTGAATTCTGCTTTCCCTTAAACTGGGAAAATCTGAAGTGGCTCCATCAAAGAAAATTAAGCACAGACATGTAAAATGGAGGTCACTTCAGAAGCATGCCCAGTGTGTTAAGAGAAATCAGTGCAAGAAAGAGTAATTAAAATCGCGATCCCTTCTCCTGACCACTCCACAAGGAAGTAAACTGAGTATTTCACAATGTTTTGCACAGCAGAGGTGTGAAAATACATCTTTCAGATAAAGATTGTTAAAATCCTTTCAAAATGCTTACAAAACCAATGCTTCTAAAACTTTCCCCTCCAACCACCTGCCCCAAAAGCTTCTTAACAGATTCTACTCTTACAGCAGTGCTGCTTTTCCTTCTATTGCAGCAGTCAGTCTGGGAGTGTTACATTATAAATAGCTTACTGGTACTAACTGTGAGATGACCAAGGTGACTTGTAGATCTTTGAGTTGTCATTCGTTATGCAGTATCTTTGGGAAAATTTTTACCATCCAAACTAAGAAGTGAATACTATTAAGTCATTGTTTTTTTTTTTTTTTTTAAATGGACACCGATGTCAGAGGTACCTATAATCAGATGGATTGGCGTAGAATACCTGATTTACTTGTGATAGGGCTCCTTGCTTGGATTTAGGGACCAAATATCTGGAAAATCTTACAGAGAGAGAGCTTTACAGAGCAAATGTGTAACTAGAGAATATAACAGGTAGAGAGTCAAATGTCACCAAGATTACTATGTTGCTTAAAATAGGTTAATAGTTGATGCTTTGCACCAAGGATTCAGCCTAAATGCATTATTTAGCCACCTATGTAAAGAACGCAGTTCAAAGAAAATTAATCCTCACTGTATTCTTCCACAACTGAACAATAGCAATGATTGGGAGATAGCATTGTGAGACTTCATAGCAGAACAGGAATTTTATCTGCTGCTTTCAGTGCTACACAAAGAAGTTCAAGCAATACAGCATATTTTTCAAAAGAAAGAAAAGCACTATATTTCTTTAGTAATTGAAAGTATTATTTTTTTAAAAAAATAAAACAAGATAATTAAGGGTAGTTACAACTCTTAATTGTCTCCTACTGTTTCTAACAGAATCCTCCTATATATATATATGCTTTAAACACTGGGGACTATGTGCAACATTTTCATAATTCATGACTTTAAAATGAAAAGGAAGTAATTTTTCAAGACTGAGAAATATATGGTATAGTGATCATACAGAAGTAGAAGATCTTTAGATATAAGAGAGAAGGGAAGGCAGGATTAGCCAACAATAATATTATGATTAATGAAACAGTAACTGGGAAAATGAATTTTCTTCTCCTCCCACTCTCCATATTGAGTTTACAGCTTTAGCCATTTTTCCACGCATTTACTTTCTTCCTAATACAGTTGTTACCTGACTCACTTTAGAAATGAGTTGGTGAAGGGATGAAAAACTTAGGAGACACAAATATATCACATGTAGTATTTTATATATTACTTAATATAACATATTTAATTCCAATTTAATTACTACTTTTTTAATGAATCCATAGAACTTTCTGTACAGTGTTGTTCACTTAAGAATTAAAGCTAGGTTACGCTCACAGTATCACTTGATTTTTTTATCATTTCTTCTTCTTGACTGTTAACTTATGCATCAGTGTATAACTTTTTCCCTTCAGTGGTTTTCTAGAGGGGCTCACAGTGTCCCACAGGTTGATGGTCCCGCAGTTTGATCAACCTTCCTTTAGGAGACAAAGCTCAGTGAACAAACAATAAAAGATTACCAGAATGCACCTTTTACACTGAGTTACTTGGGTAAAATGATGAATGACAAAGTGAAGAAAATATTCTACTGAATGAGAATAGTTGTCCTTTGAACTTCTTCAAACTGAAATGCACTGCAGGAACAGATTCTTAGCAATCCAATATTAAAGTCATTGTGATATTATAATTTCATAGAGTCTAATCTTCTACATACCCATTGTTCAGCAACTTACGTATAATACTTAGATAAATCTGCTAATTCTTTTCCTGCCAGCATACATGCACTAAAGTCCTTGAACTTCAACAAATGCAAAAGGTAGAGGATCTGAGTAATTTGTCACAAATGTCACACTTTTTCCAGTGACATTTCTTTTGTTTGCAGTTATTGCTGCTGGATAAAGAGTAGCTTTCAGATAGACTTCTCTAGAGCCCAGCTGTAGCTGCCTGCATTCTCCTTGAAGCCTCAGACTCTGTAGGCACAAGAAAATGAGTTTGGGCAGAGAATATGATGGTTTTTAACCCACAGAAACTGGATGAGTTGAAAACCACATCACCACCTCTCATCAGGCAGAGGTACAACAGGAAACAAAACACCCATTGGAAAAGTCATGTAAATAATTCCAGAACAGAACAAGAGTAGCATGTGCTCTGGGACAGAAACCTTACCCCTGACCCTTACTGCTGTTTCTCACTGGCCCACTGAGTCACCTTCCAACGTCCAGTGGAATTCCTCCAGTACAGCCTGATGAGCACATTGTTCCCTCCTAAAACAAATTGCCTACAATTTGGCAGTTCAGTTACCCTCATGAGGGATGTGGTTTGGAAACCTCAGAGGCTGAGAAATTAATTGAATCTTGGTCTCCCATATGTTGAGTGAGGGCTCTAATCACAGTGCTGTTGTGTAATGGAGAGCCTGCCACCTCCTCTGCTATTTGTATTTCTCAAACAATTAGCAAACCACTCTTCTATTGTAGTTTTTTCATGTTTTGTTTGTTGTTGTTATGTTTTTTCTTTTTTCTTCAAGAAATGACATCACTATATCCTTTCAGGAAGAGTTTTTGGATGGTAACAAATGGAACAACAAAATGCTAACTTTGACAGAGACTTTTAAGTCACAAGCTAGAGCTGCTCTGAGGATACCCTTCTGTTCTCTCCCTTCCAATCTACACTTAATCTCTCCTCTCATTTGTCAGCCTTTTCTACCTGTTTGATATACTGAACAAGGACTTATGACCTTACTCAGAAAGGAAAATTCTGGTAAAGATGCTTAAAAATTCCGCAAAAGACTCAAACCAATTTTTTTTTTTTTTTACTCTGTAGGGTATAAAGGTCAAACAGCTGCTTTGGATGGTAATTTTGATCCCCTAGCAACATCAGAGGATAATAGACAGCTCATCTTCTACCACAGATACACAACTGCACTTACAGTAAAAGAGCTGCTCCATGTCAGCTTTGAAGAAACCCTGGTAATGGGTATATCACAAAGGGACCTGAATAATTATGCTGCTTTCTCTGCAAGTGACAGAGTTTTTCTGGGGACAGCTGAGGATGAGCCAAATATTCATGTATGGATGGGAGGGTCCTAGTCTGTCCACATGCCAACAGATTTTTGGCTTTTCTGTTTAAATGATATTTCCAATATTTGAAACATGGCATTGGGTGTTTTGTAGAAAATTTTGTTGTCCAGCAACTTGTTTTACTACAAAAGTTCACAAGTCTATCAAAGCAAAACAGGAACTATTGGCATCTGCTTGCTTTGCTTTCAAACATAAACTTCCAGGTTGAAGACTTAGCCATGTCTTCTGAAAAATACTAGAGGAACTCTTCAGCAAATTTCTATATATTTTGTTTTGGCATGGATAGCTGAGCTGAGAGGGCTTGAAAAAATTCAAACTATGCAATGTGGGTAAATTCAAGAGATTATAATTGTCTAGACTGTTTATAAATAAACTAGCTAAACTAGTATTGTAATTTCTTAGTATTTTTAGTGGCTTTAATTGTTATTCACTTCACTGGAGAACACTGCAGATTTTTTTTCTTTTTTTTTTTTTGTGCCTTTGCGAGGAAGATGACTTTTTTTTTTCACCCAGGTTATAGTCTTGAGAAAATTTTCACGACTGAGCTAAANAGAAAAAGCCATTACACTGGAAATTCCTAGATTTGAATTCTGTTTCCATCTCTCTACAAATCTGTTGGGCTGCTTTGGCATGTTGTTATCTCTCTATTTCTTTGCTTATCCTTTGCAAGACTTTTGCTTTTCACAGCTAATCTAGATAATATGTATTATATAAATATATATATATTTATATATATACATATTATATATAATGGGATTACTTGACCTTCCATGTGATGGTTTAATATGAATAATTTTAAAAACTATTGATAATGGTTTAATTAGACTTTTGAAGACTAATATATTTTCAATAAATCTGCAAATTGGAATGGTCATATTTTCCCAAGCCTGAGAATAAGACAGTTTGTTCTAGTCTTAACAGTATTTTGTGTGAAAAGATCTATGTCCGTTTTGGAAAATCTGGCACTGAGTGCTCATCTCATCTTCTTAAATATGTTATATGNGGGTATATCACAAAGGGACCTGAATAATTATGCTGCTTTCTCTGCAAGTGACAGAGTTTTTCTGGGGACAGCTGAGGATGAGCCAAATATTCATGTATGGATGGGAGGGTCCTAGTCTGTCCACATGCCAACAGATTTTTGGCTTTTCTGTTTAAATGATATTTCCAATATTTGAAACATGGCATTGGGTGTTTTGTAGAAAATTTTGTTGTCCAGCAACTTGTTTTACTACAAAAGTTCACAAGTCTATCAAAGCAAAACAGGAACTATTGGCATCTGCTTGCTTTGCTTTCAAACATAAACTTCCAGGTTGAAGACTTAGCCATGTCTTCTGAAAAATACTAGAGGAACTCTTCAGCAAATTTCTATATATTTTGTTTTGGCATGGATAGCTGAGCTGAGAGGGCTTGAAAAAATTCAAACTATGCAATGTGGGTAAATTCAAGAGATTATAATTGTCTAGACTGTTTATAAATAAACTAGCTAAACTAGTATTGTAATTTCTTAGTATTTTTAGTGGCTTTAATTGTTATTCACTTCACTGGAGAACACTGCAGATTTTTTTTCTTTTTTTTTTTTTGTGCCTTTGCGAGGAAGATGACTTTTTTTTTTCACCCAGGTTATAGTCTTGAGAAAATTTTCACGACTGAGCTAAAACAGAAAAGTGGCATTCATAGTAGAAGTAACCATACACTTGAAACAAAAAAAGTCCAAACACTTTATCTGAATATGTGGTATTACATGAATTTTACAGGTTTTCAGACGAAAGCTTCAAGGCACTTGAAAGCTGAGGAAGATTTATCAGATGCTACGCCAAAACTGAGCAAAACCTATCAGACTAAGCCTGAAGTCTGTTTTTCTGTCTAAGTTCACTCTTAGTGAAATAAATACATTTTAAGGAAATCTTCTAAATTATCTGAACCCTGATTTGTTTATCTTAGTATGCTTGAAGGGGGGCTTAATGATTTAACTAATATTTTTAATACTAATGTCCTTGGGGCAGTCACCTTGGTTTTCCATGTAGTGGCCAACATTCCTTTCTTCCACAAGGACAAGTATTTAAAGAAAGTCTATTTAGAAACTCTCCAGTGAACCTGACTGAAATTTTGAGGCTGGCCTGGTATAAGAAAAAGCCATTACACTGGAAATTCCTAGATTTGAATTCTGTTTCCATCTCTCTACAAATCTGTTGGGCTGCTTTGGCATGTTGTTATCTCTCTATTTCTTTGCTTATCCTTTGCAAGACTTTTGCTTTTCACAGCTAATCTAGATAATATGTATTATATAAATATATATATATTTATATATATACATATTATATATAATGGGATTACTTGACCTTCCATGTGATGGTTTAATATGAATAATTTTAAAAACTATTGATAATGGTTTAATTAGACTTTTGAAGACTAATATATTTTCAATAAATCTGCAAATTGGAATGGTCATATTTTCCCAAGCCTGAGAATAAGACAGTTTGTTCTAGTCTTAACAGTATTTTGTGTGAAAAGATCTATGTCCGTTTTGGAAAATCTGGCACTGAGTGCTCATCTCATCTTCTTAAATATGTTATATGTTTATATGTGGGTTTTGTGCGTTATAAGATCTTGATCATTAAATCTGAATATGGAACAGATCTCTGAAGATTTGTGCGAATTATGAGTAGCAGCTATGTCCAATATTTCCATTTTTAACTGTTCTTTACAAATAAACCTTAAATCAAGAGGGAAAGACAAAAATCACAAGACTACTACTTTTCTAAGCATTTTTGCATAGTCATATTTAATTGCAAAGACAGGCCAACAACAAAATGCTGTAAGAAGTAGATACCCAACTTTCAGAAATATTTACTTAATAAGAGGTAAGAAATAACTTCATCTTCTCGTGAAATATGACATATAAATTAGTTAATATTTCTTGCAGGAGTAACCACCATTAAAAGCTCTGAAGATGAACTAATTCAATGGACAGTTTATGACATGCTAACAGAAACCGAAATGAAGCACCTCATGAATGTGGAAAGTATGACGTACAGCAGCGGTATAAAAGACATGAAGATTTTCATAAACATGAAGGGACTTTTCCCGCCCCGCCCCCCCCCAACTAGACAAACTAAAAGCATGTCAGAATATTTTTCTGAATAAATTTTGTTCATTTTTTTGTTCCTCTACAATCTAGGAAATGTCATCATAGCAGATATGTATAAACTACAGCTCAGTATACCAGATACCTTTCTAAGAATAAATTTGGTGGTATCTTGAAATCAGTGATCCCAGTCTTAAGTATATGCAAAAATGCACAACAGAGACAAGAAAGTGGCACTTAAGAGTATTTTGTTGATGCCATAATTGATTTCACACTTCTACCCATACATCAGTTCTCAAATATAGAGGCATGAACACAAAATGTTTTCCCTGTAGTAGTTTGAAGGTTTCACTCTACACCAAGCTTAAATGCTCAGAGATAACTTGTAAATAAGGAAGGGAAAAGAAAGGAATTTGAGAGCTACTGCTGTAAAATTTTAAAATTACACACAGTAATTGAATATTGTGATATGGTTTCATGCTAATTATGAAAATCATGAAAATGTAGAAAGAAGCTCAAAGTCCTCACAAAAGTTTTCTCAAGTTACACACAGAAACAGTCTTTGTATGGCCACTGCATGTTGTAATCAACTTGGGTTGTGAAATATGGATTGAAAGGATGTTAAATACACTTGACTTATTTCTTTGCATGGCTGACACACAGTTTCTCCATTAAGTACATGGAACTAGGCTGGAGTACCTTACTTCATCAACGGGTGCACCCTGTACCTTGACACAGTACTGCTCCCTTCCTTTCAAAAAATTGCAGTAGTCCACAGGCAGACAGAGCAAAGAAAGATACCTTTTATTGTCATACTTTCCCCATTTTCTTCTTGCCTCAACAACTTATTGTAGATTTTATTATACTTTAAAACATGATTTCAGTGTAATCTTCAATGTGAGTCCTTCACTGTTACAAAGCTGAGCACAGGCATGGAAAACTAAAACTCTCAGCAGCTTTCTGCATTGCCCTTGACACAAGATAAATGTAAAATGGTATGATCCAATAACAAACGAAGAACTGATCCCTCTGGCTGGAGTGCAGACATGGCTTTTTGTTCCATAATGTGTGCATGAAAGGAGAATATGATTAAAAACCTTGGCAGCCATGAGTTACAGGAGTAGCTGGTGCTACTGGGAATGAAAACATTCTTAATAAATCTGTGGACGTTGCATTTACCGCAACAACGGCAGGTTTTCTCACATTCATATTATAGAACTTCAGAATATGCTTTTTATTAAATGCACCCAGGTGGAACAGGATTGTCAGTCAGCAAGAGAGCACTCTGAAACCTCATCTAGGAAAAACCACTGAAGGGATAATTTTGTGTTTATGGTACACTCTGCTTCCATTTGTCAGTTTTGATAAAGGATTCAAGGAGTGCTAAATATCTTGAATGAGATGGCCATGTGTTTGCTGTGTTCCGAAACTAACAGTACCTGCAAAGAATCCTAATTTCTTCCTAGCTCTGCTTTGCTTTCCTGGTTGTAGTAAAAACATACAATCCTAAGGGGAAGGTGCTTTTTTTTTTTTTATTGCTCATTTACCATCTTCTATAATCTTCTTGTGGATTAGCACTAAATCTCTCAAGCAAAAGTATCTTTCCACAGGATGTAATCTACTTAAAGACTAAATGGTTTTGGCCTATAGCAGGGGTTGAAAAGATGGTGCAGCCTTCCTCAGGCTCTCTCACATCTGGCTTGGAAAAAAATAAACTAGAAGAAAAATAATCTCAAAAGACTAGCTGCCTTATTTTGTTACTAAACATTGAACACTTAGAAGCCAGCTCATCTTAGAACTTTACAAATATGTAAGACTGCCTTCAAGAGCCACACATTTAAGCAATTTATACAAAGAATCAAAACACAAGTTTCACAGTAACTATTTAAATGCCATTTCCTTTTATAAATCATGGTTATATCCTGATTCTGGGCACTAATGGATAAATGCTCATGATGCAGCTGTATTCAACTTAATTTGGAGACAAATCAAGTGACTAAATGACCCTGTGTTTCTGGCACTGTTATGCCATCACCTACATTATAAAAATATTCAGTGTTATTGAAAGTCTTCTCTGCAGCATTAGCAGTTCTGTTAGTAGAGTTTCAGGACAGGGTGCAGATATCTTTGCCTTCTGTACTACCTTTTTGCAGCAGAGGAAATCATATGTTAACCCTGAAGCTACTCATCTCTAAGACCACAAATAGCTGGGGAAATATCAGCTCCTCCTGCCTGGGCAGATCCACTGCAGATGCCACCACAGCCTCTTTGCCTTGCGACCTGTCTTGGGCTGAGTGACACAGTGGCATCAGGATGGACCTGAAATTCTCTGTCCACCCCCAAAAAGCCACACTAAACTTGGCCTTTGATAACCAAATTATAGAACAGTGATGAATACACACTCATCACTGCACTGCTTCAATGGTGCTACTGAGTCAGCTAAAGACCGCAAACTGTAAAGCCCTGTTTTAATGACCAATACCAGACATAAAATTTATGCTCCTCTGGCTGCCTGTGGTTGCTGTTCTAGCTGCTGAATAAGTGGCTCTATCTTCAAAAGGTCTAGCTGACCTGTTGATTTGAAACTGCTTCCCAGCAGCAGTTAACAATGGACCCCCAGTTGAGATCAAAGGTGGCCTGTCTGCACTCAAAAAGGCCTTTTGAGGAGGCAGGAAGCATAAGCATCTCTGCCGGGGATGTGGCACCTGAACGCATCCAGGCTGCTCACCTCTGGCAACAAAAAATTAGGGCTTGATCCAGCACCCTTCAAGATCCCAGGCAGAGTAAATGCTGTCCTGGTCCCTTAGTACTATTGCCTGCAAAGTTTTTTTTAAAACAAGAGGCAGAACTCACCTGTCTTCCAGCCCCATTTATTTACTATACTCTTTTCAACAGAGCTATCAGGTGGCCTCATTTTGTTTCATTTTTCATGAATTCTGCATTCAATTACAATACATTACAATAATGTAGATTCTAAAGGAAATGTTTACCATGACTAACTTTGGGACAGTTACCCCAATAAACCTCATGTTTGAATGTTCGATGAAACTGACCTCTGAAGACATATTTTATACCCTACCTCTGGACAGAGGGTGTCAAACATAAATAAACATCAACACCTACACTATTCCCACTATCCACTTCTAAAGCTGTCATCAAACCACTGACCGGTGTTACTTTCAAGTGTCGCATTTATTTTAATTTCTTACTATTTTTATTTACAGAATGCTATAAATATAGTAGCTCAGACATTAACTTAAAAAAATTATACAAGGAATTCTTTTTTTCCCAAAGATTCTGAATTATTTCTTAAACTTAAATTATACAAGGAATTCTTTTTTTCCCAAAGATTCTGAATTATTTCTTAAACTTATACATAAAAAGGTACCTATAACATTTTCTCAACTTTGGACCTAAAGTGAACAGTGAATAAAAGTATTCTCTTATGAATGTACATGCATATCCAGAGGGCATTAAAGAGCTGGTCTGATTGCCCTCTCTGACCATGGGAAGTATTAAACTAATGCTGGTATGAGAATTGTGAAAGAGCGACACTATCATTTCTTGTAAGGCCTAAGGACATGTGACTTATACCTTGCAGAATATTACAGCTGGTTTCTTTTCAGGGACTCAGAGAGTTTCTCCAGTAAAAGAATGGGGCCACACTGTAGGGGAAAAAAAAGGTGAGGTGGCTTTGGATGTTTATTCCCATCATCTTACAGGAACCCTCCTCCCTAACCACTGGAAAGATTTTTTGGCAGCACTTCTTTCTGGAGCCCAAGCCTCTTTGGGTCCATTCCTTACAAGCTGAAAATATTTCAGCCCAGTGTGGTAGATAGAAGATTAGGAACTGCCTATACAGATTGGAAATTTAAACAGGCAGAAAATCAAATAATCATGGGATATTCTGAGTTGGAAGGGAATCATGAGGATCGTTTAGTTCAACTCTTAAATTAATAGCCCATACAGGGTGTTCCAGGGAAAAAAGGGGGTCCAAAAGGCTGTTGAAACTGAAACTAGGGCACCATTGAGAGCTTAACCCAAACAGCAGTTTTATTACCAAAAGAGTGGCCAAGTAAACAGAAAAAAACCCCTGAGAGAGAGAGAGAGGGAGAAATAAGCTCCCAGGTATAAACACACAAATCTCCCACAGGGTTGTCTCACTGACCCCAGAATTCCTGGACTTCCCAGAACAGCGGCTGCATCCTCAAGGATTGGCTGGCTCCTCGTGAAGGTAGGCATCCCCGCCAAAAAGGCAATGTTGTCCTGCCACCTGAAGAGATCAAAAAAGCCCCAAAGCATGAGCCATCTGCTTTTTATCTAATTTGCCAAAATTATACCTACCTGGGCAGGTGTGGCCAGTATTGCCCAGGCAGAGATCCTTAGCAACTCCCCCCTGTAATGTAAGTAGGACCATTTGGCAAGTCTGGATAGTATATTCCGGGAGATCTTTCTTAGATGGATCTAGGGCCTTACTTCATCCTCCTTCCCCTCTCTTTCTCCTCCAAGTGCCCTTGAAGGGCCATCAGCCAATAGTGAGAGCCCAATTAATTTTATTTTACACAAAAATGCCTCCTTCAAGGACCAAGTCTACCTTTATCAGCCTGTTTCCCATAACTTGGCAGGAGAAGCACAGCTCCTCACAGGTGGCTGGGCCAAACACAGACCAAAAATATTAGCATCTAATTCAGCCTGGATACACAGGGATCAAACCCACTACCTTAACCAGTTAAATTAATGTCAAGGAAGAGCAGCCAAAATCTCGAGTCATCTAGTGGACAGACAATTAAGCACATCTCAGTGCTTCTTTAAGGATATTTTGCTGGCAGTTTTGTAGTTTTGGCATCAGTCACATTTTTATAAATCCACCTGTTTAGATGCTGTATTTTCAGTGTTTATAGGGCGTGCACTTCTTACAATTCGTCTCACTCCACAGAAACAAACAAACAAATAAACATTCTTAGTGCTGTATTTCAGCTTGTCATTATTCCCCAAGGAAAGTCAGGCCCCGAAGGAAGGTGGTGAAGAGCAGGTCAGAGGTATTTTCCTTGGGGAGTGCAAGTTCATGGAGGAAGTGAAAGCTGGCAACACTGACAGCTATCGGGAAGTCTGCATGTTTTTAAACTTGGGTTTCTACATATTGGGCAGTCAAAAATCAAGTCTGGTGTGAAGCTAGTTTCAACAGCATGGTTTAGAGTTTTTTATACATATTTCATCCTATTTCCTTGACAATCTCACAATTCACAGACAGTCCAGATACCTAGAAATACTGAAACTTGGACAAATTCCAGTAGTGTGATGAACAATCAAGCTGGTAATTACAGCGCCATTTTGCCCAATCTGTCATTTCAGTGGTGAATGGACTTGCTTAAAAAACCCTTATTTTTCAGCTTAATTTGCATTTCTGTGGGTCAACGTTTGTGTGAGAGATCCACAACCTGTTGAATATAAGGTAAAATCTTGCTCCTTTTCTGCAATGGAGAAATCAAGAGGGAGATTGAGAAACTGTGTTTGGGAGACTGAGAAACTGTGTTTAGGAGACATTACTTCTGCTGATCACTTTCTTATGGTAATTATTATAGGATTGTTCAACTTCTTACAAGCTTTTCCTCCTCATACAACTTTTGATGATTACAGCTTTTGTTAAAATGCTCCGTCTATGGCAAAATACATGAATAGAAAAGCCAAAATAGTTTTCATAACGTTCAGTCTTCTATAATAGGAATAAAAGCATAAAAGTTATTGAAATCTGGGGTGGATTTTATTTCTTTACTTAAAAATAAGGCATTCAGTTGGCAACTCTCTGTGGGTGGACTCTGCAAGCTCGTGTATGCTTGGCTTATTGGCGCAAGGAATAATAACAGACAAATCTATGTTCTAAATGTGAAACAGTATAACATAAACAAGCCAAACATAACTAAACAGTTAGGCAATGGGTCACCTTGCAGTGTGGTTACTGGAGAAACAGCAGTAATAGCATGGTTATCTGAAGCAGGATCATCTATTCATAGACGTTTGAGTGCTGGCATACTTCACTCTATCCATATTATACCACAGTAGCTAACATGTCTCAGTTTAATGTATTTGTTTTCATGAGTTGATGAGATGTAAGAAAACAAATCTCTTTCATAGATCACAGAATCATTTGGATTAATAAGAACATCTGCGATCATCGAGTCCAACCTTTGACAGATTACCACCTTGCAAACTGGACAATAGCACTAAGTGACATGCCCAATCATTTATCAAGCACGTCCAGGGATGGTGACTCCACCACTTCCCTGAGCAGTCCATTTCACTGCTTAACAACCCTTCTAGTGAAGAAATTCTTCCTGATGTCCAAACTGAACCTCTTCTGACACAGTTTGAGGCTATGTTCTGTCATTGTGTCACTGGATGCCTGGGAGAAGAGGCCAACCCTCACTTGCCTACAGTGTCCTTTCAGGCAGCTGTAGAGAGTGATGATGAAAGAGTTGTAGAAATAGAGGCTCAGTTGAACCTCCTTCTCCAGTCTAAATGCTCCAAGTTCCCTTAACTGCTCCTCATTTAATTTACTCTCTAGGCTCTTCAGCAGCTTTGTTGTCCTTTTCTGGACTCTCCAGAACCTTAATGTCTTCAGTGCAGTCTCACCAGTGCTGAATACAGAATATAGATATATATATATATATATATGTATATATATATATACACACATATATATATATACATATTTATATTTATACAGTATGGACAGCAGTATATACAGCAGGCTTATGGCCTTATAGGCTAGATTCAGTAAAAGAATCTATTACAATGCTACCTAAATTTGGAGGCACCTAAGCAACTTAAGCAGTTTCCCTTTCTTTGTGGCTCATTCTTTAGCTGTCAGGAAGAATAGCCCTTCAGCAAAACTGTACTTAAGGGTTTCAAGATTTTACTTCAAGAGGTTAAACTTGTGTCTTTTCATCTGAAGAGTCTTCATGATGGGGTACCTGAATGAACATTCTTACACTGATTACATTATTTCAAATGTAAAATAAACTGTAGATAACATACTTTGTGTGACAAATTTAATCACAGTCAGACTCTGATCAAACATTGTAGATAGAATGTAGAAGTTTTATTCAACTAAGTGGAAGCAAGAATGCTCCTTGCCAAGACAGTTTCCTTCATTCATCTGAAAAGTCTGCAGTATTTCATCATGGCAAACAATCCCAAGTTTTCTTTATGTGTATACTTGCAATCTAGTCAGACTTGTTAACTTTGCAGATATCTGTCAGGGTACAGGGCAGTACCACAGGACAAACCATTGTAAAGTATAACATGATGATGATGTGTTTTACTGAAAAAGATTTAAATCTCTAATTTTGGATGAGCTACTATGTCTTTCTGTGAATAATATCAACATCAATGATAAAGCTGTAGTAAATGTAATGGTTCTATTAAACTTGTTGATTGCTCTAGGTAATTAATTAAACAATGCTGCTCCAGTCTTTGCACATTCTAGTAAGTATAAATATTACTTTAGTATTATTCTGTGAAATACTACAAGTAGTAGAGGCAATGTGAATTTGGGTCAAGTTGAACACATTACTGCTATATAATAGTATCTAGGGACCACCCGGTGCTAGGCAGACCTACCTAGAAATCTGGGTTTCCAATTTGTGAGAAAAGCTGTTTCTTTTCGGAATATCATTTCTTATAAATCACACTAAAACAATTTTATCAGTTCGAGCAATGGAACAAAGTACTGCAATAAAATAGCTTTCCTGAAGCTGCTTCAATATTCTTACTTTTTTCACTACTGCAAAAAGTGGATACCCACCTCCTAGGTTCTGGGACTACAAGCCATATCGCCCAAGAAGACCAGGGACAAGATGATGATCAAATGATTTTTGGGCTATCTGTGGTGACTTTCTGAGAGCACTGAATTCTTGGCTTAGGAAAAGTCCACCAAACACTTCAGGAGTGAGAACCTATAAAGCTGCTGATGTGGGAGTAATTTTCCAGGTGTAGGAGCAACAGTTTAATGAAAATGCTACATAGGTTAAGGTAAAGTTTATTGTCATATTTTTAATCATGTAGTATGACATTTTCTAATAAAATGGTACTTCATCAGAAAATAGCTAACTCTGTTAATCCTCCTTTGTGAATGGGGGATGCATGACACTACCCTAGACAAAAAAGAATATATGATTTAGGATCTACACCTTTAGGCATCCAAAGACATCAGAAAAGGGCTGAAAGTGACTATGCAACTTCACACAGTTCTTGTATCAGTTTCCATATACCTACAAGCAGACATTGACAGTTGTCCTTTTCTTCAGGTAAGCCTAGATCTTCAACTCCTCTATAGTAAAGTTCGTGGGAACTCAGAAATCTTTTTTTTTTTTTTTAATTTTCAAAAACTATAAGATCTATCAACAAACTTCCAGATTTGGTTTCTTTCCAAAGAGCATTCTTCCTGTGTGTGATACTGGTCATGAAATGCAATCAACTAAGCAGTAACTCTTTGATTACTATTTTTAACCTGATTTTGCTTATTTAATTTAATTACCTACTTATTGCTCTGACAAAGGAATAAAAATCAAATCCTGACTCAATACTTAAAATGTAGTCTCTGTAAATTTTCATTCCAAATGACGAAATTCTCATTCCAATCTACTCAAACAAGTATTCTTGACATCCAGTGTATCAAAACAACAACAAAACAAACAAAAAAAACCAAAAAAACCCAAGATATAACCAAAACCAAACAAAAAACAAGAACAGAACAAACAAAAAACATGTGAACAAAAACACCAAAAAGCCCTAACCAACCAAACAAAACCCTAATGCCCCAATGATAGGAGAATGAGGAAAACAAAATTTAAAAGATTACAAATATACATGGCCAGAACTGATGTAATTTGTGAAGGAAAACCCATGCCAGTCAACCTGGTTTTTCTCATGGCATGTCAATGAAAAGGAGATCTTTCCAAGGGAGGAATCTCCCACTCAGGCTTGACAAAAGTCACCCAATTCAGTCTTCTTCCCTCCTAAATGATGCTTAACACTACTGTAGGACAGATGAAATTCTAATTTTTTCAGGGCTCAGAAGCTAGGGCCCTCCCTCAGTTCCTCATAAATCTACTTGCAAACTGACTAATGGCACAACGACACTGAAGACTGTACTAAAAACATGCAAATATGGCATTTCAGGTGCTTGCAGAGTGAATAAAGCTATGCTTTATTCTGGCCAACATCCCTCACTGAATTGCTGAGCATGATAAACTGCCTTACAAAAAAGGGTTTTCAGTTAAATAACACAGAGTGAGATGAAGCTTATGAAAGCATTTGGAAGAGGATTAGAATGACATGAAAAGATTTGAGGCAGATCAGTACTGACATTTTCCAGCCAGCGCTTGTTGTGTAATGAAGCACTCTTGGAGCTTGCACAACTCAATAAGCATTTCTAATCAATAAGTAAAATAAATACAGGGGTTACAAAGATATATTGGAGTGGTGAATGTCCTCCTAAATTCTTCGTATCTTTGACATTATATCTTCATTTCAAGTATAACTCAGTATATTTAAAGCCATGAGCAAGACGAAAACTTTTTATAGATACACATTGCTCAGTGTGCTAGAAACAATGTTTCTTCTAAATTTGCTCCAATTTTTCTGACACTTATTATATCTTGTGCATTGCATTTTCTGCCTATGTATGGGCAACAGTATTAACCTGCTCATTTTAGTATTTTGTGAGGTACCACACAGAAGCTCAAATTCAATCACATTTAAGCAAAAAAGTTCCTGCTAGAAAAAAAGCCCAGTAGAAGAACGTTTTAGTTTTGACAAACTAAAGAGCACTCAGTCTTTTCCTATGGAACTCTCAAAAGTATGAAGATGTTTCAAGCATTGTAGCTGTGATGACTAAGAGAACTTCACTATTTGAGCATAAGTTCACTGAGGCTCTGCTAAAAATTCCAAGGCCCAATTGTACTACAAAAGTGTATGATCCAAGGAGCTGGAATGGAAGAGGCAGGAGATAGCCTATGTAAGGGAAAGAATTTTGAAAGAGAAGTTTAGATTGGAAGAGAAAGTGTATGACACTTTAGGTGTCTTCAGTTTGGTTCTTATGCCAAGAGAAAATTAAGAAAAAGCTAATTATTACAACAAAGTGAGTGTGATTCCAAGATTGCCCCAGTAAAGCAAATGGTAAAATGAGAGAATTGCCTTATGTTTATTCTCTGTCACGGAACTAGTAATTACAGTGAAATACTGAGCCAACATCAGAACAGAGGTGGAGTTAAGAAACCTAGGATTGCTGTTTCCACCTTCATTGTCTTGGGATGTTCTCAGACCTGAAAACATCTCTCACCACTGAGCAGAGTCCCAGGCAGCACACATGAGTATAGACAGTCACTTCTTCATCTTGAATGATTTTCTGATTTCATTACTCTGGAAAGATTAAAATGTTTCCCCCCACACTCCCTCTTTTNTTTGGTCTATTCAATGAATATTCATTGAGGGAAATTATTTATTTAAAAATGTATTCAGAAATCACAGACACAATGGCCTGTCTGTATTAGGGCTGTGTAATGAACCACAATTCTTTAGAAATCACCATAGGCCAGCTTCAAAAGGATGAGTTAAAAAAGGTTGAAGACTGTGAGCATGGGAATGGGTTGAAGGTCACACAACCACCTACCTTCTGGCACTTCCTACCTCTGTCTTACTGGCCTATATGGACAGTTCCACAGATGTTCTAATGTAATGTTTTTGTCTATAATATATATACAAACATATACACACACATACCTATACATATATAATATTGCACAAACATAAGTGTGTATAAGTCTGCGCACTGAAGGAATGTGCTGTAACATCAGAATTCTTCTGGACTATATAGGTATGGACAGAGACTATTGCCATGAGAAAATCAGAGATAGGTTAATGCTCAGCTGTGGAGCCCTGAGTCAGCTCACATGTGATGCACGGTGGTTAAGTGACCCAGTTCACACAGCTGTTTTGCTGCTTCTCATTGATCAGTGTTCTTCATGAGAAACAATTTGGAAATTAAATTTTAGAGTGTTTATATAACATTTCTGGAAGCATAGTTCCTAGCATCTCTCTGTAAAATTACTGCACTTTCCTGAGAGTACAACTTTTAAGTCCTTACGTTCCAAAAAAGAAGTATGAGCAATAAATGTCAACATCTACAAGTGGCCCAAATCAGCCATTTTTCATAAATGATGGTGCTACTTCAATCTCATTTTCTTCCTAGTAAGCTGTAGGAAGAGACAGTTAAAGACAGACCCTCTTCAGGAGCACATTATTGATATGGCATTCCACAGGTGTTGACTGCACACAAGCAGCATGGTAACCTATTTGAATATTCCTATAAATCACTTCATTAACAGTGCCCACTTTCTGCTCTACAAGAAATAGTTGTGCCCCATGTTTTAAGTACTCTGAAATCTGAAACAATGTGGTTTAAAGTTGTGAATTCATTATTTAATGTCCTTTAAATCTAACTTAAATCTAGCCAGCTTTACTGAAGCATTTCAGTTACCACCGCTTACTACAGTTTGCAGTAATTACAGTTTGTTTGTTTAATGAGATGGTTCTTAATTGCAGACACCACTGAAAGAACAATCCAGCAAAAATAAAGTTTCTGCAATCATTTTTTTTATCTAGAGAAAAGAAAATGGTGGGGAGGAAATTGGTTTAGATAACTTACTCTTGAGCGTTTTCTGAACAGCTGACATAAGTGAGTTCTGATCCTCTGTATTCCTGCTATAAATCAGGAGTAACCTCCTCATCAATAGTTACAAGAATATAAAACTAGCATACATGAGAATAAAAGTAAGAGTCATTGTTTTCAAATCAGGAGACCACTAATCAGCTACAGAATGTGTCGTGCACCTCTATTTATAACGCAATAAATTAGACTAACCTCAGCATCAGTCACAGAAAAGTAGTTCATGTTTTGTCAGAGACTGTTTTTTCAGCAAAGTAATCCTCTGTGACCAAATTAAATGAGAGACTTCAGCACTCAGGTAGGGCTGACATCTTAGAAATCCTCAACTACTGTCAGATTTCAACCATCTCAAGCCCATGCTGAGTGACTGTCAGAGAATGAGCAGGCTGAATATAGACATACCCATCTCCCATGCTGAAAGTTATTTGGGGTACCCAAGTCATCTGTTCAGTATAGGGCATTAAATGCCACTTTGAGCTTACTTTCAAAAGGGGAAAACAGATTCAGGTCTTCAAAACATTAATTCAAGAACCAGCCTGGAGGAGAAGTTGAGAGTGGTGGGACCTTAGGGAAGTGGAAACTGCAGGAAAAAATCCAAAAAAGAAAGTGCACAAGCCAAGAGGTCTGAATGTTCAGGTAGCGTGTGAAATTGATGCTTTATGTGAATAAACGAGACACCATTCCTTCCAGTAGAAAGCCAACCCTTAGTAGTAGAGGTATTCCCTGATGCACTTATGGTCCCATCACATAGACTGAGCAAGACAACCAGATTTCTGTGAATTTTATCCTACCTGCCTCACTTTAAAACACTTCAAGAGCTTTATTATATGGTGTACAGTAGCAGTGTGATACACTTCACCAAGACCTCAATATCTTCTTGTGGGAATTTCAGAAATAATTTGCTGCTGTCCACAATACTCCATGCAGAAAAATTGACTAACTCGAATATAACATTAGCAGTGAGAAATTTTCTATGCAGTTGTGAAATATCCAATTAGAGCAGAACACTTTAGGCCCTGGATAAACATTTGGGTCTCTGTCAGAAATGGTTCTGGACAACAGAAACACAAATTTTTAATTCTTTATCCCTATCTATTGAATTCCTTGTGTGAAATTTTCAACAATCCTAATGAAAAACTAAGACTACAGTGGAAATAAGGGAAAAAAAAGTGTTGGTATTGTTGTGTAGGTGGTTTTGATTAGAGTTGGCAGCAATTTAAAATGAGATACATCTTTCAGAAGAAAAGACAATTTTACTCAGGGAAGATTCATGTGATACATGAATAAGACCTTTGACTACTGATGGGCAAATCTTCTGCAAAATATAGGAACATATTACATGCATTTTCAAATCTTTGAAGACCTCACTAAATTTTCCTTCTCCTTCTTAGAGGCAGTATGGGAATTTTCAGGTAGAGGTTTTTTGTGCTCTTTGTACACCCACAGCACCCCTGATAACAGGTGACTATTACAGAGTGCATAGAACGTTCAAAAGACAGCTGAAATGATTCAAGAGGCACAAAAGGTTACCCCACAAAAACAAAATGGGAAGGAAGCCTTTCTAGATTTTTTTTCCTGGCCTCCTGCTCTGAGGGGTTCCTGTAACCTGGACCATTCCTGTTAGATTTTCCTGGCAAGTTAATAAAAAAAAAAAAAAAGGCAAAAAACAACAAATCATTGAAAAGATGTCTGTCTTAAAAAGCAATGTGTCAGGGATTCACTGTATTCTTAGACAAAAGAGCCAATTTATACTGCTGAATTCTAGACATTTCAGGCAATTCATCTTTTTCCCACAGTGATATTACCAGTCATAGGTAGAATTTTAAAATTATTTTAAAGCACAGATTATACACGCTTCAGACTACATATATGAAACAAAAGATCAGGCTGGCCTGTGGTGTGACTAGTGTCAATCCTGGCAGCATTTTGCCTGCAGTCCAGGCAACCTTGAGCACACTCGGCCTTCACCCAGAGCTAAGTGGAGGCTGCGTAGCTGCAGTAGCACAGTGCTGAGCCTGAGAGAATATATCCTGCCTTCTCAGCAAGGCTTATTAGCTTGGTTTGTGTGCCTGCTAGCCGCAGCTACATGGCTCCTGCTTTGAGGCCAGTTTGCATCTGGCTGGCTCAGAGCACAGGAAGAGTAAATTCAAGTCTCCTTGCAAAATACCTCATGGATATCTGTCAATTCGTCCAGGGAAAAACTGAGCATCACGATAGTCCTCTTGAAATATGCAGCAGATTTGACTCCATGGAAGTGGAAAATAAATAAATAAAAAGGAAAAATGCAAATATCCTGGAGAAATTTGTCTTTCAGCAGATGCTACAAACTTGTTAACCCTTCAAATATCTGCCTGTTTCCCTGCACCCCTCCCCTTTCCTTCTTCCTTGTCTGTGAGTGTAACTTATATTGCACTCCTACTAAATGCCAAGTTGCTGCAAGTCGAACAGCTCTGGCACTTACACCCACGTACACCTGTTTCCTGACCGACAAATAAATGATGTGTAACTTACACCATTGCTAACTTATGATTTAATTCAGCAGTGTTGTCTATTCGTTTATTAACTTTTTAAAGTACTCTAGGGTCAGTATAAACACATGTGCTCTCCTGCTGTGCCCTCACTCCACTTAAGCCTTCTTCACTAAGAGGTGAAATTACTGGATTTGCAGAATGCCCAGGTATGACAGGGCAGACTCTGCTGCTGTAGTTTAACTTTGGGAGACGACACTTTTACAGTTCAATGTATAGAGCAACAGACTGGAAAGCCACACTGGTGTTTCCATACATCTGTTTACAACTGAGTACCTACTCTGGCCGTTCCAGACATGCTTAAACAAAAGTTGGCAGGACTAAAAAAAGTGGGAATGTGTTGCAACAATATAGAGAAATGAATGTGAAAAAATGCAGCTCAAGGAACATACCTGAACTGGGCCTGAAACAGGGCAGAGTATGGGGTAAACTTGGAAAAATTAGGAGTAGTGGTGAAAAGATGGGAAAAGACAAATCTTTAATGTCAAACCCAGTAGTTTGTTTTTCTGTAGTGTATAAATAGCAAACAACTTTACTATTTTCTTTCTTCTGTGTGTTATCGTGGTTAAAATTTTCCATTCGTATGAGCATAATGTTTCTGGAATGTATCGGTGCAAGCTATTTAAAATAATTTTCCAATCAAGCTATATCCTAGAGATGGAAGTAAGGTCTATATTTAAATAAAAGATTTTGATATTCATCAGTGCATAAAATATAGCAGTTCCTGAAATATATTTTAAACTGAATTGATCAACTTCACCTTTCAAACCCTGTCAAACAACCATGAAAATAGATATATAACTTTAATTTTTTGTTTCATAATTCCATGTGAACTTTGTATATAACAGTATGCATACGCTAATACACAAATATACTACACTTTCATCTGTGGGTGCATAAGTCTAATGAGGTTCATCAGAGATGGTATGGAGTGATGGCTTTTACTGCTTCACCTGTTATATATTTCAAAGACCTCTATTTACCTCTTACATTTCTTCTAAGTGGGGAAGAGATATCATGGTCAACAATGTGATTGAGGTATTTCAGAGATGATTTCTTTCCTGCAGTTGTGTTTATCTTATCTCGTTCATTTCATGGAAGCTGCAGAAGTAGTAGGGATGGATTTGCCTAAACCAGCCTCACACCTTAATGGTAATGGTAGCAAGTCCTCCCAGGCTGATTGCATCTACCCCTGTCTGCTCTTTTCTGGGCCTAAACATCAAAATTATGTTTTTAAGCTTGATGCTAGCTAAAGCTATGCACAATAGGTGACTTCAGACCAAAAGAACTCTTCAGGTTTCCCTTTACAATCATTGATTCTTTCTTAGGCACTCGGTGCTCAACACAATCCTACTTAGGAGGCCTTCTCTCCCTTCCCTTGCCTGGAGAGAAACAGGCCTCCTCCAGGCTAAAGGTAAACTTTTTAAACATCCTTTGAAAATGCTGATGCTGATCAGGCAAATGCAAGGTGTATCTTGAATAGTTATGCTTTCTAGGACTTTCTGGGAAAGCACTACCGAAAATGGAAAGATACTTTAGTCTATTTCATGCAAAGACCTCTGAAGAAAATAGTGATTCAACTCCATAACCCTTGAAAAGAGAATACTGGTGGACTAAAATTAAACAAAACAAAACAAAACAAAAAATTGGATAGGAAAAAAAGAATTATTTTTTAATAATTCTGTGAAAATAATAACATGGTTCATAAAAAAGATATAGGGCCATAGCAACCATTTGCATAAGCCCATGTGATGAACAATGTCTGGTGGTAATAGAATTACACACTATAATCTTACTATATCATGCACTGAGTTAATAAAAAGGAGATATAAAATGTGACAGTATGGCCCTGCACTAGGAAGACTTGTTTAAGCATAGACTAAATTTTGTTACATGTAAGGATCATGTGAATGTGATAGCCTAGGTCTTGCCCCATGTGAGGACTGCCACTGAAGATGCACTTTTAAAGTTCAGAAATTTCCTTGTTCTTCCTCTACTTGGACTCATTGGAATGAAGGTAATAGCAGTGGAAGTGATTTGCAGGTCTATGAATATAATGAAATATATTTATGAGTAGGTCCTTATGTTCAGATTTTCTGCTTGTTCTTCAGGTTAAGTGAATCAAGATTCTTCTCGCCCAAGATGTGAGATGAGTGTAAAAACCAATAGGCTCCAAAAACCTTAGTGCACAAAGCAGACAGTGGAGCTCCTTGGTAGTATATATTTAGAGGTTGTTTAATAGATTTTAAATTACAAAAGTTTTAAAGAAGTTACAAATTACCTTCGGTTTTGCTGGTTTTGCTATTATAAATTCAGTTGGGTTCAGTTCAATTATATTTGGCATGATGAACTTTACAAGTGTTTCCAATGTGTAAAAACACACAGACCTTTTGGATGTCTTTCAAGAATAGGTTCCAGTGAGGACAGGACTATGCGATTTGTTTGGATTTTGGTTTTTACAGAATATTAATATTGCCCTGCTCCAGGTCAAATGTATTCACCGTTGCTTCCCTACTGGAATTAGATTTAGCCCTTCCATAATAACCCTTTTCTGTCCAGTAATCTGATCCATCATAGTCCAAGTCCTATCTCATTAGGGAAAAGGAAAAAGAGGCAGAGTATTTTCAGATTCTTGGCTATTCCTGGTCTCCCTGGCTATGAATTTGTCATCTGTCAGAGATCAGACAACCTTATTGGCAGGACCAATATGCCAGGCAAGTTTGCCAGAGAAGAAATGCAGTAAAACTCACAATTCTCAGAATATTAATGGTATTTTTCTTTCAAAATCTTTCTTTCAGGTCTTTTTATCCAACCTTATCTGACCATATACTCTGATATTTCTATTCAATGAAAAGGTATTTTGTCCTGTGTTTTTGTTTAAATACTCAGACATGCCTCTTCTTTTTACATTTTAGAATAGTGTGTTTATTCACTTCCTCCAGTTTCTTCAATACTATGATTTTCAGTTAGCCTTTTACTTTGTCTCAGTAAGAAGAACAGATCCAAACAGTTTATTTGCCAAAGCAAATTTTGGTCAGGAGTCCTTTATATGTAGGAGTAGACAAAACATCAAAACACAGTCCTGCAGTTGTGGACTGGAGTTACAGGGGACACAGAAAAGATCAGGGAGAGAAAGCTTCCCTGTAGCTAGGAAATATGGCTCATGATTGCAACCTGCCTTCAGTCTCAGATGCTACAGAGTTAATGCCATGCTGTAATGAAGTGAGAAGAAACAGCAGCTAACATCCATACATAGACACGAAGGAAGAAAAAAAAATAGATTTTTAAAATGGTGTAAAAACAAATTACATTTATTACACCTATGCAAATATATGTAGACACTTCTGTTGTTAGGTTATGACACAATATTATCATGCAAATTTGCTATTTTTTACTTATGTATTCATTTGGGGCAACAAGAGGAGAATGACTAAGAATTATTCAGGGAAAAATGGTGCTGCTGTTTATCCTGTAGAATGGGAAGAAGATAATAATATTCTCTGAACTAATATACAGTGTTAAATCAGAGCATATCAGACCATCTTCTAAAATTTAAGTCTTCGTGAAATAATTATATCATCCTTTTTACCAAACAGGCAACCTAGACAGAAGTTGATTAGACTGCTCTCTAGTCAGACAATGAATCAGTGGCACAGCAGGAATATAGCTCTGTAGCCTTCAGATCCACATACATACTCTGGTAATTGGATCAAACTCTAGGAAAAACATCCAGAAAATGAATCAGAAGTTAGGTCTTAACTCCATGCATTTATGTCAGCTGTATAAATCTCAAGTGCACTCCTTAAAATTAGCCTTTTAATTTTGTTGTTAGTCGCAGCATTCTAATTCTTTCCTTCTCAGGCTCTCTGAGTGTCTCTGCTTTGCTCACAGCACACGAGTCAAATACATCTTTAGGAAAAACAAGATGATAACAATCCTATAAACTATTTAAGCCAGCCAAAACATGGAGTGAACAAGAGAAAACATTCCAAGATCCATTTGTACTAGACCCTTTTTTTTTTTCCCATCTGGGATCATGCGTTGCCCAGGCACTTTTGCAGCAGTTGTAGTTCACTTTCTCTGCATTTCAAAAATGTCATTAGGGCTCCCAGCATTATGCTGTGATCTTTGGACATCTCTGTGACCTTAGAGAAAGGATAGCCATCTGAATTTAAAACATGCACAAAATAGAGCTCTTTGGGGTACTGTTTCTGATTTTGTTCTTTCTTCCCCTCCCCCTTTTTCCATTTTTTTTAAGAAGAAACTGCTATTGCCAGCAAAAGCATTTCCCTCACTTCCACAGCTGCCACACAACCTGGCAGTCCTCTCATTCTCATCTTTCATATTAAGATTCTTGTGAATCTGAAGTGATGGAAAAGCACCTTTACACCAGAGGTTTGACACTCCATGAGACTGAATCACAGCAGCAGGTCGTTCATTCACTGTGTAAAACCAGCCTTTATGGGATGTGCTGCCAAATCTTCTGCTTTTAAACGACCTTACAGATCACTGTGCCTTCACCAGTCCCGGTAGGGCTATCCAAAAACATGATATTCTGAAGGAAAAATGACATTTTGAAAAGCAGTGTCTTCCTGCCTCTTCCTCCCCCCTCCCCCCCCCCCCCCCATCCCCAGCCTTTTCTAGCTGTATAGAGAAAATGTTTTCGTTTTAGAAACAGAGAGGAAGCTGTGGAAAAACCCCATACTTTTGTTACCACTCTCTGTCTAGACATAGACCAAACTGAAGATAATAGATAATCGTTTAAGGGTTGACACAGACGTAGCAATTTGGTGGCCTGAGAAGCATGTGTGTTCGCACTATCACTTAGGATAAGTCTTGTAAATTTTGCTGACTGCTACAACTAATTCTTTGTTTAAGGATGATAAAGCACCAGCTCAATCCATACGTGAACAAGTATAGGGCCATAAAAGCAGAATAAAAGTAATTGATCCCCATTCAGGAGTCACTCCACAAATTATTCAGCTCTGGGAAAGGCAGTTTGATGACCTACCCCTTGATCTAATTGGGTGAATCTTAAAAAAAAACCCCAGAAGTTGTAGGTATTCTTAAACCTCACAAGGCCAAGAACCAAATCTGCAAAGGTTAGTTATGTAGCATAATGCTGAGAAATGAAGGACCTTCCTGCATAGATCTAGCCATCTCATGGAGACTGTAATCTCTACAAATTAAAAGCCCAGGGTGGAAAAACAGTCCTTTCATGTTTTTGGTTTGTTGTTAGTTTGGTTGTTCTTGTTTGTTTAGTTTTGGTTTGGGTTTTTTCATAGTGGCAGCAAAAGCAGAAGGTCATAGTGCCTTTGTGGACTCAGGATGTGGAAGACCTCATTTTACTTCCCTGCAGTGTCTAAACCACATCTTCTCTTCCACTACCACCAAACCCTCCCTCACCACCAACATGGTTTTCTAAACACTAGGAGGCTGACTAAGAAGTTAAAGGCACTATCTCCTCCTCTGTGAATAGCATGGAGTTCAGACTAGGAGATGAAATTTGAGAATAAATAAACACAAGACCTATTAGGGAAGAGAGAAGGGGAAACCATGAGCAGTGAGCTCCTTGACCCTTGCATCTCCATTGAGTGTGAAGACACAGGGAAGTTCACTTGCTCTAAGTTTATTGACCAAAATACAAGTGTGCAAAGTCTATATGTGCCTCAGAAAGTGCTAAATAGGAGCTTCGAATATCTTATATTTGGTTGAAAATTGGAAAATTGAGTACTGTATTCAGCTCTGAGATCCCCAACATCAGGAGCACACAGACCTCAGTGCTGCAGCACCTCTCGTACCGAGACTGGCTGAGGCAGTTGGGGTTGTTCAGTCTGGAGAAGAGAAGGCTTAGAGCTGCTTTCAGTACCTAAGAGGGCTACAGGAGAGGTGGAGAGGGACTTTTGACATGAGCATGGAGTGACAGGACAAGGGGAAATGGCTTCAAACTGAAAAAGAATAGTTTAGATTAGATGCTAGGAAGAGATCCTGGACCCAGTGTGGTAAGGCACTGGAATAGGCTGCCCAGAGAAGCCGTGGCTGCCTCATCTCTGTAAGTGGGCAAGGTCACGTTGGAGCAACTTGGTCACATGACAGGTATCCCTGACCATGGTAGGGAGTTTGGAACTAGATGATCCTTCAAGTCCCTTCCAAGCCAAGACATGGTTTGTATTCAGGCATTTTGCTCTCTTCTCATGTAGGCCTTCGTAAACTGAGCACCTGAGTAACAAAGGAAGGCATTCCAGCCCTAAATTAGGTCGTGAACATGTAGCAGCTTTTTATCTCATCTGACTCCTGCAAAGAACAGTGAAGGAAGCTTTTTTTGCAATAGATCCTGTAGATGCACCCTTCTTTCTCCTCATTTCTTATTCTCACTTTCTCCAAGTGTAGTCTCTCACAGTGTTTGACAATCCTCACACTATTCTTTTTCTTATGTTGAAATAAAAATTCTTGCATTTTGCTTTACGCCCTTTACCTCTTACTCTGTTAGTAACTAACTCTAAGAGCCCGGCTCCATCTTCTTTGCTCCTCCATCAGTTTTTACATATACATTAGAAAGATCTCTGTGAGCCTGTTTGACAAGTTCAGCATTCCCATCTCTGTCAGTCTCTCCTTGTATGTCAGATGCTCCAGTCCCTTCATCATCTCTGTTACCTTGTGCTGGACTCTACTGAAGACATTCATTATTTTTCTTGTACTCAGGGGACCTGATCCAGAACCATCACTCCAGATTTGTTTCACAAGTTCTGAGTAGAGACAACCTGTGACTCTTGGGAATGGTGCTGTGCAGGGGCAGCATATGATTCTGTGGTGGTTGTGATTTGATGCACCTTTGCAACTGAGAATTCAAACAGCCTCCTGCCTTAGGGTTGCATTAGGTACAGCATCATCACCACAGAATCACAGAACCACAGAATATGCTAAATTGGAAAGGACTCATGAGGATCTTTGAGTCCAACCCTTAGCCCTGCACAGGACCATCTCCAATAGTCACACCATGTGCCTGAGGGTACCATCTTAATGCTTCTTGGACTGTCAGGCTTGGTGCTGTGATCACTTCCCTGGAGAGCCTGTTCCAGTATTCAACCACCCTCTGACTGAAGAACCTTTCTGTGATTTGTGGCTCATCATCAGTTTGGTGCTTACTAGGACTGTCGCTGCAGGGCTCCTTTTCAGCCTGTTAGCATCCAGTGTGCATGGAGCTGTTTGTCCTCAGGTAGAGGACTTTAAAATACCGCTTGTTTAACTTCCTGAGATCCTTCAGCATGTCCAGGTCCTACAGCACAACACACCCATCTGGTGCGTCACCCACTGTCCCAGTTTTGTATAGTCTGACATCTTGCTGAGGGCACCCTGTCCCATCAGCTCAAGAGTCCTGGATCCAATATCACCACTTAAATCACATTACTGAGACCTGAAGTTTGTGCTGCTGATGCTAGCCCTTTGAGCCCAGCAGTTTTGTCAGTTTCAAATCCACCTCACTGTCCACTTCCTTCATCTGTACTTCACCAGCTTTTCCATGAAGATTGGACACATTGTCAAAAGCTTTACTGAAGATCAACAACATCATCTGCTCTCTCCACATTCTCCATGCCAATCATTTAATCATAGAAAACTGTCAGATTGGTATTCACATGCCTGTAGCATGACTCATTTGCTAGCCTCTTGCAACTAAAAAAAGTCCCCTCTGTTTTCTGAAAAAGAGAGACTACCCAAAAAGTCAGCAAACAACTTCTTCTGAAAGCAAGCTGCAGAGGCTGTCTGGGGTGAAGGCTAAGCCAGACCATCTTTCCATCATGGTGGGAGGTGCAGGAGCACACCAGCAGAATCAGTCACACCAAGAGGCTGACAGTTCAGGACTAGTAGCACACCTTTATTCTGTGGACACAAAGAAGCTGTCATGCATCAGCCTATGTCTGAGATAGTCCAGAACTGTGGCTTCATGCAGGAACTGCTTGGGATTGGTATGCCTGTAAAATGATTATGGATACAGTGGCAAAATATCAATGGCATTTCAATGATCAATGAGATTTCATCAGCCAGATTTAAATCGACAGTGTCTTATGCAAAGTAATGATGGGTAGCAGAAGTCTTAGATTTTCTTTGCAAAGGATGGAAGATGTGATGTATGAGATCTGCCTAATCAATTCTAGAGCCCTTCTCTCCTTAGCTTAACTAATCTTTACTATTGTTTAGACCAAGATCACCAAAATCAAACTGATCAAGGATTACTTTTGGTTTTGAGCTGTTTTTTGTTGTTCGGTTTTGGTTTGTTTGTTTGGTTTTTTTTGGGGGCGGGGGGAGGGTGTTGGGTTTTCTTGTTAGTTTGGTTTTTACTTGTTTGGGTTTTTTTGTTTTGTGATTTCTTGTTATTTGCAATAGAATACCTCATTCACAAGGGAAAATGAATCAGATTTGGAGCACATAGCTGATTAAGTAGTTCACATTTCAAAATTAATCTTGATTTTGCAATATCTGTGACAGTTGTCTGACTCCATTTTAGCACGTTCCTTGCTGTTTGTGGCATTCAAAATACAAAGCTGCTCTAGTACTTTTTAAATTATTCTGTGAGATACTAATGAGCTGAGGTTGTCTATTATGCAGACACACAGAACTAAGTGAAAAGGAGAAAAGATGACAGAGAATTGTTATTATTGGTGACTTTACATGAATGAAAAAAGATGCACTAAATATTTCTTATATTGGGTTGGGATACAGGTCCCCCAGAAATGCTCATTTCAAATAAAGAGGTCAGATCCATTCCCTGCTAGATTGTGTTGACCAGAACAAGAGATTTCATATTCTGCAATGAGACAAAGGTTTTTCAAAACAGAAAGGAGAGGATTTGCCTTAAAATTAAGGCTGTGAGCCAGACATGTCCTACCTCTTGCAGTGGCTGAAGGAAAGAAAAGCCATCCACAACCCACCAACCTGACAATACGCAGTTCAGAGGCAACTGGGAGTTAAAACTCTGCTGATCTTTCTTAACCATTTATTTACATATCGAAGAAAGAAGTTTCCTGCATGTAATATGAGGAGCTATTGATCACAGTTATCCAATATTATTTTCACTCTGGCCTTTTATGCAGTGCAGCCTTTATGAGATGCCAGTGAATTTTACAGGCTGAAGCAGTGTGTATACAATGAAACACAGAGTATACAATTGTTGTGAAGCTTACCACCGTCTGAGTTTGCTCAAGCACTTCTATGCCAGTAGAAGCTTAAACCTGTCTTCACTGTTAAGAAGTAAAACCTTGATAAAACCAGGGGAATTCATGTTTTTCACAGGTATCATGTTATTGGCTAAATTATAATCCTAATCTGACAAAAGACAATGGGCAAATTCAGCCAGTGATGTTAAATGGTGCCAAATTGGATCTAAACGGGATTTTAATTGAGGTAAGTTAAAGAGGAAAACACCTGTTTGTCAGGGTTGGTGTAGGGAGCTCAGGTGATAAGTCTGCGGTGTTCCTAAAGCCTGCACTGAGGTGTTTCCTTTCTGCACAAAGGCAGTATGTTTGCACTTGAAAATAGGAAACTTTCTGAGGCATTTTCACAGATGATTAATCACTGTTGTTAACAGGGGCGCCTCCAGCTGTATTTCGTATTGTTTTTCCTTCCTTAATTGTTTATCAGAAGCAGAAATCTCTGATATCACTTTGAACTTTAAAAGTTTGGACTTTCACGGGTGCCAACTGTCTGCTTTGTATTAAATGGAAAGTATATTTTAAAAGTAGATTGAAATAAAGGCTGTGCTAACACCGTCTTGATTCTGTATGCTTCCTATTCATGTAGAGACAAAAGAGAGTGGTTGCTTTAGTAAGTATTTTTCTGGTTTTGCACAATGTTCATTCATTCTATACTTCACCAGATGTGCTATGTTTCATTTCCAACCAGGTTCCCATCTGTCCAGAAGGCTGGAGTTCGAAGGATCTCATTACTGTGAGGAAGGACTGCTACTTATTCTGCTTATTTTGAGTGTAAGGTAGGCAAGTCTGAAAGTGGGAAATGAACTGGAAATTGAAAAAAAAAATCCACCAAAAAGACTCACAACCTCTTCCAGTGATTTAAAAAGTGAATGTAGAGGATTGTGCATAATATTATAGGGAGACCTCGAACAATATATGAAATTAGGTGTTTGGTCTGAATTCAATGAAAGATAATGAAGGGTTTTGATATGATAATCCCACTTAAATGGTTATGGGGGGGGTGGGGAGGGTAGTGTATGTGTGTGTGAGCTGTGAGGGGAGGAGGGGTGTTAAAATACCCTAGCCAGCCAGTGCTGTTCTGAGTAAAGTGTCAGATCGGCTGTTTTGCTAAAGATAAATTTTTCATGTTCCAAATATTCTGAGAGAAAATAAATTATACTAATAGCAAGATGTGTAGTGATTTGCACATTATCCAAGCCATTGAGTTATTCCTGACTGTCCCTATTCTAGTTCTTGATTTGTAGGCCAGCTACGCTCTGCAGCTGGAGCAAATTATATCAACAGAAGTGCTGATGTGACCACAAGTTGACAAAAGGACATGATTTCTAGTAGCAGAAAAGCAACTAGATTTTATGAAATTGTATCTAATAATGTTGTTTAACTCATGGATCTTGCATCTGACGTCTACTTTTTATCCAGTCCTTTCAGCAGCCCTTTGTTAGCAGTCACTCAGAAGAGGAAATAAAATGTAGCCATTGAAATAAAAATTGCTCTACGCTTTTTAATAGCTCAGCTGCAAGCTCTATTGTTTTCTTTAATGGATTGTATAACTGAAGTCTTTCCTCATGACTATACTCATTTGGCTTCTGCGTTTCCAAAGTAAACTACAGTATCTTGGGGTTCCAAAATGAAGGGTTGAGAGGGAGAGATGAAAGGATAAAAGGGTCTTTATACATGCAGAATGCAAACTGCTGGAAGTAATGTGGCTCAGGAGTCAGAACAGTGATGGACAGTCAAGAATTTCTGCACTGTGTTTCCATTTCTGACACTGACTTGTTCTGTGCCTCTGGTTACTAAACTTAGTCACTCTAGCTCTCAATTTCCCAGCCTGCAAATGAGTGTAACAATATCCACGCAACCCAAAGACATGTAGTGAGTGTATTTGCACTTCAAGAGCAGTGTGTAAAATAGAGTCACAGACAAATGAACTATTGTTCCATTAAATTTCCTACATCACATAGGAAAAGTTCTCTCATCGGCCAGTTTTTGTCCAACTAAGCCAACAGTATCGCAGAGTTAAAGAAACAGGATGCAAATGTAAAATAATGGCTTGAGAAAGCATTGTATTACTGTTCCCTAAGCACTTAACCATAGGTAGAGGACAATTAAATTTCTCTTAAAGTTCTTCCACTGCTCCACAGTGTAAATTTTCTCATACCTGTTTTTTCCTGTGATGATTTCCTTGGGCACTGCCACTGGCAATTTGTACAGAGCCTGGCACCATGGGTCTCAGATCCAAATAAGGCAACAATCTGATGGAAGTATAAAGAATAATGTCATATGAGGGTTTAATATGTCATTGAAAAACTATCTTTCTGTGCTTGCATTAGCAGTAATCTCAGTATAAAAATTCAGGGAGCTCTTGTAAGCCAAAAGGGGTCTGTAACACTGCTGAGAAGAATGAAATCACTGTGTTACCAGTAAAAAAATACAATCCATTTTGACAGAGAATTGAGAATGGCAAAGATTCATCCAAGATTTGTAAAGTCATTTTTTTCTAAGTAACTAAAAGCAGCTTAAAAGTTAATTGACAGGTAATATGAACTTTGAGTGGTGATGAAGTAATAAAACCAGAGAGAATCAATCATCACTTCCAATATCTTCTGAGTTGTCTTCACATATCCTAAACTCAGAAGATTCTCATGTTATCTCTGTGGCCTTTTGATACTGTTTTTCAGAGTGTGTCTTGCACATACTCTTTAAAGAATTTGGGAGAAGTTTTCTTTTTCCCTTTGTCCCAATATACTTGTGCCTTGTAGGCATGTTCAGTGAAACGGAAAAAAAAAAAGGCCTTATTAAATCATCAAGTGCTAAGAAGGCTTTCAGCTGTGGAAGATACGCAATGTACATTGCAGCTGAAACAAATCATGCAGTATAACCTGTTAAGGATGTAATTGAGATACATGTAATCATTAACCTTGGAACAGACTGGGAATCAGTTAATGAATCAAATCAATACCCTCTCAACTGATCCATAATAATTTGAAAGAAATGAAAAATTTAACAGTTGCTGTATGTGAGGTTATCATGGGCTGCAATTAGCTAGCCTCCGGGAGATTATGTTACCTAGTTACCAGAGGGTAAGTGTAATTTCCGTAGATCTTTTGGAAAGATTGTTATAATGACAGGTGCCAGACAATGAAATGGGTCAGAAAGAGACTTTAGGCTCTGGCTGTAGCTAGGTCAGCTTTCTGTCTCTCCAAGAAGCACATCCTTCTCCTGACATTTTGCACTCTCAGTTAGAGCTACTGACTGATGAAGACATTTCAATAGCCTCTCAGCTGAGTTTATCTGTTACAAAAACTCCTGAAATGTTGTCTTTATTTTAGATGCTGCTACCTGTGTAGAACTCACTGTTTTGTGCTTCTTTAAGGTGTAAATGAAGGCTACAATATGTGCTTAAAATTTGTGCTTAAAACTGTACAGTTTTCACCAAAAGAGTGAAGCATATAAATTTCTTTAAAACATACACTGGCCAAAGGAATAAATACAAATGAGAAACTAGATTCAAAAATACATGCGGAATATACGTACTTAGATGGCAAATGTTAACGAGCCTATTTTATAACACTAAATAGGGTAGAGGAAGGAAAAAAACCCCTGTTGTTTGCCTCCACAGCATGTACTCAGTGATACCCTTGCACAGTAGGATAGTTAGTTAGCTACCACATGCAAAGCAGAAAACAGATGGTATGGTTGGTATAGATCACAGGAACGTGAGTATCTGTGAGTGTGTATGTCTTTGTATGTTCGTGTGTAAATCAGCAAGGAGTTTGACATTGACATACTCCATCAAGTCTAGTTTATAAGGAACAAGTAGTGCAACATTCTGTGCATCTGGCAACATAACTAGCTCTGTCAATCTGTGGATACTGCTGACATTGTACTATTAGCATCACTTCCATCTGTTTTGTTTATATAGGGCTTGATTTACTTTCACCATGTGAATCGGTAGTGGGTAGAAATGTCCAAAAGTCTCTGGTTCCAATTAAACCTGCGGTGTATTTTGTTCCACAGTATTATCAGAAAGGGAAGCATTGTTGCAAAGATTGCTACCTGTTTCTTCAATGGAAAATATCAATGTACATTATGGAATACAGAGGTATGTAAATAGATCATAAAAGATGGTTTCTCTGAGGCAAGTTCAGTCCTTGTTCATTTTTCTATCTCCAGAGATAAGGAAATTATTTTTAAGACAGAAGTCTGTTCTGGTAATTCATAGTCAGGCTAGTCGACTCTGTGTCAAATGGTTTTTCCTCTTTGGTGCCTCCTTAGTGCCGCTCATTATTTTAAAATAAACTATAGTAATGCTCTCTCTGCCAGATACTGTTGCCCAGAACCACAGCTAGAAAATCTCAATCTCCTTTTCCTTTTCTTCTCCATTACTCCAAGTGAAAACAAATAGTAGGAGTGTTCTAGTTTAGGCAAAACTTCTAATTTACCCTAGTTCCCTGCACCCACCCCTGACTTTACTTACCTCTCATGAATAAGGAAAATCAAGAGCACCATTTAGTTTTTACAAACTGACAGAAAATGAAAATGTCTTATTCAAATGAAATCATAAGGCAGATTAGATGAGTATGTTATATTAATCAACCTAGAAGATGAGCAGGTTGAATAACCTTCATTCAGTGTAATAGAATCTTCTCTGCCTGGGCAAAGTCAGGCCTACACTTTTATATATCATATAAAAAGAAACAGCCACAATCCTATTTAGGAGAACTAATTAATTACTTACTTGGAGAGAAGACTGACTTCTGGAGAAAAAAAACTCTGGTTTAACTGATACATGACTTTTCCTTAAACAGCATCCTGTGCAATCCTATCTTCAGAATTGCAGAATATACCTTATTAGAGATTTAGCCATGCAACAAGTTATTTATTGGAAACTTATCCAAGACGGATTTGAAAGTAGCTGTTATGAAACCACAATGTTTCCCACAGTATTTGGTACAATCACTAGTTCCTGTTCTCATGGGGGACTTTAACTTACCAGATGCCTGCTGGCAATACAGTACTGCAGAGAGAAAGCAGTCCAGGAGTTTCCTGGAGTGTGTGGAAGATAAATCCCTGACATAGCTGGTGAGTGAGCCAGCTGTGGAAGGTGCCTGATGAACCTACTGATTGTGAACAGAGAAAGGCTTGTGGGGGATATGGTGGTCTGAGGCCATCTTGGGCACAATGATCATAAAATCAGAGTTTTCAGTTCTCAGACAAGTAAGGAAGGGGGTCAGCAGAATTGCAGCATTGGACTTCTGGACTCAGATTTTGGCCTCTTTAGGAGCCCGGTTGACAAAATCCTGAAGGAGGCAGTCCTGAAGGACAAAGGAGTCCAGGAAGGTTGGACATGCATTAAAGAAATTGTGTAGGTGCAGGTTGTCCCCATGGGCCAAAAGATGAGGCAGCAGGGAATAAGATCAGAGAGTCTTGGCTGTACAGAGAGTTTTGGCTGAAACTCAGGGAGAAAAAGAATTTATGACCTTTGGAAGAAGGGGCTCAGGAGAGTGACAAGGATGTTTTGAGTTTATGCAGGGAGAGAATTAGAAGGGACAAAGTCCAGCTAATTAAAAGTTTATCTGGGTACTGCCATAAAACTCAGTATATAACATTTCCGTAAATACATCAGTAACAAAAGGATGGCTAAGTGGAATCTCCATTCTTTACTGAATGTGTGGGAAATGTAGTGACAAAGGATAAGGAAAAGGCTGAGGTATTTAAAGGCTTCTTTACCTCCGTCTTTACAGTAAGACTATTTGTTCTGGGGTACCCAGTCACCTGAGCTAAAAGACAGGGATAGGGAGCAAAATGAAGCTTCCATAATCCAAGGAGAAATGGTCAATGACCTGCTACACCAGTAAGATCCACAAATGTCCATGTGGCCAGATGGGATGCTTCTATGGATACTGAGGACCAGGTGGTGGTGGTGAATGTAATTCCATCCAGTGGGCAATGTGGTGTTCTCCAGGGCTCAGTATTGAGGCCAATTGTGTGGGGTTTTTATTAATAATTGGGACTAGGGGATCAAGCACATTCTCAGTCAGTTTGTGGATGACACCGAGCTGAGTGCAAGCACTGATCTGCTGGAAAAAAGGAAGGCTCTGCAGAGGGATCTAGGCAGGCTGGATTAATGGGCTGAAGCCATTGATACTACAAGTACAAGATTTCACAAGGCCAAGTGATGGTTCCTACACAACCCCATACAGCACTGCAGCCTGGGAAAAGAGTGGCTGGAGAGCTTTCTGCTGGAAAAGGACCTGGGAACGTTGTTTGAGAGCAGCTGAAATGAACCAGTGTCTGCCCAGGTGGCCAAGAAGGCCAGTGTATCAACAATAGTGTGGCCAGCAGGACCAGAGCAGTGACTATCCCTCTGAATTTGGAACGGGTGAGGCTGCACTTTGTATCCTGTGTCCAGTTTTGGGCCCCTCACTGCAAGAAAGACATTGAGGTGCTGGAATGTGTCCAGAGAAGGGCAACAGAGCTGAGGAAGGGTCTGGAGCACAAGTCTGATAAGGCGCTGCTGAAGGAACTGGGGTGATTTACCCTGGAGAAAAGGAGGTTCAGCAGTGATGAACTTCTATAAGTGCCTGAAAGAAGGTTGTAGCCAGCTGGGGATTGGTCTCTTCTCCCAAGTAAAAAGTGACAGGACAAGAGGAAATGACCTCAAATTGTGCCAGGCATGGTTTAGATCAGGTATTATGAAAAAATTGTTAACTGAGAGGTTTGTTAAGCATTGGAACAGGCTGTCCAGGGCAGTAGTATCGTCACCATTCCTGGAGGGAGTTAAAAGCTTTGTAGATGTGGTGCTCTAGGCATATGGTTTTATGATGGACTTGACACTGTTGGGTTAACATATGGACTTAATGACCTTAGAGGTCTTCTCCTACCTAAATAATTCTGTCATAACAAGTAGTGATTAAGTAATAGGTCCCAATATTCAGACTTGATTTTCTGCATTTTCCGGCTTTAATAAACGCCAGCTAGCTGCATAGGCATGTTCTGCAATACAGAACATGAAAAATGTAAGTGTAATTTAAAGGAGCTAGAATACCAGCTATTCTGACAAAATAGGACCGTGATGAGCCCTAATGGCTTGCCTGATCCCCAAGGTTACTCAGAGAAATTGAAGGTTTTCAACCATGGTAACAAACTCCTCTTGTTTACTGGTTAGTTGCACTTCTCTTGACAGAGTAACCTTCTGTCAGATTATTCTGATATCTTTTCTCCCTCAGGCAAATATCATGTCATCCAGTCTAGCCAGTTCAACTAAATGTGTACAGGACATGCCTTTAGCCCAACAGTCAATACTAAAGATGTTTCTGATACTCTGCTGTCATAGTTCAACCAAATCACCTGCAGGAAAAGGTCATGGTCTTCCCTCTCTGTCCTTAGAGAAAGGAAATAAAATGACCTTTTTCTTCCCTATGGCAAGACATTACTAAATTTTCACACTTCAGACACAGCTCTTCCAGAAAAATAGCGTCATATTTGTTGCTAAGAATTCAGGGGGAGTTATGCTTATTTGTCCAGTAGTTAAAAATGTCACTGTGAAAATTATTGTGGTGAAAAAAAGAAGAAAGCCCACCCTAAGCCAAGGGTACTCAATTGCTCTACTGAAGAACTCTTTCAAATACCAGGAGATGTTCAATGTGAGGTGAAAGTCTGTGTCATGGCTATGACAAATTTCAGATCTGGTACTCAAGTGCAATGTGTTAACCCAAACTGGAAATGGCAAGTGAAGAGCAGGAAGCCTGAATTGCATACATTTGGATATCTAAACAAGATTTGAATTTTCAAAACATTTTGTTTTCTTATTTCTGTTTGATGGCACCCAGAATTCTCATTGCCTCAATTTCAGGCAGTGTGTTGTGCTGTGACAAGACTGAGATGTTTCCATGTTTCCTTCTGGTTGTCAGGTATCACACCAGATAAGATTTGAATGTACCTGGATTTCTTCCTTTAGTTATTTTACTTCAGCTATTTACAGAAACTGTTCAGCAGGAAAGACAGCCACTACTTTGACTGTCTGGGCATAACACAGTTATTTCATGCTCTCTCTGTCACTCCACTGTGAGTTGTGGAGAGACAAAGTAGGTACTGGGTGGTCTTTACTTCTTTGCTATTGATACCTCAAGGACTGGAGGCAAAATTTACTTTCCCCTGGTGGAGAATGAACCAATAGCCATCAAGGGGATGCAGAAGGGAAAAATATGTAGTAAATACAACTTATAGGGCAACTTTCCATTGGCATCAATCCTTTCTCTTTCACATGCAAGACATGCAAATGCACAAATGAACCTAATTGCAAGATTCAGGAACCTTATTTTCACATTTACCTATGCAAGGTGTTCAGAATCAGTGTAGGATATTTTAAGTATCTCTTTATATATATTTTCTGTGCAGGTCATATAGTGCATAAGCTTTTGAAAAGATTGAGAGTTAGTTCAAGTTGTTTTTGTCATTTCTAACATGATACTGGAAAGAAAATATATTTCAATACGTGTAAGAAATAGGAAGCTCAAACTCCTATACAGTCCTTAGATACAGCATATAGATAACTCTATGACATCCATTCTTGTAGCTGGATGCAGTCTGTGCAATGAAAGATCAGGCACTTAAGAAGTGTCAGGTAGAGTTTAAGCCAATCTCTCGGGGATGAAGATCATAAATTGGGACTTTCTCCTTGGATCTTCTTTTCATTGTTTTTTTGTGTGTGGAAATATAAAGCAATTCTCATACATTGTTTTCAATTGGCTGATGTGAAACAACTTTGAAAACATGGTCACAAATCCCCTCATGAAGCAAGAAACATTCCTGCACTGCCACTGGAGAACAGAGGATTATGCCACCACTCAAATAAATAGCAGTAAAGGCAGCTTGTGTGAATCCAGGTCCTGGACTTCTTTGGGGAGAAGTTTCAGGTAACAAGAAAAAAATCAAATAGTGGTTCTGGGTCTGTATTTCTGTCTACTTTTTGAATACTAACAATTTAGATGGTACCCAGAAATAGAGTACATCTTGTGTTGTTTTGCTGTCTCACTTGCATGGTGTTTATTGAGTTGCAAGACAGGAATCCAGACAATCTCAGCCACTGTCAAACTGTCTCCTCAACCAAAATTTTCATATGTGGCATATGATGGCACTCCTTCCTTTTTCAAATGCTTTACCATCACCACTTCAGAGCACTTTTTTTTTTCTCCCAAAGAGCACAGTGATATTATCAGCAGATGATTCATTAAAACTCAACTGAAATATACATTTCACTAAACATATTAGGAAATAAAGGGGAATATAATTACCTTAAAAACAGATAGTAGCTTAGCTGCAACACCTAGGACTGCAGACACTTAGGATTTATAGAAGCATAAATAAGTTTTGCCTTTGCAATTCCATGTATTTCATATTTAAAAAATGAATAAAAAATCTACTCATCCTACACCTCTGAGTAGTAAATTATTAGAAAATTTTTTGAGGCTCATGGATAAAAGACAACATAGGAACCTGAAAAAAATATTCTTATTGTGCCATTATTGTTTTATTGAGGATTATATCCAAAATAAGCACTCATAATCTCAAGTTAGCACAGAGTTATTATTTTTCATAGCTTAAAAATCAGCATAGGGCCAAAAGAAAGGAAAGGAAAACTGTTTCTGTAAAAACAAATGTGTGCAGATACACAGTATTTAGTTTGTTGTAAAAAGAGATGTGAGTCCTTGAGGTTTCTAAAGTATAAATAAAGGATTGTATATATTTGTTACTTATTCCCACTGCAAACCACAGCATCCCCATTAACTTGACTCCACTCCTGTGTGAGGGTGTACCATAACTGTTATGTCTTCTGCATGCATGGATGGATGGATGGTTACTGCACAGAAATTCTACAAATCGGGCAAATACTTATGCATCCCCCCACCCCCCTCCCTGTCACACACACACACACACACACACATCTCCCCAGCAATAAGCAGCTATGGAAGAAAAGTGTGCAGCTCAGAACTGAGACCTGCAAATGTGACTACCCTATTTTATTAGATTACAAACTACATTAGGTGATGGTGGCTCATGGCATACCTCATTATAAATAGTGCAGCATGGCTTTCCAAAAAGTGTGTAACACCATGAATAGTGTGTGATGTGATGATGAGGGTTGTCCTTAAAAAAAACAGCAGGTGAGATACTTCATTAGCTGATTTTGGTCTCCCAGGTCAAGTGAGTCTTCCCACTGTACTTTCTCCTCTCAGTACATTTTGAAAGAAAGTGGCAGTAGCACTACAGTTTCTGTGGGTTCTTCCTGTGTTTAGAAAGTCCTAGTATGTTCAGCCCTTCGGAGTTATTTTTGCTTGTAGTGCAGACTTTGTATGGACAGACAGCTGAAAGACAGGAAGAGTTGCACCTACTAAGAAGGACTTAATTACATGGAGGGAGGTAAAAGGAACTTTGCTTTTGATATTTGCAGAGATTACAATGGCAGCTCCTTGCAGGCTTTTATGAGGTACTATGCTCTTGCTGAAGCTTCTAGAAGAGACGCTGTAGTGGCAGAATTACAGGCTGAATTTTTCCTGTGTATAAAAGCACATTTGAGATTGCCCCACGTGTGATGCTTTCAAAGGACAAAAAGCAGGTAGTTACCTGCAACTGGAAATGTCCCTAGGAAAGCTTATAAAAATCCTGAAAGATCACAGGTAAATGAAAGTGATAAAATATGTACCAGTTACAGAAATACACTAATCACTTTTAAAGCATGGGGAATTGTCAGAATTCATGTTGATGAAGAAGGCATTTGCAGTTAACATGTAGACCTCTGAACCTGGTGTTGATCAATGAGTCTGAGGAATGTTTTACTACCTGAGCACCTGAGTAGTCTGAGCCTCAGGACCTATGGAACCTGGTGGCATTCAGCCTTTCCAGTGAGCTCCTGGGTCCTGTAGGCCAGTTAGGATGGGATCTCATTCACCTGTTGTTGAATGTTTAAGCTATGTAAGCTGTTCATGTTTAAGTACACATGAGCGAGTTTGTGAGCCTTTGAAAGTAAAAAGAATACACTTGAAAGACTGATCAAAGCTGTATCTGGAGACTCCTGATGTTATCCTGCTATTAAGAGTGCCTGATGCCATAGACCAAGGAGAATTCTGTCTGCATCTAACACATATAAATATTTGTGTGTGTGTGTGTGGCAGGTTTGACAGCAATAGGAAGTGTCTATCAAGAGATAGTTTTCATTTTTTACTTCAAGACTGCAGAAAACAATAAGGATGATGAGAAAGAGGAAGATCTCCTCTCCAGACTGTTCTTTTTATCCTTTTATTTTGTCTTTAAAGTCCAAATTAACTTAAATGTAAGGGAAGACTATCTTTTTCTCTAGGAATAGTTCATTACTTCACATAATGTGTGTTTTGCAACAGCAGTCCAACCTCTCTCCCATTTGTTTAAAAGCCCCTCTATGAGCAATAATGTACACCCTTCTCTGAACATTTTCTACTTTTAAAAGTCTAATTTATACCATCTCTGAAAGTCTAAATGCATCACTTCCAAATCTGGTAAAATTGCTTCCTCTGTGAAAAGGAAGCAATATTTCTCAATTTCTCTTCTATGTATATATATATATATATATATACCCCCTCTTTTTTTTTTCAAACATTTATAAAAGTTTTACACTTTGCAACACACTTGCAAGCATTTGGGCAGACTTCCTGGATGTCTAAAGAATTTGACTGCAGGAAAATTGAAAATTCCTCTGATAGAAAATGTGTGGGCATGTGTAAGGTAAAGAAGGGAGTTCTTTTTAATCGTATACATCTGCTGGTTGATTAAAGCCAGGAGAGTGCCTTAGTAATTTGAGAGCATATTTTTCATAAAAAAAAAATTGAATAACTCAACATCTTAGCAGTTAACAGAAACATAGCTTAAACTATATTTGTTATCTGTCTGTCTGTCTATCTATCTACTTAATCCTGAAATGATTTTCTTAGGCCTCAGATTTCCTATAGTGTAAAGAAGGGTATAATAACCCTACCTTATCTGAGCACAGCAATGACAATTTTGACTACTTCTAATCTACCTCATTTGATGACTTTACTAGTTGCCTCTTATTCTCTTGGTTCATTTCATGAAAATGCATCTTAATTTGGAACTGAATCTCATTTTTCTGTTTATTAGTTAAATCATGCAAATTGTCACATCCATAGAACTCACTGACATAATAACCAAGATATTCTTTTATTCTTAACAACTACAATTTAAAACATTATTTCTCCTTTTAGTAATTTCTCTGGATTTTTACTGAGGTTTGGATTTTGAAAAGGCACTCCAGAAATTCCACTGCAAATAGACATCATAAAATTCTCATATTGAATTAAAATGTCTTGACTTTGAAGTTTGGTTAAAACATGAAATGTCTATGGTATTAGGCTGAGATTCCATTGGATTTTCTGATGAGTTTCTAAGTTTCTTGACAGTTTCTTGCTCTACCTTGATTAAAGACCTAAGGTATGGTTGAAAACAAGATCTGGCTGGATTATCCTGACAGCCTCTTTAATCATAATCTCCCATATCTGAGACTGCCTCTGATAGTCTTAATATTCTATTTTATAAACATAACAAGAATTGAAAGAGAGGCACACAGCTCATCAGAAGAGTGATGACTCTCATGTGAACTCCTGGTCATTTAGCAAAGACCATGATTTCTCCAGAGGGATCATGCTCTTTCAGCCCAGCAGGCGAACGTGTGAAATCTTTGCAAGTCAAACAGGCAAACAGCTCCCTCTGTTCTACATCACTAAACTGACAGTTCCATTCTCTGTTTTAGACCAAGACTTCAACATGCTAACAAATTGTGTGTCATATGAGTGTGAGTTGCTTCTCATCTACACCCACTCATACTTCCTTCCTAATAGCAAGCTGTTCCAAAATATCTTGTCAGCAGCCCCTTTCCTGCTTCTTCAAGGAAAAAAAAAAAGAAAAAAAAAAGAAAAATCAAATCTTTTGTCCATGGGTTCATTTTACCCAGTGAACTAAACTTGTTTGTTTTGCCCTTAAAAGGTTAGATCTTCTTCCTGTTTGTGAATGAAACACTCATCAGCACAATGTAGTGTGACTTCATTCAGTAGCAGCAGCTGCAGAAGCAGCCAAGAATGGAGTTTTGGACATTCAGAGGAGGACTGCACAAATATTTGACTTTTGAGCTTTAGGAAGAGGAAAATATTTTTTTTTCCCTGGGAAAGTTTTAATTTTGGTATGATTTTTTATAAGTTCAGTTTTCTGCAAATTAAATTTTAAAAAAAAAGAAGTGGTAAATGTTTTTTTGGATTGAACAAAGTCATAATTTGACCAATAGGATGCATCATTAATTTTTAAATTTAAAGTCACTTAAAATGCACTTTAGCTACTTTTTATAAAAGTTCAAAGGAAAAATCTGATATATTTAATTTGGAAAATACGCAAGTGTCCCCAAATTCTGACTTTTCTCTTCTTCATTCTATGAGTTAAACAATTGCTTGTGCTGCACTACCACCCCAGTACTACCTCATACCACTGTATGATGTTGTGTTATATTACTTAACGTGAAATTTGAAACAAAAGTTTAATTGATTTTTAACTTGCTTAATTATACTACTGAAATAATGCACTGAAAAAAATATGTTTTATCACTTCAGTATTTTTTTCCCAAGGTTGCTTCACTTCAAACTCATCCTATAACTTCCTATCCTCTTCCTCTACTTGCTTTACCTTTTTAATAATTTTACTCCAAACATTTCTCTTTCCAATTCTTACCCCATTTATAACTTAAATAATCCTAGCATTCCTGCATATTCTCTGATACCATTTTTCATATGGGTTGCACCACGAAACCCATACTATGCAGACCCACTAATTAAATGCACATAAGTGTCTAATCCTATGGTTAATCCTATGACTTCAGTGTGAACCTAATGCTTAAATTCATGAGTTCTTGTGCCTCAGGTTTTTGAATAGGGCAATCTGAACTCCTTTATAAGTTCATGCAAGAAAAAAAAAGTTCACTCCTTCATTGGTCAAATGTAGAAAACATATTCTGAAATCTCATGTTGGGAAAAGAGATAATTTAGTCTTCCTTGTAACCCTACCAGTGACATTGCACTGACATGCTTATCCAGGCAACCTTGCCTTCATATTGCTTTTGCCCAGATAAAACAGGCTTTGTATTGCCCAAATAATGTAGTGAAAGTAATGTGCTGGGGGAAAATAATTGCCCTATTTATACCTTTTTCACACTCTTACAGGTTTTGCATAGTCTCTTTTTCTGCATTTTTTTCAAGTTTCTCATCAATGTTTTTGAAATTCCTATGTTTATGGGACAAAGAATAGCTCAATAAATTGCTGAAAAATATTCTACTTTTAAGAATAAAGTATAATGTGTTCAGAATATTTATTCAGAATGTGTTACAACCAGCATAATGAAGAATGATACATACAACATTCAAGACCATTTTCTTCAAATTATGTTTACAATAATGTAAAAAATGTCTATAAATCCACCTTGAATATAAGATTATAACACATATTCAGATACCCATGACTCTCATGACCAGTGCAATACAGCATCTGAGCTTCTGAGACACCAGCTTTCATTTTCAGTCACACTCCAGTTTCTCTCCTGGTGAAACTGTGGGGTTTTAGCAGGCTGAAAAGCATCTACTGTGATTGACTTTTTCCTCAGATGTATTCATCACATAATTGTAATCAGGAAAAGCCACTGTGTGTTGTTCCTACTGAAGTAGAGCATTTGCAGCATTGCAATTAACAAGGCTTCATTGCTAATACACTGGGCATTTGCCTTTTCTGCAGATTTAATGGCATTTTTCAGAGTGATTGAGATCAAGAAGGATGTGGAACACCTCTACAAAAACCTTAATACTTTTCTTCTTTAATGTAAGGGATTGGACATGCATCTTGCTGTTAAAATTTCATATCAACTCTCTAATTCAACCCTTCTCCTAAACTGCGCTCTGTTTCAAGAGGTTTTTACAGTCACTCTGGCAAAAGCAGGATGCTTTGTTTTCCTCTGTCATCTACTTTCAAAGAATAAATGTAGTGGCTTTCTCAGCTGGATGCAAAAGTTTTACAGTTTTACAGAAATCATTGGCGTTTGAAAAACTTTGCATCATAATTAATCATATTAAAGAGTAGAAAACTTCAGCAAATAATCAGTGGAAAGAAGGGAAAAGTGGATTGTGCACAATGAAGGCACTCATCTTGAGCCTATTTTTATATATTTTCATTCTATAATATCTTGCATTGCTAAAAAACTTGCTCTAATTGCTAAGAAAGAAACACTTATCTGAAAAAAAATAAAATTAATCTCTCAATCGTTTTTTCGTGACTTTTTAAATAGTTCCTCTATAGCATTTAAAACAGGAAATGTTGCCTATCTGAAAACAAGTTTATTTCAACAAATTGTCAGTTTCCTTCCTCCCTAAAATGTTTAATTGAATGTTGTTTCAAACGCCCTTAGTTGTGCAATGTCATTACATAAAAAAGGAGACACTAGGTTTCCTTACATTGAAAGGGAGCCCAGAGATAGCTGAATGCTGGAGCTCATGGTTTCATTGAACAAAGGTGATGAGATATTCAGTTTGCTGGAAGGACCATGTACCAAGAACCCAAAAGGGGACAAATGTGTCAAACAAAAAAGTCAGCTCCAACTTAGTACTCTCTATTTCTTCATGCTCTGCAGGGACACGTACTCACCCAGCTGCATAAAGCTTCCTGTGTACACTTTCCTTCAGCATAAGGGTGTCCCCAGAGAAGCAAACCCATCTGAGCCCAGGCTATTCAGGCACATTGTCTGCTTGATATTTGTCACTCCCACATAGCTGCATCATTCCTTGGTGCTAAACTCATTTGTGAAGATGGAGGTATGGTGGGAAATGACACCCACTAGTAAGTGGTAAAATGAAAAGAGCTTTCATTTACTTATTTTACAGTCTGATGTATTGGGGTTATGTTAAGTTATTGATGTATTTTATTCACCTCTTCTATTTTTAGAGGTTTCTTACCCCCCACCCCCCGCTGCTATGTTACTCCTTAGCCCCCTTTCAGATGATCTTTGTTCCTGTTACAAGCAAGTCATAATAAAAAAAAGGCAGCTGGCATGAGTGTTGGTTTCCTCCCACCTCCCTGAGCCTGAAGTTAAGTTCAGTATGGGTCCTCAAGGGAGTTGCAAGGAAAGGTTTGTGAGCAAAGATCAGCAGGTCTGTGTGCCACTGGCTCATATCGTCACCTTTTCTCCTGAGTGATCTTCAATTGACCAAGAAAAGCAATCTGACGCTCCTTGCAAAAATGAGACCCAGAATTTATTGCACCTGTTGTTTGATTTCAGCTTTCAGTGCTGCATCCAGAGCAAAGAAAGCCAAAAGAAAAATAAGTAGGCAATTTGATTTTTTGTGCCTTTTTTTTTTTTTAATTATGTGGCTGTTACTATACTGATACATCCTTGTCCAGAGCAGTCTGGGTGTGTCCTACAGATGGGTGGCGGGTTGACTTCAGCAGTACAGTGCACAGGGATTGAAGAAATGAAGAATATGTATAGAGAGGGCTAGATTTAGGAAGAAATTGTTTGGAAGACTAATTCACCCAGCAGCACAGAAGGAACTAGTGAGGGAAAGTAGGATGTGTTTGTGTGACAGCAGTGGTTGTGAATCCACTACAGTTCTTAACTCTAAATCATCTGATGTGAAATACATCTGCAAATCACTCCCAAAGGTTCTAGCTAAAGTGCCTTCTGAAACTCATTACTGTAGCACCCAAAGACCATTTTTCTTACAATTCACTGTTTCTTCAGACAGGGAAAACCCATCAAAAGTTGGACCCAATCTTAGAGGTCTTTTCCAACATAAATGGTTGTCTGATTCCTAGACCTCTGAGGCACTGAGCAAATACACAAAAGGCAGTAAAAATTATCTAATCATTTTGTTTTTAACATCACAACTTAGATTCACAAACCTCCTACTCAACTGCAACCAACCCACAGGGAACACAATCTTTTTCCTCAGTAAAAATCTGGGCATATTCAGAACTGCCCAAACCATAATGTTATTCAGCAATTGAAAAGCCAACTCATGCCTCCACAAGATATCTGTTTGGATTTTGTCTGATTATCTTCTATGGTTCTGTCCAATTAAAAGGTGGAGAAATTGCATTTTCTCAAGTAGGTTAGTAGTAAGAACATTCACCTGCATGAACGGGAGAGAAAAAGAACAAAACTTAAAAATAATAATTGAATTATTCCTCCTCTGTACATGTTTCACAAGAAAGGGCTGGCTCTACCATGTATTTTGAGGAGAATGATCAGAACAAAAATCTTAATGGAAAACAACTACCTCCTCATAGTCAAAAAACCCCACATCCACCATCTTTCCAAAGTGTCTTGACATGCTCATTTTGCTAAAACCTATTCCTAGGTACCTCTCCTGTCAAAAACACCTGATCCACTGCACCAGTTTCCACCTGTCACCCATACCAAGTTCGTTTTGCAATCATGTTGCTTGCCCAAGGTTATGGAAGCTGGCTGTGAAGGAGACGTGAAAGGAACCCAGGCCTTTCAAGCACAATCCAAGCCCCTGGGCATCATCACCATCTTTTAGTGCCTGAGTTGGAGCTGTGGCTTCTCCAATCACTCGAGAACATCCTTCATGATGATTTTGTCAGTTTCCAGTGCAAAGAAATCTCTTTCAAAAAGAAATGGGGCTATATGTACAGCAGGAATTTTGAAATTTCAGCTGAAAAATGACACAGGAAAATTTGTTTTTCCTGGAAATGGGCACTGCTACTAAATTTTTTTGGCACAAAAGGAAACAAAAATTACAGTGGAGGGAGAAGCATTAGGATACAGTAACTTCTAAGTCACTGCTTTCAGTGATGTCAGTGTTGTTACTCTTCAAACCGCCTATTATTTTCAGAAAAAAAAAGAAGAAAAGCTTCAGATTTTAAAAGGTAGGAAAATATTTTTGTTCACAGTTGCTAGTATTCTGGACACAGATTGGTGATCGAGTCCCTGTGTATTATACAGCTTGGGGGTTATCACAATAATACAATAGCTACCACATGGGGAGATTTTAAAAAAATGGAAAAATCTGTTGAGGATTAACCTCACCTGGATGTATGTGGATGTATCTTGATGTGCTTTTAAAACAGCACTACCAAAAAACCAAATTCAAAGCCCAAAACACTTAGGTTATTTGCAAAAGACCTAAGATTCATGTATTTATGGATTGATTTTTTTCTTGAACAAATAAGGTAATTTGATTAGTTTAATATTATTCTAACTCCTTTTAGGGTTTTCAAGCCTTTCATTTGATTTTTCCCTTCTTTCCCCTTGTTTGAAAACTGGCAAAAAGTGTGTAAAAAATGGAGTCAATTGTCCTTAAAGAGGATAAAGATCTAGCCTTGGAGTATTTCTCATCAGTGCTAGAAATTCAGTCCAAGGCAGTGAAACTTACATGTCACTCTCCATAATGGCAAATGAAGACTTTGAAAACGAGAAGGAAAAGGAAAGGGCCATGGGCCATTTACCTTTTTTCCTTTTTTTGGGGGGGAGGGGGTGTGGGGGGGCATTAATTCCAGTTATGACCTGAGCTGTAAGAATGTTACAGGGAAGTATGCACGGGCAAGAATGTTCATTCTGTTGCCAGGGGGATGAGAATAGTTGAGCTTGTATTTGATCTTTTGGTGCACATCATACTTCATACTTTTCATCTGTCATAACACATCACACCAATATGACAGAGTAAGGTGTTTGAGCACCTTGACCCAGCTACTGCTGTGCCTCTACACTCCCCCACCCAGTCACTGACAGAGACTTTCCAGAGGTACTATAAGCAGGAATCTTTTCAGACAGTTGTTCGTGTTGCTATTTATAGAGCAAATTGTTACAAAAATAGCTCTGGAGCTGACATGTATTTTCTTCTCTAGGGTAAGAGATGACCTATCCCTCCCTGCCTTGCTTTCTGTGGTGATTCCTGAACTGTTTCCATGTAGTGTAATTCTTGGACGTTAATCCAAATGCTATTGGAACAAACACAAAAATGCATATTTTACCCTCAAAAATCATGTCTAGGGCTTTTCTTATAATTGGTTTCTGCCTTTGATGGAGGCAGGACTGACATGTGCTGCCATATGTCTGAAACAGGCAATAGCTATTCTCTTTCTTAGAGAGACAATAGGACAGTATTTTATAATGTTTGTGACACTAGTCTGTGACTTCTCCTTTTTAATATTGTAGCAAATTTAAAGATTTCCCAGCTTCTTCCTACATTCAAAGGCTGTTTATGGAATCCACTTCTGAAATAATTATGAAAGAAAGACTTAGATGTGAAAAAGGTTTCCTCAAGAAACAGACCAGATAACCTTCCTGATCAGGAAAGACATGCTGGGAGAGAGCAAGTCCTGCTTTACTTTGTGCTGACTGTACTTGCATGGTCCCTAATGAATTATACTACCTGAAGCAAAACATGGCATATTACGTCCTCTTTCATGTACTAGATCTCACGAAAGAGAAGTAAACCCCCTTCCCAATACTTTCACAAGTCATCTGAAAACCAGTAAAACACTCAAAAGCATAGCATTTTCAGTGGAAAGTGTGCTAACTCCAGAACCTAATTTCTTTTCATGAAAAGAGATCACAAACTACAGCTTCAGGTCATACTAGTTTGCTCACATCTTACCTTGTTGTTAAGAATAAATCCAAAGGACTCTTCAATGCTCTGAGATAGTAAATTAAATTAATCTGATTTATGCTATGATTTTTTTTTTAATTTAAATTTGCTAAACAAAGAGAATCATAGAAGTCTTAGCCACATGGGCCTTCTCAAGGTCACTCAGACTCACACTTGAAATGGGAGTGTTGCCAACAAGATCCAGTCAGCAATGGATTTGTTGAGCTGAGTCTTGAAAATCTCCAAGGACAAAGATTCCTCAGCCTCTCTGGGTCACTGCTAACCTGCACTTACCTCCTGGCGAAGAAGATTTCCTAACGTCCAGTATGAAGCTTCTGACCCACAGCCTGTGGCCTTTGCCCTCTCTTACGTAGCCTGGCAGTACCTAGAAGAGTTTGACTGTGCTGTCCTTTGGCAGCTTTTCATATAGTTGGCAGCTGCTTTTAGACTGCCTATTTGCCTACTCTCTCCCAGACCAACCAAGCTTAGACCCTCCATTTTCTCCCTATGCGTGATGGCTCTTTTGGTGTCCCTGCACTGAAGTGTTACAGTTTGAACCTGGGACACAAAACCAGATAGAGTATTCTGTAATCAACCTGTAGTCATGCTCCCCTTAAGGTAACTTAGTATGAAATTAGTATTATTCATGATGAGGGCTCTGTCAGGTCCCCTTTGGATTGTCATCACTGCAACCCTTAAGTTTCCTTCAGTGTGTGTGAAAGGAAATGGTGCTTGTCCCTTTGTAGGCCACAGAGAAAAAATCCAACAAAATTAAATAATACAATGATATCTTCCATAAGAGTTTTTAGCTCACTCTTGCTTTAGGTCACTGGTTTCCCCCCTCCCTATCTTGTGTATTTTCTTTTAATATTTTTTCTTCCATCAAGCAGCAATAATGCTGTTGATCTACATTTACTTCTGGTGTTCTCTGGGAGAAACTAAGACTCCTTTGGTTGCAGCACATGGAGGGACCGTGCATCAGCTGGACGGGGATAGAAAGCTATATTCAGGTTTAGGGGAACTTGACTAATGCCAGTGAAATTCCAGTAAGAACCAATTTGGCATTTGTGACTGCAAGAAGCAAGTTGCAGACAGCAAGACAAATTCATGTTTTATAAAACAGATCAAAGGGACAATTAAGTAAATTCTAAATAGTTTTGGAGTTAGGTACACAGCAGAATGTCATGTTCTCTTCAAGCCTCAAATAAGTGTTACATGCAGAATATAACTGTTCTTTTTCACAACAACAAACTTCAGTAAACAGAAAAAGGGGTTCATTATACTATGTAATACTTTTTTTAAGAATTCTAACAGAAAGGCTTTCTATATTTATGGTTCTATCAAAAAATGTGGCTAAAAATAGAAATGGTTCCCTCTCATCAAGGAGTGAATCTGCCAAATGTTATTGCTATAGGAAATCTAAGTCACATTGGATTACCACCTGGCACTATCAAAGCTAAACTTTAAAGGAAGAAAAAATGATCAAATTGTCACTGGTTTATGAAATATGTTTAGAATAATGTTAACTCTTTTCAATCCTCTCATAACATAGTGAAAGGGAAAAGGTTACTCCTCAGTAGAGGAATTTATTGTCACTGAAAAGAAGTTAAAATTAAGGAGATCAGAAAAGTTTGAGATTCACAACTCAAAGATCAAGATAAAAATTCACAGTGAGAAGAAAGAATGGACTTAGCATTTTGATACATTTGATAAAGCAAAGCATTAAGGTAATTTCTGGGTATGCTTGGGCCCTGGTTTCTCAATTTACAACTAATTTCACCATCAGGTCAAGTTATGCAAGATGACAGATCAATTTTTAAAAATCTAAAATTTACTAAACATAAAGCATCACCTCTGCCTTCTCAAAAGGCTCCTGTTGGTTGTAAATAATTTGGTTGATTTTGATATTTTTATGAATAAATATTGTTCTTCCAATATAGATATCCAGCTTGCTGGGAAATACTAATGAACAAGAAATTTTAATGGGAAAAATTGAAACAATTTCCCATATGTTTTTATATGTGTATACATGTATGTGTGTTTGTGCATACACTCAAAATTTTATTAAATGAATTAAACAACCAGTTTTTAAAATATATCCTGAAAGCCAGTCATAAGTTTTTAGGCACCCACCAAACCATACACATGTGGTCTTCCATTCATTCCTCCAATCTCGCCAAGATGTCTGCATTTGGCTAAAGCTGAGGAGCAGCGTCTGCATTTTCTAAATGCTCAACATGCCCTTTGTTTATTTGGACCCTGTCTGCTTGGCAGATGGAGAGGCTGCCTCAACTATTTGGAGAATTTAAGAACAGGGAAGCTGGCGTGGGCGTCTTCTAGAGCTGTGGGAGCTAGTGCAGCTTCAAGTGTGGCCAAAATTGGTTTAGGATTTGTAGATTTCAAGTTACCACCACCTTATACACTACATCTGTTACTGAAATTTACAGGACTCCAGCAGTTAGGAGCAAGCATGCGTGATCAGGCAGCATCCTGGCCAGCTAACCATTGCTATCAATTTGACTTCTGGAATGGCATCCCATAATGTTCAGCCTAATGTTTCATAGAACAGTACTATTAAATGTGAATCATGGCCCCCTAATCATGGGCCACCGTTGCCATCCCAGCTAGATCAGAATAAAGGCCAAGAAACCTCTGATCTCTGATGCAACACCTGGAGCTGATCCACAAAGCACTAGGTGTGAAGTACGTGTGGTCCTAAGTAAAAATCCCCTTGTTTAATTTTACATCTATGGATGTTTCCAATCATTTGCCACGTTGGATGCTGTATCATGACTGAAAAAAAAATAAATAGGTAAGAAAGAAAGGATGTATTCAAATTAATAATACAGTCAGGTTAGTTCCCTAGAAATCATGGAATATATTCTGTCACTGAGGTTGACAAATTGTTTTTTTTCTCTATTAGGATCCCCTATTTTTCTCAGAAGAGTCTAATTGTAATTAAAAATAGACTGGTCTAATATCAAGTAAAGTTAGCAGTATTTCCCAACATTTTTATTTTTATGTGTTTTTTTGGTTGGGTTTTTTTTTTTCCCTATCTGTAAGGGAAATATGATGGTGTTGACTTCATTGAAAAAAAAATCAACAATAGGATTTACAGTGTTATTAAGGCATAAGAAAGCATCAAAAGTCCTATATTTTTAATAATGATTTTATTTGCTGAATAGTGGCAGCCTTGATACATATTAGTTTTGCTGGTGACAAACACAGTGGAGACAAAGTATTTACTGTAGGTGGGTTCTGTTGAGCTTAAATGGAGTGTGTGGGGTCCCAATCTCTCTATTTCTAATGTCAATATTGATTTGTGATCAGTGCTGTGCATAAACTTAAATTGTTATACATTTGGAGTAATTTTATCTTAGAAAAGACACACCCACAGAAAAACAATGCTTTTATCTGAGTTCATGCTTTATACAATGTTCAATTTCTCTGGTCATTCTCTTGCTGATGGAGTGCTCCTGCTGTTAACAGCCAAACCCCTGTTGATGCTACTAAGAACAAGAGGGAAGCTGTTTGTCTTTATGGAAAGCATGGGGATAACGGGTTGATTTTTAGGGCCCTGACAGAAAAGAGTGGGCAAACTTCTACTGACATGCTCTGTGATAGGTGTCTGCCTTACATATTGGTGATAAAGGGTTGTTGAATGCAGGTAATAATTTTACTCCATTACAGATTGATACTTCCTTTCTCAGTGCATTCCCTTAAAAAAAGGTGTGACATACGTGACACACTGGCAAGGATGAAGCTCCTTGCTTTTAAGTGTAGACCTTTTCTCCTTCATGTGGTTATTCTGATGAAACCTGTGTGACTCATTTTCCACAAGATTTTAAATAAGAAGCCATAACACCCTAAGTTTCCCAAAAAGCAAGCACCATTATCCAAGGAGTACTTTCCAGAGGGCACAAAATTCCCACAGGCTTTTTCATCCCAAAAGATGCTCAAGTCCTTCTTAGGTCACAGTAAACCAAAATGAACCATATTAACTAGCCAGAGTTTTCTTTAAACTTTTAGTTATTCATTGTAGTCAGTCATTAACAGTAGTTGTTTTGTAAATGAAACAGATTCTAAAGTCTGAATCCTGTGAGTTAAGGCTTTCTGATCGTGTCTTTCCTTCTATTGTTGGTCTAGTGCTGTATGGCCTTACGCAGGCCTCCTGAGAGCATTTTATAAGCTCCAATGCAATATATTTGACAGAAATTACAATCTGTGTTGCTCTAATATATTTCTTAGATGTTGACCCTCCATTTTTTCTTTACTTTTTCTCAAAAAGCTGTTAATTTAGGTACCTATCTAATAGCAGATTTTAATGTCTGTTTTCAGATTTGCCATGCTGAAATATGTTGTCTCACAACTGGAGATATTAAAGTAGTTTTTCTATAGCAGTAGTAGGCCCAATAAAATAACACCAAAGAAAATTTTTCAATTTGCGATATGAAGCTGAGACCTTCTTACCTCACTGGGGCAAAATAATATTATCATGGCTGCTGGTCTTCCTGGTTTCAAATTTTTCTCCAGTCACACTGGACAGGAATGGCAACCTTATCACTGGAGAAATTCCACTAAAGGGCATTGGTAAGTTTTCTTTTAAACACAAAACCAGAGGACTGTCTTTAATGCCCATTTTACCTCTACAGTACAAGGTGAACATGAAGATAATTTTCCATCAGTAGAAGTACATTTAAAAAGAGCAAAAGGTGGCATTTTTCACTCCTTCCTGCACTCTCTTTTACATAGTGGGAGAAGAATGTTTTCCAAGTAAACCTTGGCAATCCACTTTTGCAGTTTTTACTAACTGGAGAACAGAGGAGAAACCTGCAGCGTGCAGAACAGCTAGCAGAGGGCTGTGAGTTGATATATGCCCCTACAACACTACTGCCAATGTAATTTTTAAATTACATCATTTGAGCCCTGTTTACATGCTTGTGCTTTACCAAATTATCCTCTGTGAATCAGAGGCAGCCTGTCTTCCACCGCCTAACATTCCCTACTGGAATGCTGCTCACCAATTTTAGCAATATATTTTTTAATTTCGTTTTTAGCATCAGACAATATGATCAAATCCCCTCCAGTTCCCAAATGCTCCTCTAGCTGCTTGCTGCATTTTCCTGCTGGAGCCACAGCCTGATACACATTCTCAGACTTGCTGATGAGTCACCCCACACAGGAGGACGCTGGGACGGAGCCTGAGCCTGCCCACCGGCCCGCAGCTGAAAACCAATACTGGTTGCTATTTACATCAGCGACATAAATGCCAGTGTATTTGCAACATTTTTAAGGAGGGTTCAGAAAGCTAGAAGTTGAAAAAAAAAATTTCTTTCCCCACTCCTAATGCTGGATTCAGAGTGTTTACAAACAGCTGTTGCAACAGCCCCAAGCTCCAAAGAAATATGTGACACATCTGAGAATCTGACAGTCAAACCCAGCATTTGTTCCAGTGCATCCCTTCTATGGCTTGACGTAACAGGAGATGTGGTCCTCCTGGTATTTGTCGCCGTGGCAGCTGTGTGCATGGCAGTGGCAGCAGCTATGCAGTTATTTGCTCCTTCACTTACTGCAACAAGTAGAAAGTGAGCCCACAGACAGGGGAATTCAAACAGAATAGAGCAGGGAGTGAAACCCACTGAAAAAAAAAATAAAAAAAATAAAAAAAGAAAGAAGAGATTCATCAAGGGTCCGTGGAACAACTTGGGTGTCCAAAGGTAACAACACAAGGCTTGAAAAGAAGTGTTGCACAGGCCCATTTCTCACTTCAGGGAGGTTTTAGGAAAACAGCAGTCCCACATTGACTCCTACACTGCACTTCTGCCTCACCATGGCTGTTCCTCCACCTACTTTCCATCTCAGCCTGAGATTCTGCAGGGAGAACTAGCATTTGCAATGCCTCCCGGGGCTGAAGGAAAAGCAAAGACTTCATATCTCTTTCTTGGAGAAGTACAGTACAGTGTTAAGAGCAGAAGAAGCCACAGGACACAAATGATGCAAAGTGAACACAAAACTGCATGGTGGTTGTTTCATTAAGAAAACATTTCAAAACAACTGAGTTGCATTCAGGTGACGGATGATTTTCAGGGCACGGAACATGTTGGGAGGGGAAGTGGCTGCGCACAAAAAAAATTACCAGATCTTTGTCAGCTGTTCCCAGCAGCAACTAATAGGTCAAATCTTGAATTTCTTATATTATAAATTGACATTCCTAAAGCACACCAGTCAATGATAAGTTCTTGTGCACGTAGTTTGAATTTTTATTGTATTTTGTACCGGCCTCTTAAGCTATCATCTTTAGGTTACGTTCTTTGTATAACACAAATGGCTTATGTTTGTCCTACTAAAAGAACCCTATAGCTTTTAAAACGCATGGGAAAAAAAGATGTCTGGCATTTTTTACATAAGTAAGGTTTAGAGCAAATAGATGTCAGGACCCAGGGATATTTTCACTTTTATCCCGTTAAACTTTACAAGTTTTAACTGTGCTTCTGAATTCTTCAGAGAAGCTTCGAAATTCACAAGTTCATACAATTCACAGAGCATCTGTTGTGAAAAATAAAGAGATTGTGACTTCCAATTTAAATAACTAAGAATTCCACTATTAAAAATAAAATCCTTGTTATTTAAAATAAAACCCAGAGTAGTCAGCATGGCAGCGGCATAAAAAAAATCTAACTTAGAAATTTCAGAATAAACCTGAAATTGGTATGAATTGGAGGACTCTTTGTTGTCCATTAGAATTACCTCTACATACACCGGCAATGTGAAGTTAAAGACTAGGTGTCTAGCTGCTGTTGAAGCCTGTAGGAGCTATGCACCAAGGCCCAGATTCCCTGAAGTACCAAAACACCTATTACAGTATCCTTTAAAGTAGCTTAATTTGGATAAAAGTGAAACAACTTTCAAGAGCTGTGCTTCAACAAGCTTTTGGGATCCTGAAAATCTCCTCATTTTAAAATCTTTAACTGGGTATCAGGAGAAACTCTTTAATAGATGAAGAGCACAAGGGGAGAAGAGCACGAAAAGAAGGACTTTGTGGGGGAGGACAAGAGGACCTGCTCTTGGCAGAGGAAACTTCTTAAGAGGATGCTAAGAAGCCTGAAGACGTGGGTGACAGTCGGTGACATGAGGATATTTCAATTGCGTTTGAGGGTTGTTTAGCCCTTTGCGCACTGAAAATGAAGAATAAATTTGCATGTATCAAATTCAGTGTGAATTTTACACAGCCCTAGTTCAATAATCTGAGTTCCCAAATCTCGTTTTTGTTAACAGCCTCTTGTTGAGCATCTTTCATGCAAAGATCTCCAAGCTTTATAAACGATGCTCTGTGAGACTGGCTTCTCTTAATAGATTGAAAATGGGGACATAAAATTGTATATTTTTGATCTTGTCTTCCAGCAGTTCACACAGAGGGCAATGATACTGTTGGGACACTCTCCCTCCAGTGCCTCACAGATACAAAATGCCACACCCACATGGTCCTCAAAAACGCATGTTAAATAAAGTGTGTTCTTATTTACATATGCGGAAATAAGCCTAAAATAAGGTAATGGTCTTACTAGAGGTCACACAACCTGCGACTAACTAGTAAGCAGGAGGTCCCTGTTATTGTGCGATTCTCTGCCAGCCAGGCTATTCTCCCACATTTTTTAGAGGTATGGATAATTAGGCTTTGATTTCTTTTTTCAGTGACTTCATCCATATATTTTTTCTGTATTATATACTTCGGTATCAGTAGCTGCTTTATCCAAACTAAGAGAACATATCAATTCAAAATTATGTGATGGCAAGCTCAGAAGAGTCACCTTAGCAAGGCAGGGAATGATGATTTAATAACATGAAGGAAGTTTTTAGAAGGGTATTTTAAAGGTATAATTGGACTGAAGAAAGCTCCATTCTAAAAGGATGGGAAACAAGGAGTTTGTGATCAGCTTAAATGTGGCTCTGACTGCAGCCCACCAGTTTTTAGCAGAACATTTTGAATCATGGTGTGGGGTAAAAACGTCCTCAAAGTTTCTTATTGTTTGAAGAAACAATATATAAATGAATGCTCTAGGCTTTACTATAGCTTTTTGCTCTTCTGCATTGTGTATAAAATATTCCCTTTGGTTACCATGTGAGCAGCAAATTGGGTGAAGGTTTTTGCCCAAGATTTCAGGAAAATCTTTGTATCTCTTTCCTATCTCTATCAAAGCTTCCTATAGTCAATAGAGAGCACTCTTTACTACAGCAAAACTTTGCTATAAACACAGGCCTGTGTGTCTCTATAAATGTCTCATGGCCAAGTACTTGCAGAAGAGCAGTGTCCCCTTCAGTGGATGGATCTTTTTTCAGGTTTGAGAGATAAACATTAGGTCCTCAAGGTTTGTACTTCTTTTCTTCATTATTGCTTCCCAAGTTGTCATAGTTGTCATCTGAATTTAAATTCTTTTTCTATTTAACAACTCTTGTACTTTCTTTTTCCACCCAGAATAAACAGGCTTCTTGAAACTGGAAGAAGAGGAGGGGGAAGTGAACATTTGTGTGCAGTGAAAAACGTTCACAAGGGGCTGAAAGACATTCTTGACCCACAGAAAACCCTCCACAGACTAATAGGCTGTGTGCTGTGACCAAAATATCACTATTTTTAAGGTGTCTGGCTTATACCTGCTTCACATAATGGTCACTCTGAAAAGAATTTTGGCAACTGGTTGACCACTAAGTATGAAGTTGATTTTTTGTATTATTTTTATTTGTTTTACATTGTGGTTAGGTTTTCAGACCTTTACTCAGGCACTGAAAAAAAAAAAAAAAGACAGAGAGAGGAAGAGAAAAAGAAATAACCCAAAGAGATGTAGAGAGATAGAAAGTTTGAAGGGCAATTTTCACACACAGAAAACCCATACAGGAACACCAAAAATTTCAAAAATAGGCTAGCAAAGAGGATTCACAAACAGCCCCTTGAAAACACAGGCTCCCTTTTCCTTAGGAAAACACACCATCCCTTCGAGCAGCATCCCAAGCACAGAGCACTGCAGATCTGTCATTACAAGGTGTGCTGGTGTGATGGCTGTCTGCAAACTTGGCTGCGACACCGCTCAGCCCGGCTCCTCTCCCTGTTAGCTCAGCAATTTCCCAGTGGTCAGCCCGTCTTGCCATAATCACATGCTGGCGCCACAAGAGCATTTCTTAACTGTACGTTGTACCTTGTAATGAATGCAGACTAAAATATTCTAAACCGCTTCAGTTCAGGAGCAGCCATGACCTCAGGCTTGACAGCTCAACACCATATTTGCTTATATAGAGCACCTGATAAAAAGGATGCCAGCTGCAATGAAAAGAGCATTTTCTCTCTATCTCTCACTGTTAATTTTATGGTACATGGAGTATGCATTATTTCACTTTCATTGGGTTTAAGCTAGAACCTTCTCTGGGTTACCAGTACCTCTAAGATGGGTTATGTGAAATGCAGATGGACAGAAAAGATAAAGTAACAGAGGACACATGATTTTGGAAAGTGCTTCACTTAGGTAGATGAGAAAAGTCAGTTTTCTTCTACAGTTAAACATTTTTCCTTCCAGTGTGGGTCTTATCATGCCTTTAATTAGGAGTGAGTTATGTTAGATTTAATGTAAAGGCCTGATCTGTCTGTCAGACTTTACTGTAACTCAGAAATAAAGGTGCTCTGAGCTTTAGAGCACCCCAAAATGTAAATTAAGGATCATTTTCTATTTCATAAAGGAGTAAATTTCACAAGTCTCATTCCAACTCAGTATGACTCTCTTTTTTTTCCTTTGCTTTCATGTTAACAGGTGCAAAAAGCCATAACTTCAGGACCTCGACCATATGCAATAATTAAAAAAAAATCCCACAAACAAAGCAAACATGTAGCACAGTATTTCAGTTTCCGTCAATGTGCGTCCACACATCTTGCCTCACCTTGATAGGTGATTTTGCTCTCAGTAAGAAATTCTTAACAAACTTTATCCAGTATAATGCACAGCTAAATTTTCTGCCATTTTTCCTTGGTGAGACCAGTAGGTTTATTGCAAGGTTTTTCATTTTAGATGCAATCAGAGGCAATGTTCTCGTGTAAAATCCATATCCACTGTCTGGACTATATTAAGGTGCGTAGACAGCTGGAACCTGACTCTTGTAATTTTGCAAGAAAGGTTCATGGCAGAGGGATTCTACTTGATTTACAGGTGGGTGAGGGAGGAAGAGTTCCAGTTGGGGACCTTGATGTGCCCTGGTATGACCACAAAGTACTAAGGTGAGATGGCTCCTGCTGGGGTGGCACTGCCTTTTGTCTGACTGCAGTCTCTGAAAGCTGTCAGCATTTCTGTCAGGTTTTTTGTCTGGCCATGGGATACAGTTGAAGTTGAGCCATGTCTTCACTGAGTGCAGCCTGGGTGGAGCAGGAGCTGATGGTCACTTTTTTCATTCCACCAGTGTAAAGTTGCTGCAAATCTGTTGAAGTGGTCTTAGAGCTTCCTTGTCCTTGGAGGCAGATGGAGGTAAAGAACCATTCTGGCTGCCTTTGTTCATTCAGCCTGCCTAGGTCAGCAGGACTGTTTTGGCAAGCATATCTTAGGGCAGCCTCAAGGTGGAGGCAGTAACCTGAACACTGACCTTCACTGCCTGACTCCTTTGGGAAAGGGATTTCAGCTCATGAGAGTCTTATGAACGGTTGGAGCTTTTTTTTTTTACTTTCTTATTTAGATACTGATTTTAAGCATCACAGAAGAGTGAATGACATTTATGCAAAGTGATATTATTTCTCATATTTTTCCCTAAGCTTGAAAATTCTGGCATTGATTCCTTGCTCACTTCCCACTGCACTAAACTGGTACTTCTCAGATACTGACAGCCATGCACATAAGGTGAATGAAGATTGAGACAATTGTCAATCTATCCAGTAGAAGTGCTGGTGCTTCAAAAGTTTTTTTGTGCAGACTCTATTCTGATGCTGGTAAGAATTGCTATTACACTCAATTAAACATTTTCCTGACTGGCTGCTTTCACTTTGATTGCTTTCTATTTTAGGGAGGGGGGGAAATAAAGTAACAATAATTATAAAGTATATTTTAAAATTAACACAAGCAGCTCTATTTGCATGTGAAAAATTATATACTCAGGGGAGAAATAGGCTGAAGTTTGCATTGACAATCTATCTTGGCACAGATCACACAAAATCACATGGAATAAGTTTGTATCTATAAAAGAATATTTTATAGACACATTAAACTCAAGAAATTGAGTTAAATATCCACAGGAGAGATGCAGAAAAATCTCAGTGAGGACACAGGCTAACCAGAGCCTTTGCAGGACATTGTGACTTCCACAGCTGGAGGAACAGGAGCAGCATGAGGACGTTGTCAAGATCAGCAACACCAGGCATTTAAAATCCTGACTTTGGTCAACATTTCTCAAATGGTGGGGTCTCGTTCAGCAATCTGGAACAGCTACAGCACCTCTAAAGAGCCTGCAACATGCTATGCAGATGGATCTGCATGAAGTTAATGCTGAATTGAATTAATTTGCATAGCATTAGTTCTCACAGACTAGTAAGTGTTTTTCCATTCCTTTGTACATTGTATTTCCAGCCAGACACTTTTTTCCCCTTTTTTTCTCTTTTCCTTTTTTTTTTTTTTTTCTCTTTTCATCTGCAACTTCCCTTCAACACAGTCATGGCTCCATGTCTGACCATTGCTCTCTAATGAACATCAGTTTTCATAATTTCCATTGAGTCAGAACTCAGGATCAGAGCCCTTGACAAAATCAGGACTTTTCTGTATTATTTCCACTTCCTTTATCATGTATGGCACTCTTTGATTACATTACCCTCAATAAATATTTCCCACAACTTCAGGCTGATGTCCTTTGAACAAGACAAGCTAGAGAGCTGTGTGAATCTGCTCCAGGGGAGACTGAAAGAAAGGGGAAGAAATGAGAAAAGAACAAGTGAA